>JAUTXW010001898.1:0-107808 GCA_030620095.1 Kuschelorhynchus macadamiae | reverse complement strand
GCCAGATATACAAATTTTCTTCAATATTTCGAAAATATGTGGCAGAGAAGACAGGATTGGTGCCATTATTCTCGAAAGAAACTGTGCGATGGGGCCATAATACAAACAACTTAGTAGAAGTATCAATACGACTTTTTAAGGACTTGATACTACAAAGATGTAAGGCTTTTAACGCAGCATCCTTAGTAGAATTCATTTGTTTCTCGCTGGAAGACTTCTACAAAGAAAAATTGTTGCGTCATGCTAGCTCCAGGGATAACAAACTGCTAATTTATTTTACGAAATTTGTAAAAAAATCGTTAGATCTCCGTGTCATAAAAGTGTCTGAGGATCAATTTACAGTAACTTCAACTACAGATAAGACACTTTTGTACCAAGTAAATACAAGGTTGGAAGTGTGTGACTGTCCAGAAGGGGCGGGAGAAATTTGTCAAACATTTGTGCGCTGTGGTATATATTATTCCAGAGCTTCACAACGTTCCTCATATTTTATTAAAAGATAAAATAGAACTAGCCACGTTGGCACTTGGAAATACGATCAGTCGTGCTAACTTCTTCAAAGAAATGGATAAGGAAAAAGACAACGAGATTCCATCTGACTTTAACAAACCCATGGCATTAGAAATGGAAGATGGTCTTAATGAGACGAGTCCTAGTGAAGAAAATATTTTTTTCCGTTGAAGTAAACGATACTGAGATTAATGGACCAGCTAGAACTGGAGGAATTCAAGAACAACTTAGAAAAAATTAGCAGCTTCGTGGATTCTCATCCAACACTGTTGCCTATTGTCGTAATAGTTCAATAAGCAGATGAAGAACATGGATAGCGAAGCCTATTCTATGGCCCTATGTCCCTCGTTTACTCATACAGAAGTCTCGCAGAATTAACGTGCAACCAACCTCAGTTTCTAGAAGAATATCTGCTTACAGAGGTGCCAAAGCGATTCAAGCGGGCCGGCCATCCAGAAACGAAATAAGTTCCAAGAAGAGACCTCGTGAAAAGCGGTCATTAATAGAAAACATTTTACAGAATACCACAAACGCTCTAAGTCATGGTCATGGTAATACACACTGATAATATTCTTATTTTTGATTGTTTTATATTCCACGTTAGATTTTGTTCGTATTTTTTGTAGTTGAATATTTAGCCTAGATAAAGTTACGTTTTATTGTCAAAATGTGTCTTCTTTAGACTAAAAATTGTTGCAAAATAATAATAGCGACACATTCACAATACAGCAGTTGTTAGTTGTTGGATGGACGCGGCGTGCATGTGTATAGGTAGTGCATTTCATCTGCTAGGAAACGGACTGCACAATGAAGCATTTGGTTTCCTAGATCCGGTAAGTGCCACTGTCGCGCTGGCCTAACTCCTAACCTAACCTAACCTAACCTAACCGGTGAGCGCGACCTGTCGCGCTGGCTGTGTAGGAAACGTAAAAATGCAATAGGGAGACTAATGCAAGAACTTTACATTTATGACATGTCCATTGAAATGTTGGTGTTCAGATAAAGAAATTGTATAGTTTGTTTCTTTCGATTACATCGTTCATATTCCTTAAGCCTAGAAACAATGTAATATAATAAGGTAACCTAGCAATTTTGCCTATAGTTCCGTGTATAAATGGAAGAACTACCTTCACCAGCAACTTTTCATTAGTTTCATCTCGTGGAGTAAGATTATTTTATTTTCTTATTGATCGTCTAATCATAAGCGGAATATTCATTCCCTCTTAAATCTTGACCAAAATTCTTTACAATCAGAAACAGAGAAACTGGATATTGCATTGAGGATATTAGACGGTCGATTAGTAAATGTAATAATCCTACTCCACAAAATGAAAATAATAAGGAGTTACCGATAGGAAGTGTGCTCTTCTATTTATACACCGAACCACACACAAGATTACTGCACCGGTGCCAACATACGTACAATCTTCAACACATACAAGAAAATTGGACAATGTTTGCGATGGCCAAAGGACATTTATTTATTTATTTATTTGCAAATTTTACGGGTACATCCCATTTTATTACAAAAGTACTATGTATCTATGTTTACTTAGAAACTATTTGAGACCCATTTAAACAGAAAGTCCGCATTATGTAGCGATGAGCAAATCACATCACAGTGACATATTCAAAATATGTAAGGCTTTTCTTTTTACATAATTCAAGCCAGATGAAAAAAAGTCAAGCTCTTCATGCTGATTCGCAAATCTCATTGCCCTTGTAATAGGTGAATGGAAACCAAAATTGGTATTATGGTGTTCAATATAAAAAAGTTCAGTTCTTCTAAGCGATCTATATGATACATGCAAGTTAATCAGCCGTAGAAGAGCTGGACATCACCCGGCCGTTTAAGAGGTTAAACAATAGGCTCACATCGTTAACAGTTCTTCTGTTGGTTAATTTATCTAATTTAAGGATACTACGGATGTGTTCATAATTATGATCAACAATGATAATATTTAATTTATAGGCACATAGCCTGAGAAATCTGTTTTGAACTTTTTCTATACTATACTTATAAACTTCATAATTTGGCGACCATATCACAGAGGCATATTCTAGTACAGATCTTACTAGAGTACAATAAATTAGTCTTAATGAATTAACAGATAAATCTCCGCTGGTTCTCTGGATAAAACCTATCAATTTGCTTGATTTAGCAGTCACTGAATTAATATAGTTACTGAATGAGAGACGATAATCAAAAATCACTCCAAGGTCTTTCACTGTGTTAACTCTATCCAGAGGCGCACCAGCAATATTATAATATGTATTGAATTTTAATTGTCCTTTAAAAAAGCTAATGTAACTACATTTACTAGTGTTAAGAGCTAGTCCGTTTACTCTCGACCACTCCACAAATCGGTCCCGGTCCAACTGTAAGGCATCCGAATCGACAGTGGATTCAATCACTTTAAATATTTTAAGATCGTCAGCGAACATCAAAAATCAGAAAGCAGTATAGAATTATAAACGTCATTAATAAAAAGGTTAAACAATAAGGGAGAGCAGTGTGTGCCTTGAGGCACCCCCGAGACGGCTGCGATTGGGTTAGACCTGAAGCCACCAACTCTGACCCTGTACGTCCGCCCTTGCAAATAACTCCCGATCCATTGAACAAGATGTTCACCGAAACCCAAAGCTGAAATCTTAGCCAATAGTAGCTTGTGATTAACTCTGTCGAACGCCTTGGAGAAATCCGTGTAGATAGAATCTACCTGAACATTCCTCTCCAAGGCGCTCAGCAGACGCGACTGATAGACAGACAAATTGGTGACCGTAGATCTGCCCAACACAAAACCATGTTGGTAATTTGAGATTAATTCTCTACATAAACACGAAAGCTGCCCATACATGAGTGCATCAAATAACTTAGGAATACTAGATTGGATACAGACACTACGATAATTCTTAATAGATTCCTTATCACCGGTTTTGTGGATTGGGACCAGAAAACCCTCTTTAAATGTATCCGGGAATTGACCAAACTTTAATGAAACATTAAAAAGCATAGTGAGAGCCTGGGACAAGGTGCAGACGCAACGTTTCAGCATATAGTTCGGAATCCCATCCGTTCCCGAAGATAATTTATCAGGCAATCCATTGATCTGCTCAAAAATCTCAGATACTGAAAACAATCGATAGTTTATGTTAACATGAGGATTTGGTATATAATCGGGTACAGGAGTGTTCTGGTTAGCAAAAACAGTTGAGAAATATGCTGCAAAAGCATTAGCTATGTCTACACCCCCTGATATCCTCACATCATCCAAAAACATTGTAGATGGCAAACTAAATGATGAACGATTTTGATTTACAAATGACCAGAAATTGCGCGGATTGGTATTTATGTCAGCATCAACTCTCGCAAGATGTTGGGCATAACATAGAGTAATGAGGTTTTTATACATGTTGTTCTTAACTCGGAGAAGTGTAAATAATGGTGGTATAAGCCTGATTCTTTATATAATTTATGTACCCTCTTTTTATCAACAATGCATTTTTTTAACTCTGTAGAGTAGCACTTTGGAAAATTGCTTGAAACAAATCGTCTGCGCGGTACAAACAATTGGATTCCCCGATTAACAATGTCGTAAAAGGTGTTTGTCGCGGTATTGGCATCAGAAAAGTGATTTATCATACCATCCCAATCCACCGATGCAAAGAAACCATTTAAACCTACAAAATCAGCTTGCCTAAAGTCCCAGTACTCTTCATCCTGCTTCAATATATTATTACAAGGAACAATTTCTATAACAAATTCATAGGCAGAATGATGAAGACTATCTGGGAGTACAGCATCTACTGATGTACGCACATCTAAAGATTCAAAACTGCTAAAAATTAAATCAAGGTATACATTACGTTTGTTAGGTATGGTGACATTTTGGAATAAATTAAGGAACCCAAATGATTCACTTACGTGGACAGCCGAAGAGCCCACTGGACAATTAACTAGAGTCCCTAAGTTATCGTTATACCATGTGGCTTCTGGTAGATTGTAATCTCCGAAAACGAGCAGCTTAGTGTCTGGATATTCCTGACGCAACGACTCCACAGTTGTGCAGTGTGCTACGTATTTACCATCATCACTACTGGGAGGTATATACAAGCCTCCAATAATGATGTCCTTAAACCTACATTTAACTAATACAAAAATTTGGTCAACTGAGGGGTTATCATTATGAATTAAGTTCGAGTTTAAATTTGCACGAACTGCAATTAGGACACCACCACCACGTTTTTTCTCACTAGATTCCGCTGATCTGTCTCTTCGGTAGATATTATATCCGTCAATCTGCATCTCCGAATCACCAACATCGCCATCCAACCATGACTCCACAATTATTATGATCTCGTATCCAGAATTCAGAACTGCTGTTTTAAAAGTATTTAATTTAGTCTTCATGCCTCCCACATTTGGACAGTATATATTCAATGGAATGTACCTTGCAAGTCAGTTTATGGCACCACCCACTAAAATATTGCTATCATTACTGTTGTTATTTATTGTGACAATGCACGGAATCCCCCGTTTGAACCTTACAGCTAGATTCTGTTCTCCATTTTCCTTTCTTCTATCCATTTCTTTATATAAATTCTTTACTTGATCTCGCTGAAGTTGAGTAAGATCGTTTTTTAGCTTTATGTTACAGCCGTTAAGTTTGTGTTTATTTCTTAAGCAGTTTTTAGCTAATTCTGTGTTAGCAAAGGTTATTTTTAAAGGCCTCGGTTTATCTGATATGCGCCCAATCCTTGATGCTCTAAAATCCACATCTGTATTTAAATCCATTTTTCCAAGTACACTCACAAAGCGGGCTTTATCATGGTCAATCCTTTCTGCAGAAAGCTGTGATGTGCTCTCTTGAATGTTATATGCAATAACGTTTTTAGCTCTTAACTGCCTTTCATAGGTTTCATGTATAATGACCTCCTGACTGCAGAGTGGAGTGGGGGTCATAGTGGATGACAGGGGGGGAGGACTGTTATTAGTAGATAGTTGATTTTGAATTTCCATAATTTCCTTTTCAAGTTTATCGATTTTTTGTTGTCCGGTATTTCTTAATTCAGTCAGGAGCCTATCAGTCTTTTGTTGTTGATCTAAAAGCAGTGTTAATACCTGGGAAATGAGGGAAACCACATCATTAATGGTCGCATTACCTGCAGTTTCCAAATTGTTAATTTGACTCCGTAATACAGATTCCTGTGTGATGTTCTGAGTGGGATGAGTAGGGAGAGGGGTTGCACGATTTTTTCGTTTGCCTCCACTAGAAGTGGGATTATTCGAGGTAGTTGAGTTATCTGACGTGCCTCCGAACGATATACGTTTAGTTTGAACACCGCTGCAGCTCTTGCAAGACCAGTCATGGGAACCATTCTTCTTACATTGGGAGTAGACATTATTCTTTTCCAAACGGAAGAGGTATATGCAATTCCTTGTTCCTGTGGTGACGTCTATATTAAAGAAACTGGACGATTCATATCTACTAGTATTAAGGATCATGAAATATGTATTAGAAAGAAACAATTTAAAGGGCTCTATGCAAGAAGCCCCTAAGCGACATTTTAGCTGTTTTAATCTAAACGCGCCATCTAGAATTAATTTTCATGTACTTTCGATTGCTGTTGTTCTGTTTTCACATAAAAGATCCCTAAGTGTCATATTTGTCATATGTTATTCCTATCTGCCGTACTGGTTTCTGTGCAGAACTAAATAAGTGTGGAAAAAATACCTTAATTTTAGCGTATTTAAGTTTTTAAACCATTCATGTAAATGACTCCAAATTCTCTACCGGGGGATTTTCAACCATGCTGAATACGATTCTAAAGCTGAAATTGAAATAGCAACCCCCCTTTACCCTTATTGGGTATTTATTTTAGCTTGTTTACCCTGTTTTTAAATTATTCACTAAGGAGTTTTCAAGGTTGCTGAACACGGTTCTGAAGTCAAAATTTCAAAATCAACCCCTCTTCATTCTTATATAATAACGTAATATAACATTATATCATGTTTATCAATACGCTTAGTATTTAAAATAGAAATGATAAATGAAAAAATGCTTAAATATTGTAACGAAAGAATTTTTAATAAATTAAATGTAATTTCCCCGGGTGTTATCAAGGTTGCTGATTCCATTTTTGGGGTCAATTTAAAGATATGACTCCATCTAGGGAGTTGGAAATAGGAGCTGGAGAGGGTGTTCAAAACTGTTTCTACGGGGGTTTTCAAGGCAGCTGGCTACATTTATGAGGTCAATTCAAAATTATGCACCCCGCTAGGAGGTGTAAACAGAAGTTGGAGGAGGTGCAAGTGCGATTTTCACATGACATCGGATTTGAGTCTTTAAACCTGCTTCCCCAGGGAGTTTTAGATATGCTGATTCTGTTTTTGGGATCACTCAAAAAATATACACGCCTCTAGAGGGTGGAAATAGAAGTTGGAGGGGGTGAAAGTACGAATTTTCACGTTCCATCGGATTTGTGCCTTTATAAGTGATTCCCCAAGGTTCTTCAAGAGTGGTGATTCAATATTTGCGGCGGTCAGTTCAAAGATATGTACTCCTCTAGATGGTGGAAATAAGGGTTGGGGGGTGAAAGTGTAAAAATCGAAAATTATAGGGGTAAAAACTGCTTTTTCACTCTTGTTTCTACCACCTAGTAAGGTACATATCCTTGAATTGACTCCAAAAACGAAATCAGCATCCTTGAGAATCGCCAAGGAAATAGTTGTGAAGGCTAAACTTGGATGGCACATGAAAATTGAACTTCCTTCCCCTCCAATCCCTATTTCCAACACCCTAGAGGGGGTATATATTTTTGAATTGACTCCAAAAATGGAATCAGCACCCTTAACAACCCCCGGAAAAATTACACTTAATTTGATAAAAATCCTTTCGTTACATTATTTAAACAGTTTCCTTTATTATTTCTATTTCTACATTAAATACCCTTAAATAAAATATAATTTTTTATCACGTTATTAGATAAGAATGAAGGGGGGTTGACTTCAGTATGGCGATCGGCAACCTTGAAAACCCGCGAGTAGAAAATTGGATGTGATTTATACGAATATTTTAGGAAAAGGGTAAATAAACTAAAATCAACCGCTAATAAGACTGAAGAGGGGCTAATGTTAAAATTTTAACTTCAGAATCGTTTTCAGCATTCTTGAAAACTCCTTTAGTAGAGACTTTGGAGTGATTGACATAAATGATTTAAAATCAGGGTAAATAAGCTAAAACTAACCTCCAATAGGGTTGAGGGAGGGTTAAAGTAATTTCAACTTTAGAATCGTGTTCAGCGTCCTTGAAAACCCCCCGAGTAATTTGGACATCGTGTAACTCAGCTAAAACTAACCCCTAATAGGGGTATAGGGGCTTGATATTTCAATTTCAGCTTTAGAATCGTGTTCAGCATCCTTGAAAACCTCCGAGTAGAAAATTTGGAGATATTTAGATGAAAAATTTAAGAAATGGACATCTGACTTAAATTAACGATTAGGGTGAAGCAAGCCCAATCGTCATCTACTTTTTTTTCATCCTTTTGTTACAGTTCACATCGAACAATTGCAAAAAACCAACTCTGCAAAAGTTCAAGGTATAAAGCTAGCTTGACACGTCTAATATTAGTTTGACATCATGAACAGGATAATCTCCTTATATTTCTAGACTACCTTAATTAACAACANCATAATATCAAGTTCATAATGGAAATTGAATATAATGGGATGATTCTCTTTTTAGATGTATTCAAAGGAAGGAAATGGTACATTAGGACATTCTGTGTATAGAAAACAGAGGTCAATAACAAATTTAAAAACAGGCATAGTTAAAATGAAAATAAATATCTTATCTTTAAATTGGGCTTTAAATTCTCTTGAAGTTCAGATCTACTCTTCGTTCTTTACAATTGGAAAAATGCTGAATGACACGTTAGTTAAAATTGCACGCACATTCATTTTATAAACGATTTCTCGATACTTAACATTGCTAAATCGGATAGTCTATCTTGGCCCAACTCCTCAACAAAATATATAAGCCCTCGAAAAACACCTGGATTTTCAAACAAAGCCGTTTCATCATGGCCACGTAGTGCCAGCTTGAATGACCCACAAAATTTTACACAATCTATAATTTTGTTTAAAATATAACGATTTTTGGATACATTTATTAATTAAAATCTCTAAGCGATTTTTTATAAGCTGTGTCTAGCTGAGTGTGAATATCAACACTTCCGACCGTACCATAGTTCACCGAACATTTCATGTGATCTGCAGAAAACGCATGTTTTTTTATTTTTTCTTTTAAATTTTTTAAGTCTTTAACACCCGTTTTGCACTATAATGAGTCCGACGAGTCCTTAGAAAACAACAAACAAACATAACAGTAAAATGAGTTAGAGACTTCACAACCACATATCCAGTTAGCTAAATCGTACATACTTTTGCGAAAGTTTCGATGAACCTCTTCATTTTTGTCTTTACTAGTTTGTCGTATACTAAGTTCTGGTAAATTGCGACCACTTACCTTGAATTCGGTTATTTTCTCAAAATTTAGTTCGTTAGCACTCTTTAGTTGTTTAATTTTTTGCACTACCGACATTTTATTTCATCTACATTCACATTAGTCACTACCAACATTTTATTTCTTACTCACACATGGATCATAAAAATAAAAAATTATATATTATAAAAAACAGTATATAAAACAATTTTTATCGATTAAAAACGTCCGAAACAATATCGAGTTAGAATATCGACCGCGCGACCTCTGAACAACTGAACTTCCGCATGCCGACGCGATGCCGCGACCGATCGATCGAATTATGAGAAGAGAAGAAGAAGAACCGCTACTGAAAGCAGCACCATTTTTCATTTAAGGATAAAATCATATTCACCTGAAAAAAATATTACATAAAATTTAACACATAGGTTAAATTGAGAATATCAGTTAAATATTTAGAAAAAATTAAAAAATTTGTAATTATTCCCAACATTTTTCTTTGACAAATGGGGGAAATATGTGCAATATCAAGGTTCTGATTTTGTTTCTGTTGTATTCACTGTATAATAAATGATTAATACTTATAATAATAGATTCATTATTGAATTTAAATAAATAGGTATAGGCTGTGGCGTAGGTAAAAGTAGATATGAAAGGTAAAAACGTAAAATTGTGAAATTTAGGAAACTTTAAAATGTTACTAAATATTTAACAGATATTCGGCACTTAACCTATGCATTGTATGTTAACTATTTTTATCACGTACTATTTTGCTTTAAAGAGAAAATTAAGGCTAGTTTAATTTTGATAATAAAAACTCAAAGGCACATATACTTTATTGTTAAAAAACATATAGTCCTTGTCAACAAAGTAAGCTGTATAAAAGTAAGAATATTGGGGTCTAACCATTGAAAAAATAAAATAAATAAACTAACACTATAAACTTAATAACTACATATTATACAAAAAGGCACAAATTTAACCATAATAAAATCCACCATTAAATATATAATATAATAAAAGAGACATAAATCTTTTAAGTACAGATTTTAGCCACAGGAACTAAAATATATGAGTAATAAAAAAACAAATATATGGTAGCTCACAAACTATCATCGTAAAACTCTTGTAAGTTATAATATGCTTTTGCCTCCAAGCTACATTTTACTACAATTTAAGAGATTCTATATTTCTAAATATTTGTGGGAGGTGGTTGTACATTTTTTTACTTTCATATATTGAATTGAATATTTTACTAAAGTTGTTCTGGGGATAGGTAGTGAGAGGTTCAAATTCTGTTCAGTATTAAAGTTCCTTTCAATTATTAAATCTCCATGTTTTTTATGTATGAGAGATACAGATTCAAATATTAAAAGGCAGGTAAGTGTTAAAGTTTTATATTTCACAAAAAGTGGTTTGTGTTAGTCTGGGGCTACAGCTTTACACCAGTGGCGGCTATTCAGATGAAGTAGGTGAAGTGTTACTTCACCAGGAAAAATAAACAAGCAAACATCTAACTATATTTATTATATATCTCTTAAAATTTTAGTTTTTACGTTCATTTATTCACCTAATTGGTAAAAAGTAAACTGTACATCTCGAATAAGTATTTTACTTGACCGTTGGCGGCATGTCTCTATAAAACTTTCAATCGAACGATTATAACAACTATAACAGTGGCGCAAACCGCTTCGACTTTGCTGGAGGTGTTTAGTTTACGATTTTCCTACTGTGTTGCCATGACAACGCGTACCCGATGACGTCGAGCACATGGAAGAATAATGCTGTGGAAAAAATGCAAAAGGGGATAAGTCAACTTATCCCATAACTGTTTTTATTGCACCATCAAGCTCCTAGATGCCATAGGCATCCTTTCCAGCAAAAAAAATGATAAGTATACTTATAAAGACTGCATGGAAAATACATCATTCAAAAGAGATAAGTATACTTATCAATTACATTTTTAAGATTTTTAAACAAACTTAAATTATTAAATTAGCCAAAAGGGAATAAGTCGACTTAACTAAGCCCGAATTCAAAAATAATATTTTAGCGTAATGGCATAAAGGGATATGTTGACTTATCCCCTTTTGCCTTATACTAATTTAAAAGTGTGTTTACACGGACAAAAGGATAAATGCACTTATCACTTCTGGTATTCTTAGTTTAACTGCAAAAACGTAAAAGCGAGTATTTTAAAAATGTCGGGTGGCAAAAATAATGGTTTTAATAAACAATCCCGTGGATATAGAATATTAGCTGGATGTTTTAATATCGGCAGTGATACTACAAATAACGGTAAGTGAAATATCCATATATTCTAGTCATATTATTTTTTATTTTAATTCTTCATATAATAAACGCGGGTTTCATAACCTCAAATAATAAGTTATTATTTAAATATGTTTTGTTTGATGTATGCTTAAAATCAGTGCCGGTTTAAGGAATTTTGCCGCCAGGTGCTACGCCCCCCCCCCTTTCCCCGCCCCCAGGTTGAAAAAAAAATTAAAACAAAACCATTTTTTAGAAACATTTATTTTTTATTTCACATAATCATGAAATAGTTTAAGTAATAGAGATGGGTGGATTTACTTATGCAAGGGTAGTAATCTCAATCTAAGATGTATAGCTTTTTTCATTACAGTATGTAAATTTAAAAAATAAACATAAGCAGAAGCATTGAAATTTTAGAAGCGTTACGCTGCGCCTACCGCCCCTAAAATTTTACCGCCCGGTGCTACAGCACCCAAAAGACCCCTGGATAAACCGGCACTGCTTAAAATATAAAAATAATAACCAACTAATTAATTTTCTTGTTTTCCTTGTGTAAATAAACTGCTTTTTTTAATAATTGATTAGCCGCTAAATTTGGATTACGCACCATATTCTTGGTCTAAAACTAAAACCGTTGTCCGTGACTAATGACACCATTGTCGTCTTATGCATTTTGCTGGTGGTGACATTAAGACCTGCAACGATTTTAGTTTTAGACAGCTCATAAATAATATTATCTGATATCGGTTATTATTATTTTTAGAAGACCTACATGTAGAAGAAAATGGCGTTATAATGGAAGAGGTAGTAATAGAAACAACTACTGGAGATAGTGAGATAGCCGAATGCGAAATCAGTAGCATACCTGAAATAGAAGGAAAGTATGACAATATGTCGGTGAATCAAGGTAGGTAATTAAAAAATATTTTTTTGTTTATGCCTATAGAGGCATTTGGGTTGGAAACATTAAATTATTTACGTTAGGTAAAGTTTTATAGCGGTTTCGTCTCTGTTTCATTGTTGCACCCAGTGCGCAGTCAGTGTATTGTTGTTTTTATTTTTTTACGTTGTTTAATAAAGAATGGAAATACACTCAGTGCGTGCCAGTGCTACCAGCCGAAACCGCCATTAAAAAAAAGCTAAGACAGGTCAGATTTAAAAAAAAGTTTATTTAGCATTACGCAGCACGATATAAAAATTACATTATTAATTATTAACTCAATAATCCACTGCAACCCATAACATATTTTTGAAATTCTTAATAATTTTTATGTAATTTTTATATCGTGCTGCGTTAAGCCAAATAAACTTTTTTGTAAAAATTTCTATCGCAGCAAAATAATAATTAATATTTTTAGAAACTTCAATCCTTTATTCAACACCTATGGAGGAACTTCAAACAATACAAACTGACAATGACCAAGTAGTACTGATAACATATCCGAATACTGATGGAAGTATGGAGCATGCAATTCAAAAAGAACTAGCAGACGAACTTTTGGAAACTATGGAATGTGTTGAGGTAGAGGAAAGCTTGGAAAATAATGAGGTAGGCGACGATCCTGATTATCAAGAGCATTCCTTAGATGAAGAATCAAATAATGATGAAGAAGAAGAGGTAAAAAATAATAAAATTTCAAGCAAATTATTAAAAAGAATGAGAAAAACAGCAAAAAATGCGGGACTTAGCTACAAAACAAAAAAAGGAAAACAAATTAAGCGGAAAGAAATACAGCCATTAAAGGATTGTAGAATGAGGTGTAAAGCGAAAATAGAAGATGACGAGAAAAAATCATTTTCCAAGAATACTGGAATTTGGATTTTATGAAAGAGAATAGCCTATTTGGCAAGCCTAATCCAAGTAAAAGCAAAAAAATTAGAAAAGACAAAGCAAGAAGGAAAAATGCATAAAAACAGAACTGTAAGTTACATCTATTTCCTAAACTCTAAGGAAAAAATAATCAATGTCTGTAAGTGTTGTTTTTTGGCAACTTTTGATGAATCACCTAAAATAATTGAATGTACAATTAAAAATAAAATTCTGGTATACTTCACGGCGACAAAAGGGGCAGACATGAACCGAAAAACAAGATATCGTCAGAAAAACTGGATGAAATTAAAACGCATATAGAATCGTTTCCAGCGTACGAGTCGCACTATTCAAGACGCCATACCAAAAAAAAATACTTAGGCTCAGAACTTAACCTAAATATTATGTATGATTTATACAAGGAAAAAGTTTCAGAACCTGTATCAAAACCTATCTACAGCAGAGTTTTTAAAGAGACCGGTTTACGATTTAAAAAACCTGCTTTAGATACCTGTACAACGTGCGACAGTTTGCACATGTCTATAAAAAATGTTCAGAACGAAGAACAGAAACAGGAACTAGAATTAAAACTGAAAAGACACCAGGAATTGGCTGACCAAGCTTACTCGATGAAAAAGAGGATATAGAAAGAAGTAGAAGAGAAAAAATATTTGGGTATTAACTTTTGATTTGCAACAAGTCCTACCGACACCAAAATTATCATCCGGAAATGTATTTTATAAAAGGCAATTTAGTACCTATAATTTAACTATACATAACTGCACAACCAACTTATCAAACCACTTTATGTGGCATGAAGCCAATGGAAATAGAGGATCAAATGAAATTGCTTCATGTTTATATAATTTTATTAATAATTATTTGTCACCAGAAATTAATCACATTATCTTTTATTCTGACACATGCGGTGGGCAGAATAAGAATTCCACAGTTATAGCCATGATGACTTACGCTCTGGGAAACCATTCTTTACTTCAAATAGTGGAGCATAAATATTTAATACCAGGTCATACGCACATGGAGTGCGATGCGGATCACGCGGCCATTGAACGCAAAGCAAAAAAAAATCCTTTTCCCATTTACCTTCCCAGAGACTGGTTCCAACTAGTAAGAATTGCCTCCAGAAAGCAACAATTTACTGTAGTTCCAATGGAACAGGAATACTTTTTAAATTTTTCTGCTTTACTTGAAAAAAAAGGCCCGCTAGTCAAAAGAAAAACCGATACTAATGGAAACAAATTTGAATTTAGGGAAGTGAAATGGCTAAAGTTTAGTAAATTATTTGGTGAAGTGCAATATAAGAATAGCTATGGAAACGATGATGCTTTTAAAAATATAAACTTTAAAGAAGAGAATCTAGATTGGTCCAAATGACTGATATAGTTGTAAAAAATGCCTATTCAGGACCCTTACCGATAAGCTCTAAAAAAAAGACTGATTTGATACAACTACTACCTCAAATTGATTCTGACTGTCATGCATTTTATCAACAACTCTTAACTAAAGAAGAACAAGTTGATATAGACACCGATCTTGATCGATCAGAAAGCGATGCTGAAGATTAAAATATTTAAGTTATACCTAATGTTATTTTGAAATTTATTTTTCTTTTGCAATACAGGGTAATACCTATGTTTAAGTTTTATATTGATGTAGTTTGCAGTATAATATAATATAAAATACTTGTAATTATCATTGTTTGATTTAAATCGCCATACCAAGTCGTAAAGTATTAGACAATATACCCAATAAAAATAAAAAAATGAACTATTTGAGTAGCCCATATGCAAAAACCGCTATATGCCAAAAAATTTAAAACGAAGTTATTGGCAACATGGTCTTCTAAAAGGTCGAAGCTAACTATCTGATCACATTTTAAGCTGCAAGACGCGCTGTATCCTATTTAAAATTGAGTCAAAAGAATGCGTACATTTTCAAAAGCCGCTATATGCTCAAGGTAAACAGATGCAAAATCAGCTAAATGTTCGAACGCGTGCAAAGTGCGTTATATTCGATAATGATCTCTAGATCTATCGAGAATACTGCTGCAAAACCAGTTACTTTATGGTTTCGCGGAATTTGTATGTAGTTACTATTTTAAACGTAGCGTGGCGTTGTGATTATTTCGTATTGCAAATTGCAATAAATGTTTTGGTTGAATCCAGAGGTGCTTCTATTTGTTTACGTTTACAAAAATTGCTGAAAAACTGTGTGGAAAATGTCTGAGGTTATTGTTGAAACCCAGCCTACACGTTCAAGAAAAAGAAAAAGGTGCCCTGAAACATGGAAGAGAAATATTGCAAAAAAAACTAGGTAGGTTCCTAGTTTATTATATTATATTTCTTATTTCTATTAAGGGTATTTTTTTGTTATAGGCAACTACCTAAAGGACTGCCAAAGAAGCCGAATTGCGAACATAAGGCATCTGCTTTCCAGTGAAATGAATTGTCAATGCAGGATGTGCGAAAAATTTATCAAAAATATTATGAAGTTCCGAGTTTAGAGTGGAAAAAAATTATATATTACAACATGTTTACATTAAATCACCAAAAAAGACATGCGTTGCTAGAGACTTAGATAGAAGAAGAAATATAAGTACCTGTTTCGTTCTTCCGAAACAAAGAGGTGGGGTCACTGATAATGTTAGAGTTTGTCGAGCGGCATTTTTGAGCATTCTCCAAGAAAAGCGGGATAGGGTAAACAGATTGTGTCAAAAATTTTTGGAATTTGGTAGGACACCTACAGAAACAAGAGGAGGCGATCGCAAAAGTTTAAAGTACCAAGCACGGCGAGACGCAGTTAAGGCATTTATTAAAACATTCAAAGTCATTATACTCGTGGCAAACATACAAAACGACAATATCTGCCAAGTGAGCTCAGAACAAAAAAAATGTGGACTTGGTATAATGAAAAGCATCCTACTGAAGACCTTTCTGTTACTTACGAATACTTCAGAACCATTTTTAATGAATGTTTCAATATAAGTTTTGACAGTCCATGTTCCGATAAGTGTCCCGTCTGTTGCAACTTTGAAAATAAAATTAGGCTAGAGAAGGACAAGAATAAAAGAGATACACTTAAATTCAACATGAAACACCACAAGAAGCGTGCAGATGCTTTCTACGACAAGCTTCGTCTAGAGGTTGAAAATACATTAACGTTATGTTACGATTGTCAAAAAAATTTAGTCCTCCCAAAAGTTCCAGATCAGGCGGCGTATTATTCTCGCCAGTTATATTTATATAACTTCACAATCTGTCAAGGTTCATCACTGTCCTCCCAAAACAAGGAAAACACATTAAGCTATGTGTGGACCGAGAACGAATTTGCAAAAGGCTGCAACCAAATTGCATCAGCCTTACACCACAGACTGTGCAACTCAAACTTAAATGATCTGTCGCTCATAAGATTGTTCTCCAATGGATGTGGAGGACAAAACCAAAACAGGTCTTTGTTAGGAATGTTGTGCTCTTGGTTATTATTTGAAGCCCCTAAAAATATCGAAAGAATTGAGATTTGGTTTCCTATTGTCCGCCATTCATTTCTTCCGGCAGATCGGGTATTTGGTACATTGGAAAGAGAATTTAAGGCACGCAGTGTCATCGAAGGCCCCAAAGACTGCATTGATGTAATAAGCAAATATTCGGAAGTCACATACTTAGGACAAAATGATTGTCCTGTAAAGAACTGGAAATCGTACTCCGAAAATACAATTAAGCAGCCAGGACAATGGCACTTTAAATTTCAACAAGCAAAGAAAGTCTTCATCACCCGAAGTAAATCAGGCAAGACTGCATTAGTACAAGGAGATCCATTCTATAATATTGATTGCTGTGAGCCTAAAACTATATGCAAGAGAGGAAAAAACTTTCAAAATAACAACCATGTCGAAGTTGGTGAAACAGGAGTTGATGTTAAACCAGCGAAGCTTTCCGACGTTAAAAAACTGATCATTCTACAATTTGGTGACAACTGGAAGGAGAAAGAAAAGTTGCAGTTCTATAACGACATATTTTCTGGTACGGAGGAAACTGATACAGCCTCTATATCTGACAATAATGATGTGGACAATGACAGCACCATTAATAGTGACTTTCAACTCCCCGAAGATGACGCCGAGTTCCAGACTTAAACATCAATATTTTTAGAGTAAGATTTGATTTTATTTTTAGAGTAAGACTTTATTTTATATTCTACTTGTTTTATTAAACTTAATAGTTCTTCACTTTATGGAGTATTTATTTCTTTAATCGTGTTTTTAATATTTTTTGCGGTATCATCACTTCCCTCCTACTTCGGGATCTCAACATGCCCGAAGTAATAGAAAATAGCGGGTTTTGCTACTTATTAAAAATCAATATGGCGGCATGATGACATGCAAAACCTGCTATAACCATAATACTTTTGCAAAACACGCTATTTAAAAAAAATAAACATAAATAACTAAATTCCGGTATTTAAGAGATTATGCGCATCTATCTCAATGATTTGCAATAATTATTTCCAATTTTTTCATTAAAACATTTTCTACAACAAATGTTTAATTAGGTATACGTTTTTCTTTCATAGCCTAAAATTTGTTATGGAGCGTATAGCGGATTTTGCTACTCATTTAATCTAAAAGTATAAGTACGGTTATCCAAATTATTTAGCTTTTGAAATTTGTTTTTGTACTATTGTTCACAAACAAAAAGGTATATGTCTACTTATCACCTTTTGCCATTTTCATGATGATTATTTTTTAAAGGAAAAAGGGATAAGTATTCTTTTTTTTAATTATTGAAAAACAAATGTATATACCTGTTTCTTTTTCTAGTAAAACATTAAATATAATGTAGTAACCTTTTAAATAATGTTTAATAAAAAGTTGATTCCTTAAAAACTAGTTTTTTGGCTCTCATGAAAAAAGTAGTTTTTGGACTTATCCCCTTTTGCATTTTTTCCACAGAGTTTTAACACTGATTTTTGAAGACCGCCAATTTGTTCCATCATGGTAAATCCATATTTTCACCAGAACGTTACCATGTCATCTCCATATGACCCTTAATTTTTTATTAAAATTTGAAGTCAATAAGGGAAGTTGTTTTTTATCTATGAAGCGAACCGACAGACAGAGGGACAGACCGACGGAATTGAGAAAAAATTTGTTTTTTGGCATTAAAAAAAACCCTCCCAACACACTTCTGACTAAGTTTACTATGAAGTGGACATAAATTTTTGTATTTTTAATAGTTTTAATGAGATATGAGTCCCCTAGAATCAAAACCCGACAAATCCATTTTGATGAAAATTAAGTTTTATACGGCACTGGATTTCATTTGTCAATGTCTATAGCATAGTAAAACGGTTATATTGCAAAACGCAGTATTTCCATAGGATATTTATGTTTAAAAATCGCGGTTACTTTCAAACGACGGCAAATCCAAGCGACGTTAAAATCAAACGCCGACACATCCAAATCAGCCAATCACAACACTCCGTTGAAAATCACACCATCGCATTTGTAGCATGCTTTGTTTACTATCGCCATTCGTTATTCGATATTGCTACAATATAGTCGCACTTTTAGCAGTTATTATTATAAAGAAATACATAATAATAATAATCATATTAATCATTAAATAATTCGTTGGTTATTAATATAAATATGGCAGAGTGTAGTGGTGAGTTCCCGAAACCAGTGACCCCGGATTTGGCGCGTAAACGTATATCCAGACGAGAAACTTGGAAACGTGAACTAGAAAAGAAGGAAAGGTTAGAACACATTTTGCTTTAATGTCTTTTATATATTATATCCGTTTTCACTTGTTTTAGATACAAAGCCAAAGAATTACCTTCATACCCAAGTTGCCAGCATTGTACAAAATCTTACAGATACAGTACGCTATCGATGAATGATGTAAGAGAGTTCCACAAGTTTTTATGACCATGAAGATAAGGTAGGTCAAGATAATTTTATTATTAAATATTGCCAAACCAATGCGTCAAATGTCCAGGTCGTACGGGAAATCACAACTATAGAAAACACTTTTCTGTGAAGTATTATGTTGGCCTTGTTAATTCAACAGTAAGGAAAGTTGCTGTTTGTCAAAAAGCATTTATTGATATTCTTAAGATAAAGAAAGATCGAGTGCTGGGTACTCTTAAGCGATTTTATGAAAAACGACAAATGGCTTGTGAGAATAGAGGAGGCGATCGAAAGACGGCTCATTTTGCGGAGAGAAAAGTCTCTGTAATGAGATTTATTAGTAAATTTAGAACAGTCAAGTCTCATTACTGCAGAAATAGGAGTTGTCGCACCTACTTAACCTCCGATTTAAATATATCAAAAATATATCGATACTATTGTAAGGAAGTGGAATTTGATAATTCGTTTACTATGGTAAAAAAAAGTTATTTTCGTCATATTTTTAACACGTGCTACAATATTGGCTTTGGTTCTCCTAGAACAGACGGTTGTTCAACTTGCCTTCAGCTTATCGAAAAAATTAAAGTAGAAAAAGTTGAAAAACTAAAAAACACGCTGAAGATTGAGCACCGTATACATAGATTACGAGCAAATGCATTTTTCGATTCTCTTAGAAAAGACAGACTAGGCCTTAAGACAATATCATTTGACTGTCAAAAAAATCAGGCCAAGCCAAAAATTCCAGATCAGTGGGTATATTATAGTCGGCAGCTATATATAATTTTGCAGCCGTAACTGGGTCTTCTCTTGCACCATTGTCAGAGGAAAACGTATTTTTATATTTATGGACAGAAGATCAACATTTAAGTGCAATTTTTCACAAATTTTGCTACACCAACCTAGATACCATAGATACTATTCGTCTTATTGCCGATGGCTGCGAGGGACAAAACAAAAATTCTATTATGATTACAATGTGCATTAAATGGCTTAGTGTTAATGCACCCTCATGTGTTAAAAATATGGAGCTCATATTCCCCGTGGCTGAACACTCTTTTATTCCACCTGATAGGGTCTTTGCTCGTATCGAGAAAATTATTAAGAAAAAAGATACCATCGTATCTTCAGAGGAATTTCATGAAATATTTAAAGACCATGGAACTGTTTTCAAATTAGGTAGTGACCTGGAGGTCTATGACTGGAAAAAAGACTCGCAGAATATAATTAAACCGCCTGCCCAATGGTGCTTTAGGTTTAATATGTGCAAAAGATTTTTACTCAGAAAAGGAAGAAACAATATAGTCACTATTCGAGGTGAACAATCTTACAAGTCAGATCTTGGGGAATACAAGTCGGTGTTTAAAAAAGGAAAGTCAGTAAGCGACATTATGCAATGTCGACTTTCTGGTGGCGTTTGTCCGAGTCAACCAAAACTTAAAGATGTTAAAACATTCTTTTTAAAACATTTCGGTGAAGCATAAAATGGAAAACTTGAAGTATTACCATGAAGTTTTAAAGAAATATTATAAAGTCCAGGATGATGTAGTTAGTGAAGAACTTGAAAATGGTAGCAATGTTTTCGAACCAGTTGACAAAATTCCCGACTTAGTGGTCTAATGTGCAGAACTTGCTAAGTTACTTTCATACAAAACCTAATAAATATGTAAAAGTTTATTTTGAACAATATAAAATTAAAGTAATAACACCGTATTATTATTTTTTTAACAACGATTTGAGGCCAAGTTCGATTAAGTGAGTTTATTTATCTAAATGTTAGGTTGTTTAATGAGTTTTTGGAAAAAACAGTGCCGTTTTCCAAATCATAAACCCAATATAAGTAATCACTACAAAATATTTAAACATTTCCGGGCGATTTCCCAAAAATTTACCTAAATGGATTTGTCAGGTTTTGATTTTATAGGACTCATATCTCAGATATATGTTTGAGATGAAACTTAGGCTTATAGAGGATCACAGGAAATATAATCCTGTTTGTCCATGCAAGTTATTTCTATTTGATTGTTTGAACTTCGAATCATTTAACAGAAAAAATAAAAACTACAGCTACATTTGTTTATGTATATATAATTCATTGTATCCAATAAATTGATGAACATTTTTCAAATCCAGTTACTCCTCTACATGGAGTATGATCAGAGTTTCGTTCCAATTGAAAAAATAAAAAAGAATAATACTCAGATTTTTGTGCCTGATCATTGGAATGAAATAAAAAAAATTCCAAAACATTTGATGTCCATAAAATGGCCGATTTTATATCCATTTTAAACTTGAACGAGTTTATTATAAAGGTCCAAAAAGGATTACCGTGTGATAAACTGGAGAGATATTTGATGGGTGTCATACAAGACAATCTATACAAGTTGTATCTACTCTAAAAATACTTTGCAAGAAGATTACCTATTTTCTAAATCAGAAAAGTACTCTAAAATCGTCCCAAGAAGTGCAGGAGGAGGATTGGGATGTGTGGGGATTATACTGATTTATCTCCAGATCATGAGTGAATTGAGTTTCATTCTTTGTTTTGATAAGTTTTTTGATTAAAATAATAATATATTTAGAAAGAAAATATGTATTTAATTATTTGTGTCACTGTGAAACTCCTTTTTAGACGGTAGCAAAACAACCTAAGTAAATTTTTTCGATAAAAAACACAAAAAAAAACATTTTTTTCATGTCCGTTTTATGATTTCTAACTTTATATATCCCCTAAAGTAGTTTAATTTGAAAAATTAGGTCATTTTTAATAAGAATAATTTTCGGGAATAAAAAACTTTGAGGCTCAATTATTCAAAATGAACGTTTTGCAAATTAGGCTATTTTACTTCACCCTTCAATTGGAAATAATTTGCCACATCAATTGCAAGAACAAAACGCCGTTTATTAAAGATCGAAAAAAAGATACCAAATAGCGTGTGATATTACAATAAAAACAACCCAATCCATACAACTCAACCCATCAAGAAGCACATATTACAGTTTATTAAGACAATTAATACACGTTGTACTTTAAAAATACTATGCAAGAAGATTATCCATTTTCTGAATCAGAAAAATTAGAAGTTGTTATGAGAAATGACAGAACTTAGAATAGCTATGAGATTCTATATCTCCCATACACAATCAGTGTTATAAAGAGTTGCCACAATTTTTAATTAAGAAAATTTCATTTGTAATGCCAATTGCCATTTTGTAACCCATAGGATATTGTAATTCTAACTCGTTACTATAGCAACCAATAAAACGCAACGCCGTGTGACACCACTTTTTTTAGTAATAATAATCGCGAGAATATGTGACATACCTTACAATAAATTAATACATTTATCTCCTATTTATTTATTTTAAGCAGATTTTCAAAATAACAAAAAGATATACTTATGTTGGTAGACTTGAATTTGATTTAAGTAGGTACTTAAGAAATAATATTTTGTACAAGCGAATTGAAATATTCCATGAACTCCTCGACTTCTTCTCTTGGTAATGGTGAATAATTAAGATTTGCGCCCTTTATAGGTATCAGTGTTTTATGAAGTAGATATAATATTTTCCCACAAAGTGATTTACTTTCCGCTTAGACATTCTGGAGAACTTCGGCGAAATCATCAGCAACCAGTTTTGTATTCTTCTAAAAAAATTGTCTTATGTGATTTGAATTTGACAATTTTCAATTGGATCAGTAAGATATTTCAGATAACGATGGTACATTTTGATTCTTCTTTGCAATACGCACATAAACCATATTTTTCAAATTTTTCTATAGTAGTTTGACAGGCACAAAATACACATAAAATTCCATAGTCTTCTAGAATTAATTATCCTCTTGTTTTAAGTTACATACTTTCATTTACGAAGATATATCATTAAAATTAAGAATATATCAATTCCACTAATCTTAGTAATTTCGAATGAATCAAAAATAAAAGAAGAAAGCTTTTTCTGTTTATTTCTAACTAAATTATTTTACTAAAATCGGAATTTTATCTCTTCTTTGGGAAAAACCAACTTTTACCGGTAGGTATAAATTTTCTAAAAAATGAGATTTAGATAATTTTCCACTACTTTTAGTGATTTGAAATCTACTAAGATTATGAATCAAATCAGAAAACACAGTGAATACCAAAATGTGTGATTCTTTTATCCAGCTATTAAATCTCGATGGTTTATTTACAAATATATATATATATATATATATATATATATATATATATATATATATATATATATATATATATATATATATATATATATATATATATATATATATATATATATTATATATATATATATATATATATATATATATATATATATATATATATATATATATATATATATATATATATATATATATATATATATATATATATATATATATATATATATATATATATATATATATATATATATATATATATATATATATATATATATATATATATATATATATATATATATATATATATATATATATATATATATATATATATATATATATATATATATATATATATATATATATATATATATATATATATATATATATATATATTATATATATATATATATATATATATATATATATATATATATATATATATATATATATATATATATATATATATATATATATATATATATATATATATATATATATATATATATATATATTATATATATATATATATATATATACATATATGTATATATACTTTTTTTTTTTTCGTTAGTCCCGAGTTTCTGATAAAGCGATTTTACCGATTTTTATATATCAAATTTTGTCTCATAATTAATAAAAAAATTTACTTATTTTAAACCCGCTTTAAAATTGGAACAAGTATTCTATAATTATTTATTTATTACCTACATAATTACAAATGTACTAAAAAATTAAACAAAAAATAGTGTCAAATCTGAAAAAAAAAATTTTAATTTAAAATTCACTGTCTAATATCCAGGACCCAGTGGCAAAAGCTCTCAGAATCGGTATAAAGAATGTACAGAAACTTGTGCTTGGAAAAAAAAACATAATTTACTTCCGAAGAAGATTAAGAAATGTACACGAAAAACTCCAAAGGCAAAAGACTTAAGTTAAAATGCAAAAATGGATATTCATAACGCAATTTATGATTTATATACGTCAAAGACTAATATAATCCTTCAGAAACGTTTTAATATTATAGACTAAAAAATATCATCATCACATAAAAAGTCCTCATCTTCTGAATCGTCCTCAAATGGCGAAATGATCATTGGTGCTATTTCGACATCTAGAACTCGTTCTCGATTCCACCAATCCCATATTAATTTATCCGTATGTTCCACAGATTTCTTCCAGAACTCCGGGGTAATATAGTTTAATGAATCTTGCCAAATAATTTGCACTTCATCTGAAGTAAGACCATCGTTCACGTGTTTTTCGTAATATGATTTTGCGCCAGCCCATATTAATTCTATTGCGTTAAACTGGCAATAGTATGGCGGTAGTCGTAAAACTTCATGTCAATTTTCCCGTAATATCTACGGCATATATTTTTGTTTTTTTAATAGATTTTGCCATTAAAAGAAGTTCTAGTTTTAGCACACTGGGTAAAGTATTTTGTTTTTGTTTTATTAGCTATTTATTGTCATAAATATCACTTTTCTTCCAGGATGAAGTAGGTTGTTTATTTAAGATTCTTAAATGATAAGATGCATTGTCCAGAATGATTAAAGATGGAGCATCTAAATTTGGAATCAGTTGTTCTTTTAACCACTTTTTAAACCGTTCACAGTTCATGTTATCACGTTAGTCCATACTTTTGGATGTTGAAGAAAACAGTAATTTTCCACGTGGGAGAAATCCTGTTGAAGAACCTGCATGCAAAATGATGAACCGTTTTCCCGTCCCACATCCCTTTTTTCTCTTCACACTTTTTACAGAAAGATTTCGAACAACTTCCATTAGAAAATATCCAAGTCTCATCTAAAAATACCACTTTTCTAAATTTCCGTGTATTTCTTTAAAAATTGGATACGCTAACGACTAGCTATATGTGGCAACTCGCACAAAAATCTCCGATTACAGTCCTTTTTATATCGAAAACCCAACATTTTTATTAATTTTGACAACGATTTTAGTCCAATTTCCAATATGCCTCGGTGTTTTAAAGCTTCTTTTAAAACTTGAAGGGTTATATTAGTTTTTTATGTGTATAAATCGTAAATTGCATTACGAACATCCATTTTTACATTGTCACTTAAGTCTTCTGTCTCTGGCTTTTTTCGTGGACATTTCTTAATCTTCTTCGGTAGTAAATTATGCTTTTTTTCATGCACAATTTTCTGCACAGTCCTTAAACCGATTCCCACAGCTTTTGCCACTGTCTCTTGGATATTGGCCGGTGAATTTTCATTATATTTTATTAGACTTAATACCATTTTTTTCGCTTGTGGATGCAAAAAAACCCGAAAATTGTTTTCTTTTACTCATTTTGTCACTGATTTGTCAATCTGACTTTGAAGCGACATCGCTCAAAGATTTTTGCAACTGCTGGTATTTGTATGTTTATCCTCTTTTTTCATATGAAAATATCATAGGTCTATCTAATTGATCTTCCGGATTTTATGCGGAGGATATGATTACACGTAATAAAAGAAAAACAAACTTAAAAAGTGTGTCGTTGATAAATCGTATGACCCGCACGATAACACTGCTTTTGACTTTATCAACAAATACAGCTTCCTTAAAATAGTTATCATGATATTATTGTACTAAAGTTGGTAGTTGTAACTTTTATTAATAATAGTTAATTATAATCATTTGTCACTTTATAATTTACATGTTTGAAAAGATTAGGACCTAATAGGACGATCCATCATTTTAGTGGCTTAGAATTAGCTTGGAATGATGAAATAAATGTTATTGTACATATCAATATCTATTTAATTGTACTAAACTCGGTACGTGTTTGATTGATGTACTACCAAAACGTCACTTTTAATGCTTTTTTTTTTCATCTTGTATGAAATTTTCTTACCGAATCTCCCATGTACTCGAATTAATAACCGAAAATCTTTTCTCGCTCACGAATTTTTGCTGAAAATTCGTGACCTCGAAAAAATTTTGGGTAATGTAATAATTCAAATACTAAGAAGATTATAAGTGAATATTTTTTTCGGAAATAAAAACTTCGATGCTCAATTATTCAAAATGAATATTTTGCTACCTACGCTGTTTTGCTTCTTCCCCTTCATTTGGAAATAATTTGCTCCATCCATTGCAAGAAGCACATATTGCAGTTTATTAAAGATCCAAAAAGGATACCGAAAATTGTTTGATAAAATGGAGAGATATTAGGTGATTTTCATACAATAAAGACAATCCATACAAGTTGTACTTTAAAAATTCTTTGCAAGAAGAAAATTACCCATTTTCTGAATCAGAGGTGCTCTAAAATCATTAGACGTCCACGAAACAATATTGTCTTGGCACCTGTTTATAAGAAAAATTAAAAGTTTATTATGAGCAATGGCAGAACTTACCACAGTTATTTTTTAATAATTCACATCAGGTTACCAAGTGAAAGTTTGAATGTGGGGATTACATTGATTTAATTTCACATCAGTGTGAAACTGATTTTTTGTTTAGAAGCAAAACCACCTAAAGTGACTTTTCGATAAAAAATAAAAATTTCTCGTCCGTTTTATGATTTCTAAATTTATATATCCCCTGGTATGGTTAAATTAGAGAAATTAGGTCATGTTTAATAAGAATAATTTATTTATCTTCAGATTAAGAATGAATTAAGTTTCATTCTTTGGTTTGATAAAAATAAAAGATTTAAAAACAAAATATTTATTTAATCATGTGTACCATTGTGAAACTTCTTTTTTGTTCAAAAGCAAAACAACCTTAAGTGAATGTTTCCAAAAAGTTTCTGTTGAAGAACGTGAACATATATTTATCGATTACCTATACAATAATGCATGCAAAAACGAACAAACTCATATTTGACTGGCCTAATAACAATAAACCATATAAAACGACGTAGAAACCCTGATCAGGGAAACAATAAACCACATTGTGTTGCGTATTCGACAAATGCGATGTTTTGGTATGGAAAAGTCTGTTTGTGTAAAAACATTGGCCAGGATTCATGCAGTTACATTGCCTCGTCTAAAAAGAATTCAGTTATCACTAGTAGAAAAAAGGTAGTGCACCTAGAGATAAAAAAGAAAAAAAAACATAATTGCCTCCTCCTCCTCCTAGGAACTACAATAAAGAAGCTACAGCCCTCATAATATAAATATACGTACATTTTCTCCTATGCAATCACATTACTCATTAAGACAGAGAATCCAAATCAGCTGTACCTACCTTAAGAGTTAACAGTGAAAGATATGCACACAACTTTTCTGCAAGAATACTATCTTAACGTTCCCTACAAAATGAATCGGAAAGAATTTAATATTAAATTTGGATTTCCTTGTGTAGAATGTGATCAGTTTGAACATACCCTTAAGCCAGAAGTGTATTTCTGAGGCCGATGCATATGCTTGCAAAATACATAAAGAACTTCATCTAAGGAAAGCTTCCACAACAAAAATAGAGCTATAAAGAACAAGTAGGAGCAGGAGAAATTTCTTTCATAACATTTGACTTTATACAGAATTTGGCGCTGCCACATATACTGCCCAATCCAGTACTTTTTGCAAGAGAGATATGGTACTACGGTTTCAAGATCCATGATTTAGGGAGTAATGAAGCAGCAATGTATTAAATACTTATACAGAAGATCAAGCTAAAAAAACGACTTGTGTAGAAATTTGGATTTGATTAGTGATGGCTGTCCGAGCCAAAACAAGAACTATACGATTACATTTTTTATGTGTTATTTCATATATAAAAAATGTTTGATTCCATAACTTAATCTGTTTCCTGTAAGAGGATATTCATATCTACCTAATGATCAGGATTTTTCCCTTATCTTACGAAAGAAACCACAAACTGAACGATTTGACGTTCCAGAGGGATGGGATAACCTCATTTTACAAGCAAGAGCTAAGTCGTCTTCATTCAGACTTGTCAAAGTAGATCAGTCAATGATTTTTGACATTAAAAGTGCTACCGACAAGTTTTCTTTAAAAAACACAAAACTTGTTATTAAAATAAAAAATGTGATAATGCTGAAAATTGAAAGTGCTAACAGACGCATTTTTCTCAAAAATAGTTAAACGGTGAATGCCGTTCATCACTAGCATCAACAAAAGTAACCATGGGAAACGAAATTAGCTTAAAACGTGCATACGATCTGTCAGTACCAATTAAGAAAATAAAGTTGGATACATTAGCAAAAAAATTCTACCTCTTCTACATAACGACAGCAACAGAAAATGTTATGAAGATTTGATAACAAACCAGAACACCATAGCACCTGATACTTCTGAAAATATCATCATCGAAAACCATGATAACAACAGTGGCTGCAAATACTGAGTATGGTAGAAGTGAAGTTTTTTGTTATAGTTGATATTCAGTTATTTAGTACTTGTATTAGGAACACTTTTCATTCCTTTTTCATTTAAAATTTGTTTTTTGTATCAGAATTGATTTTTAATTTTTAGTGTTTGTATTAAGAACACTTGTTCATTTTCTTCTATTATAAAACTTGTTTTTTGTGCCAGAGTTGACTTTTATTTTTTAGTGATTGTGTTAAGGACACTTGTTATTTTTTTAAACCTCATATGTCCATGTGTTTTTTTCGTGTATGTTTTCCAAAAAAATTCATGAGATATTCTAGACGAAGTAATTTACATATTTTTACTTCTACTAGATGGGAATTAATTTTGGACTAATGTTTTTCCGAGAAACTCCTTAATTTCTCTTTTTTATTTACATCTCTCCCTTGAGATCTAAAAAGGCGTTAGGAGACAGCAGTGAAAATTATCTTAAAATATTTTGTATTAGTTTATGTTTTAGTGTCTATCTTCCTCTTTGGCCACCCTAAGCCTAGCGACTACATAATTGTTTAAATAATTTGATCTCACACCCTAAAGCCTCCTAAATAAAATTCTAAAATGTAACTTTAAAAATATACATAATTAAAGAAAAAAAAAATAAAACAATTAAAAAAATAAAATAAGTTATAATACACTGATCACAAAAGAGGTTATAAGGGTGAGTTATTTATTTGTTGCACACGGAATAAAAAACGCTACTTTAACAATGACAAGAGCAACTAAATATTGATATTCAAATTATTTAATAGATTGGGATTATGGATAAACCTGTTAACACCTTTATTATCGCAAACGGAAATTAAGCTGAAATTGACCGAAGAGATCGTCAATCTCCGGATATATGAATGGCGTCCCCCTAAGAATATCTCCGAAGGTAGAGTGGCCTTATTTCCGCACGGACGCCGATAACCGGCCGGCTTTTAATGGAAATGCAGGTGATCTGTATTAATCACGAACAGGTTCCGAAAACAAAAATGCAAACATTTCTAAAGGAAAAAAAATCGGTAATTTCTCCCGTTAAGATTATTTCTTTGTATTAGGAGTAGTGAAGTATGACTCGATTTAGTTCCACACATAGTCATTTCGGGTCCCTTGCTGTGTAGATCTGTTAAAACAAACTTTATTATATTTTTTTATGCATATTAAATCGTTTAATGTTAGTACTTAATGAGAGTAACACAAAGAATCCAGTACTTTTACCGAAACTTAAAAAAAATGCGTCAATACCTTGAAAGTGTAACGACGGTCCCTTGTCCCCAACAGAGGTTTCGAATATTCAAAATGAAGTGAAACAATATTAAGTGGCATATATCTGATAAATATATATTTTATATTTATCATAACAACATAAATTAATTAAAAACAAGTCATCCTTTCAAAAATGTTATATAAACTTTGAACAACGATGTTATTTTACCGTGTCCCCTGGTTTGAAACCCTGCTATACAATATTATTTCCGACATGGAATTATAGATGTCACCGCTCGCCAAGCGCCCCGCTAACTGGGGTTCTCAATTGCCAATTAGTTTTAGTCCGCGTGTTTTATGGTAAGTACCTCTGTTTACTTTTCTGTAAATTATTGTTAATTATTTTTGCTGAAATTTCATATAGTATGTTTTTATGTAGTAATAACGGTCCCCGTACATATATTGATCATTTCATTATTAATAAGTGATTTATTTCTACTAAAAAGTCAACAATTTGTAGCAGTACATAACCTAAAATTTTTGAAGTCCATGGTGTATTCGTTTATTTTATAATTCGGATTTAGATAAAAAACGTAACGTCGGCGTCGGTCCCGGTAACGACGGTCCCATAAAACAGGGACCGTGGTTACTTTCTGTGGGACCGTCGTTACATATAGTTTAAATTAAATGTGTCACTTATTATTCAGGTATGAAACAATGCTAAATGGGATTTAGAATTCCTAAAGATGTGGAAAATTAAATTGAATGAAGGGAAGGAGGGCGAAACAAGCCAATTAAAGCAAAAAAGAAACAAACCTAAAAAGAAAACGCCTGCGGAAATAAAAGAATATGAAAGGTAAAAAAAACGACGCCAGAGAGCCAAAATGACCGAGGAACAAAAACAGATAAAGAGACAAAATGATAACGACTACAACAAAAATAGACGAAAGAAAATTTACGATATGAGTGAGCGAGAACAGCGAAAAATGAGAAGACAGGGCCGGGAGAGGGTAAGAAGATTCAGACAGAAATTAAATCTTCGTGAAATTGAAGAGAACCTTTTGCAGCAAACTACTCCTCCTCAATCCGATTTAGAGGGCAATTCTGCAAGAGAGGATCGGTTAACAGAATCTAGGCGATTAAGCGGCAGAAAAAAAAAGAACAGAAACAGAACTAAGGCGTACAGAGATTTAAAGGTATTGAAGTTAAAACTTCAGGCAGCGGAACGCCGAGTTCAACGCTATAAAAAAAGGCTTCATAGAATTAAGAAAGACAAAACACCTTCTCCAAATACTGAAATTCGCAAATTAACAGGAAATGCAAAAATACCAACGCCCGTAAAAAAACATCTTATTTTTACAAACGAGTTGGTGAAACATCTCAAAACAAAAAAGAGAGCCATTATACCTAAAAAGGAACAACATACTCATTTTTCCAGCATGATTGCTTCAAAAAAATTTAAGAAATTAAGAGTCATTAAACAAGCGTCAGGATTAATTTCGTACAAAATGTTTCAAAAAGTAACAAATGTAAAAAACGAAGGAATGACTTTTAGAAAAACACGTCGTGACTTAATTTCGAATAAATTTGCCACTTTAGTTAAAGACTTCCTAGAAGAAGAAACCAACAGTCGCATGTGTCCTGGTAAAAAAGATTTTGTAACGTTTAAGAAAAAAACAGTACAAAAACGTATATTGCTTGATTCGTTAAAAAATCTTCATGCAAAATTTAACTTAACAAGTGAAAAAAAGATTTCCTATAACTTATTTTTAAAATGCAGACCATTTTATATTGTACCACCAAAATTGTCCGACCGAAAAACCTATGCTTGTATCAAACACGCCAATATAACTTTTATGATAAATAAGCTACATTATTATAGTGCTATACATTTTTCTTCCCTAAACGATCTAATCGGTTCTACCGTGTGCTCCCTGCAAAACAAAGATTGCATGTATTACATTTGCAAACATTGCCGATCAAAAAAAATTACCTACTGTTTGACCGAAGAAATGAAGGACAGCTTCATAAAATATTACCAGTGGGTAACCGAAAAGGAAGAAAGGATTATCAAAGAAAAAAAAGTCGAAGTTAGAGTTACGTCAAAAAAAGAATTAAAAACACCAATCACAGAACTAATCCACAAAGTTGAAGAAAATTTACCCGAAATTAAGAAACACATTTTTAATATTTACCATCAACACTCTACTATTAAAAAATTAAAGGAGAATATGCGTCCCAATGTTATTATTATAAACATCGATTTTTCTGAGAACTATGTCCTAAAGTATAGTGGGGAAGAAGTGCAGGCTACACATTTTGGTGCCTCACAAAAACAGATTTCATTGCATACTGGCGTATATTATATTAAACCAGCAGGAGCAAGTAATCCAAGACCTTACTCGTTCTGCACTGTTTCAAAAAATCTGGATCACGGGGCACACGCTATTTGGACCCATCTATATCCAGTTTTAAAAGACATCCACGAGAAATTTCCTGACATCGATATTTTTCATTTTCAATCATTATAAAAATAAATTTAATATCTCCTCTTAAGCTATTTGCCTCAAGTTATCAAGAATATTAAAAAAGTGTCTTGGAATTACTCAGTTGCTGGCCATGGAAAAGGACCTGCCGATGGAGTAGGAGGGACACTAAAACGTACCGCAGATAAGTTGGTATCTCAAGGAAATGACATTATTTCAGCCACTGATTTTGTACTCAAACTAACTGATAGTTGCAAAAAAATTAAACTATTTGAGATATCAGATGATGAAATTTCCCGTACAAAATCCCTAATACCACAAGTTATACCACCTATTAAACGTATTACTTCTCTGCATCAAGTTTCATGGGCAGTTGAAAATCCTGGTTCCCTTAGTCTTAGACTGCTTAGCTGCTTTACCTGTGACTTAAATTCTACTTGTTCGCACTATGGAGAAGGAGAGATGAAATTATTACGTATCCTTTTACTTATTAATTTAATAATCAGTTATGAACTTAAACATAAATACATGTCATTCATGAATTTGCCTTAACTACTTAATAGCATCAACGAATTCATTGAATACAAATATTGCAAATGTTCAAACCTGCATTGAAATTGGAAACTTCGTTGCTGTCGCTTGGGAAGATAATTGGTACCCTGGTAATAATCACTCCGATAATTTTTAACGATTGATATTTATAAGTAATTTTTTGCAGGGCTAGTTGAAGATAAAGATACCAGTAATGGAAATTTAACCATAAATTTTTTAACCCGAAACCGAAATTATTTTATCTGGCCTACAAAAGAAGATCGCCAAATAGTCAACGAAAATAGTATTATGTGTAAATGTACCATTTATCCACATTCCACAAGGATTTTTTTAGTTTAGTATGCAAATGAATATTAAATACTAATGATATATATCTCTAAATAAATTAACGTTAAATACAATTTTGACTTTTGTTCTCTTGGTTAGTAATGACGGTCCCCGAATTCGTAACAACGGTCCCTTTCAAAATGTAACGACGGTCCCATACATTTTTGTAATTCCTTTTTTAATTAAAAGTGTGCGCGGACACATGCTTTATTCATGTAGGTAAGTAAAAAACTTAACGCTTTTGAAAGAAAAACCGAAAAATTTTAACTTTTTTTTTTTAAATAAAAAAGCCAAAATAGCCGGTTATCGTATTTTCACCCATTAACATATATAAATTACCTTTTCTTTCATTTTAGTAGACAAAAAAAAAAATCAGGAAAGATATCCAATCCGCGAAATTTGTAACTACCATAAAGAAGACCATTTCATGGTCAAATAAAAAACAGATTAATCTATTAAAAATTTAAACTGTTTTTTTTGCGCGCTTTATATAATCATACCATCTTATATACATACACACAGAACATTCGTATATAAAAATTCAACCTCATTAAGAAAAATTTGAAAAATGAAAAGTTTTCCATATATCTACACTAGCCGGTACGAAAAACGGGCACCTTAAAATTTTAATGAATTTTAATGTTCAATATATTTTCTTCTAGTGGGCCGATTTTATTGATTTTTTAGCAATTTGTAGCCATGTTATTTGACTTTTTAGTATCTTTCTAAATTAAAAATGAAAGTTCCCATATGTCTATTATACGAGGGAAAACAAAATGTTGTTATCTCGGCGAGAGTTTGAAACGCCCTGTAGAATCATTTAGCAAAGTAAGGAACTTAAAACATTTTATTATCAAGGTACGACTTTTCTCGATAATTTATTTTTTGTTTCGTCTCAATAATTACATTTTTATTGGAGATACAAAATTTTAATCAAGATACTAACATTGTTTTCGTAACTTTTATTCTGATTATAAATTTTTACAGAATGACCTATTAAATCATAAATTTAAACCAGATGATTACTAATACCGAGTATTATCCCCTCGAGCTTCAATGTCAGCGTTTATTCGTCTCGGCATACTTTCCAATAAATGTCGTTTATCCTCCTGAGGAATAGCCGCTCATTGTTCTAGCAGTGCCCGTCGCAACTCATAAAATGTTCCAGGGGCGGGTACTAAACTTCGAATTTTTTACCGAGCATATCCCGAACATGGTCGATAGGATTTAGATCTGGGCTGTGCGGTGGCCAATCCATTTGTGATATGTTGGCACCATTTAAGTATTTTTTCACTATCTGCACCATGTGAAGTCGCGCGTTATCATGCATTAGAAGAATTATCCCCCACCAATTGTGCATGTGGAATAACATAATTAGCCAACATTTCATTTATGTATCTTTCCGCATTGATGGTTCCCCTAGGAACAAGATACAAGTCGCTACGCAAAGAAATTCCGCCCATACCACAACTAAAGCTCCTTGAAAGCTTACTTTGGGACTAAAAGTACATTCGGCATATCGCTCCCCTGTTCGTCTCCATAATCTTTCTGGACCGACTGGGGATTTCAAACAAAACCTTGATTCGTCAGTAAGCAAAATATATTTCCAATCATTTTCAGCCCCAATTTTGGTGTTCTCTGGCAAATCACAGCCGGATGCTCGTTAGTTCTGGTCCCGAGGCAGTCCTTCTTGAAATAAAATTTGCTTCATTTAACCTTCTTGTTACAGTTCGTTCATTTGCATTTACGTGTCTTACGTGGTGCAATTCATTTCGAATTTGAACAGATGGCAAAATACTGCTACGAGGGCCTGTTCCTCGAGGTTTAGCCTATGAACTTGTCTCGACAAAGCGTGCGTGAACGCCCTGCACTGTACTTCGTGCACACCTGAATCTGTTAGCGATATAACTTTGATCTGTACCATCTTCAATTAAAGCAACAATAGCCGATGCAATTTCTAAACTTAAAACCATTTCTGCTATAGTAACTGCCAACAAACACTATTAATATGACTTTTTAGTGACAGTGACATTACAAAAACAATAAACATTATTTCACTTCAGGTATGTTGAGGTCAAAAGCAAAAGCACCGTTTTAATGCTAAAATAACTGAAGGGCACAGGCAAAGAAGGCGATATGTCAATTTTTTCCGAAATTGGGTTAATCAGGCCATCTATGAGCTAAAGCTGTAAACTGTTACCCTAGAAATTGTCACGGCTAAAAAAGCGAGTAGTCAGCAGATATCACCCGATTTATTTTTGCCATACAGGCTAAAAAAGCGATATGTCCGCGCGGAACCACGTAAGAAGGCGTTAAGTCACTGGCGTTGCCGAAACAAGTAGTTTAAAATGATTTGTACGTATTATTTATTTTGTCAGTTGGTACACTGAATCTGTGTTTGTTACATCAGCTGTATTTGTGCCGTTTTTTGTTTATAGTTAGTTTTCTTATCGTTGTTTAAGTTTACGTTGATTAGTAAAAAGAATATGTCTGAACTAAATAACTCTAGTAAAAAACGAAAGAAATACGGTAAAATGAGTGACGTAAATAAACTGATAAACCTCAGAAGTCATTCCCTAGGAGAAGACTGTAAGTGCAAAAGGTTTAAATGTTTTGTACATGTATCGGAGCCGTCTCGAAGAAAAATAATTCAAAATTTTAATTTGCTTGGTTCAGTCAACGAACAAAATATATATTTGTGTGGTCTTATTTCGGTTTTGCCTGTTAAACAGCGTAGGCCTAGACAGTCTGAGGAGAATGCTGTCCTCCATGATGCTACTTTTTGCTATCGGGTAAGGTTTCAAAGTGCAGAAGAAAAGACAGAAGAGGTGCAAGTATGTCAAAAGGCATTTATGGCTATTCATGGAATTGGCCGAAAGAAACTGGAAGTGTTACAGCGATCTTTAAAAAGTAAGGGGGAGGCACCAGAAGATCAAAGAGGTAAGCACAAAATTCGTAAACACATACTCTCTGATGAAACTCATAATGTAATCAGAAGTCATATTAAGTCATTTAAAGGTCGCAAAAGCCATTACAGCTTACGTGATTCCAATAAAGTATATTTACCGGAAGAACTTAATATAAAAAAAATGTACACATTGTACTGTCAGCAGTTCCCAAATCACCCTATTTCCTATGAAACTTATAGAACTATTTTTTCAAAAGATTTTAATATAGCCTTTGGCTATCCAAGATCTGACACATGCAGTCATTGTGATGAATTTCAAGCAAAAATGAAAAGTTTGGAGACTCAAAAGCTGAATTTATCGCAAACGAACGCGATGGAGTATCGTGTAATAGACAGAGACATACACCGAATATCCATCGAAATTAAGGTGCATAAAATGAAGGCTGAACAGTTTTATAAAAGAAAAAGAGAAGTTAAAAGAGAAAGTCAACAATCTGAAGACATGGAGGCGATTTGCTTGGATTTTTCCAAAAATCTGCCTGCCCCGAATATAACAACCAACGACGTATATTATAAAAGGCAGCTGTCAACATTTTCTTTTAACATTCATGTTCTTTCTACATCACAAAGTATTTTCTATGTGTATCCTGAAATGCCGACATGAAGATACGTAAGCTTGAAATATTTTGCGACTCCTGCGGAGGACAAAATAAAAATTATACGATGATGCGTTTTCTACACTACGTAGTGCATACGGAGAAAAGGCTAGACAGTGTAAAACTTACTTTTCCGATACGAGGGCACTCGTACTTAGAGTGCGACAAGGATTTTGGTTTGGTAAACCAAAAGAGTAGAGTCGAAGTTCCAGAAGAGTGGTATGAAGTGTTCAAAATGGCAAGGAACAAACCATCTCCTTTTGATGTTGAAAAAGTTACACAATCGTACTTCCAAAGTTGGACTGACTTTTTATTAAAACGCTACCGACGCACATGCCCTTTTCCTTCTAGACCGCTCAGGGAACTTAAGATAGTCAAGGAACACCCCAGGTTGATTTTACATCGGGATAGTTACAATGGTAGTTGGGAAACCAGTTCGTCATCGACGCCAAATTTAAGCTCCTGGGAAAAAAGCAACTAAAAGAGGGAGAATTTCAACTTCCAGATTTCTTATACAAAGGTAAAAAGCTTTCCTCTTTTTATAGCGGTGATTAATACAATTATTTTATGATTTTAACAGATCTTCTGCCTGTAAGTGCACCGAAATGGAAGGACCTTCAGGATCTTAAAAAGTTTTGTCATTCCTCTGCCCAAGACTACTTCAATTCATTGCCACACGTGTGACATGATAATGTTGCAGGTAAAACAAACTCAATTTCTCAAGTCTCTCTAATCTTATTTGAGCTATATTTTTAGATGTCCTGCCCATAATTGCTGTAATGAAGACAGACATCACATCAGAACCTTTGAATTTTAGTACTGTAGACTCATTACCGCATTTATTATAATATTACTGTTTTTTTTTTTTTTAAATAAATATCTCATGACAAAACACCTTCTTTCCCTGTTTGAATTGGGACTTTTTGTGAAAAATTGCGTTTTTTTAATAAAAAATTTTTCCAAAAAAAATAGCTATGAGTGGTATTTGTACACACTACCCTAATAATAATAATATGTAAAAATGGTTTCTATTTTACTTTTATAAATTACTTTTTAGAGCTCTTAAAACCTTTAAAAGCGTTTTTCTCAAAACTAACTTTTCTGACATATCGCCTTCTTTGCCTGTACCCTTCAACTGTAAATCGTTAGCGTCTTCTTCAAAAGCGCACAGGGCCGAGCAGTGCCGGGGGTGCAAGGGGTGCATGGGACCCGGGCGGCACTAACACAGGGCGGCAAAATAACATCAAAAAAACTTTCTAAAATCGCTTGCGTTTTATTGATGTCGGCGTTTCAAGGAATCATCGTTTTTATTCTACATATAAAAACAATGCCGAAATTGTGCGTGCGGTCGGGCGGCAAAGATAAAAAAGACATAATCCGAACGCGCGAACACCACAAAAAATGAGTAGGTAGGTACAATTTTCTTGGAATAATAATTTCTTTCGAATTGTCGCTGCGTATTTGAACGTCAGCTAAGCAGCCAGGCAGCCAGTCGGCAAGTTAGTTTCTTTAATTTTTTTAATGCGTTTAAGTTAAAAACTAAAAAAAAATAAACTATAATCAAGTCACCTCAGTTGCCTGTTGAATAGTTGTATTTATTTGATTTATTTCTATTATTCTATGATATAGTGTTGAGTATTGTGATTAATGTGATTAATAATAGTAAATGGTAAGTTTTAAAATTATTATTATTATTATTATAAAGCGTCTTTTGTCTTGCAACTCGTCTGTGTTTCAAAGCTAGGTATTTTATTCACTGAACTATTTTTATCTAAGTATAATTATTAAAATCCTAACTCAACTTTAGTAATAGAAAGACGAGTTCTTCCTTCCCGATATTAAAAAAACGATGTTTTAAATTTTGACTTAAATTTGAAATTTAATTGTATGATTCAGATGGCTGATGGTCGAAAGAGACTTTCTGGTTCACAATACCGAAAAAGAAAGTTGGAGAAAGAGGAAGATAAAAAACGATTAGCTGGGTCATTGAAAAAGTTTTTTACGTCTACGACCAGCAAAGAACCACAACCTTCAAGTAGCAAACACCTAGATGCTGCACATTTTGATTCAAGTGAGGATGCAGAAGAACCATTGGAAAAGCTACACGAAGAAGGTAAATCGGATTCAGACACCGAAGTAAAGGAAAAGAACACGCCGAATAAAGCTACGACGAACACGCCAGCAAATATACAAACCGAAACTGTTGGTAAGGTGAATGAGGAACTCTTAAAGACCCAACTTATTGGCCTCAAGTATTAACAGATAATATTAGGATAACAATTCTTGAAATAGGACCAGTACAGTTAAAAAATATCACATATCCTGTAAATAATTCAAATAGATCTTTTAGCGCTACCTACTTTGAAAAATCATTAAGTAATAATGAAAAAGTTCCTAGAACTTGGCTTGTTTATTCAAAATCCAAGAACTCAGTGTACTATTTTTGTCGAAAATTATTTGGGATATCTGTTAATACTTTTAATGATGATAACGGATATAGTGACTGGCGACATTTGTCTTGAACCTTAGAAAGACACGAAACAAGTAAGGGACATTTTGAAACTGTTTAGGTATTACTTATTATTGTAAGGGTTGTGTTTATTGATGAGCATTCAAAAAGTGTTGAACTCAGAGCATTTTTTAGGATTTTGTCCAGTTACTAATACTACTGGTCAGGGTTTAACTGATTTTTTATTAAAATATTTAGAAGAAGCTGATATCAATATTACTGATATGAGAGATCAGGGCTATGATAGCGGTGCCAATATGAAAGGCAAAAAAAGATCTTGGATATTAATCCTAGAACCTTTTTGTACCTTGTGCGGCACATACCCTTAATTTTATTAGTGCAGGAGCGAAGTTCGCAACCACCTAACCAACAACTATTTCATTATGAATCGCAACGAAAATAATGACCAACCACCACCACCCCGTGCCTACAGAGGAAAGCCGGAAAACCAACGCGATCCTAACGCAGTTAGAGTAGCGCCCAACCGCTTCCAACCAAAAGACACCCAGGCGCGGCCCCCCAACAACCGACCTCCAAGAGGTCCCCCCCAGGGAGGGCTCAACAAACCCACCCTCAAAGCGAAGAATGAGACAACCAACCCACAGGCGACATCAGTCAACCCAGCCGAGGTTTCTTTGCTTCACAGGTCAGCGTTAGAGAAACTATTCAGCGCCAGACCTTCACACCATCCGCACCCGCTCTGATCGAAATCAGCCGCCAGACCTACGCTGAGCTTTTGACAGACGACCCTCAGATCTCAAAGGTTATTCTGCCTGAGTATCTCGACTACTACGCTACCGCTATGCTGTGGCTTAGATTTGTCCACCTCAAACAGAAGAACTCCCAAGCTCTGTCCCAACCGAATAGTTTTTAACATTATTCAGGAAATATATGTGTTTTTTTCGGCCTCAACCTACCGATGGGGTATTCTTATGAAAGAACTTCCCAACCTAACAGTAAAGCCGCTATCTGATACCCGTTGGGAGAGTCGAATTGATGCTATCACAACCCTCAGATTTGAGCTAGAAAACATTTATGATGCTCCCTTTCTCTAGATAGAATCTAGAGATAATGACACACAAAATATTGCAATATCCCTAATTAAAAAAATAAAGTCTTTTAAATTTATATGTTCTTTAGTTATCTGGTACAATATTTTATCAAAAATAAACGTTGTAAGCAAAATAATGCAAAAATCTACCATTGTTTTGCCAGAAACTGTGCGAATGTTAAAAGATATTAAAATATTTTTAACCAACCTTAGATCTGAAAATGATTTTAGCGAAATGCGTAATGAAGCCACAAAAATTGAGGTAGAAATAGACTGCGAAATTTGTTTTCCAGCTGTTGAGTTAGTTAGACCAAGAAAAAAAAGGTTTGAGCCTAGCCAATCTCCAGAGCGAAATTTCAAAGTTAATTTTTATTTTTACATTCTCGACATCGCAATTTCAAAACTAGACGAAAGGTTCCAAGATTTCAACAAATATAACAAAACGTTTGGTTTTTTAAATAATTTAGGAGCGTTTAATAAAGATGAAATAATGCAATATTGTAAAAAATTGGAAACTGAATTAACTGACCTGGCAACAAAAAATATGGACATAAATGCAATTGACCTTTACAATGAGATTGATACTTTATCAATTTATATTCTTACTACAGATAATATGTCGGCTAAAGAGGTATTAACTTATTTAGTAGTTAATGATTTAAAAGGCATCTTTCCGAATTTATTTGTAGCTTTAAGAATATTTTTAACAATGCCGGTTACTGTTGCACATGGAGAGCGGTCATTTTCGAAATTAAAACTAATCAAAACCTACTTAAGATCCAACATGAGTCAATTAAGACTTTCAAATTTAGCAATTATAAGTATTGAAGAAGATATTTCTAACAACTTGGATGTAGGTGATTTGATTAGGGAATTTGCTACTAAAAAAAGCGAAAAAACTAGATTTTAGTATTTAAACAAGTTTAATTATTTTTGTTTTTTTTTTCCTGAATGTATTTTTATTTTGTTCTTTTATGTATTTGTTAATAAATACTTTGTTACTTTACTATTAAATTTGTTATCTGTTTATTGAACACGATAAATTATGAACTCCTTCCCTACCGACAACCTAATTTTTTTACATTAGTGGGGGCGGCAAATTTACTTCTAGCACCCGGGCGGCAGATACCCTAGGCTCGGCCCTGAAAGCGCATATCTCCAACAAAAATAAAGTTATAGAGATGAAACACAAAAACAAATTATCGAGAAAAGTTGTACCTTGATAATAAAATGAGTTTTAAATTCCTTACATTGCTAAATGATTCTACAGGCCGTTTCAAATTTTCGCCGAGATAACAACATTTGGTTTTCTTCCCTCGTATAATAGACAGATGGGAACTTTCATTTTTAATTCAGAAAGAGACTAAAAAGTCAAATAGTTTAGCTACAAATTGGTAAGAAAATCATTAAAATCGACCCACTAGAAAAAAATATATTGAACTTTAAAATTCATCAAAATTTTAAGGTGCCCGTTTTTCATTCCGGTCAGTGTATAAAATATACTGCAGCTACGCAAAAATTAACGTGATACTTATCGAATTTCTTGTAAATTTTCGATGGCATCCGACAGATCCAAAAAAAAATTCACAAAGAACACACCTATTACCTAAAACCTGAGTTTCGTCTATCATTTTACACAGTTGTACACCAGACTATTTATTTCAAAGGCCTGAAATATAAACACAAACGTTCTATCTTTCATGATTTCCTGCATAAAAATATTTTTCTTCTATATACTAGTTTTTACATTGACACACACCGAGTTATATCCCGAACCTCGCTGCGTAAATAAATATACAAAAATGGCATTTATTTATTATTATAAATTTTTCTCAAAAATCATTATGATGAATATTTTTCCCCATAAAAAAAGTTTTATTTCAGACAATTAAATTTTTCCGAATATTTACACATTCTATTAGGCCGCCATTTTGTTTTGCCATACAAGACTAGCACTAAAATTTACCAATCTATCCCTGCTTAACACTTGATATTTGTGCAAAATTTCAAGTTTTTGTAACTGAATTTTTTAACATTTTATTAAACCGACATTTTTTTCCGTTAAAACGGATTTACACAAAAATTTTACCAGTTTAGTCACACTTTACTTTTAGGCAAATTTTGAAGGTCATTCGGTAAATAGTTTTTTATTGTTCTTTTTTACATTTTGTGATGGCGCCATAAGGGATTTTTATTAAAAGGTAACCATTACATCCTCTTGTGACCCTTGATTTTGACCAAGTTTTTTAGCTATGCCGCGTACAGAGACACAGACCGACGGAAATGAGGGAAAATGTTTTTCGGGTTTCATCGCAAAGATCTGCAAGAATCTCTCTACTTTTTTTCTTTGATAATGAAAAGAAAAAGAGCACAACATGACGATTTAGATCTACAAGATGAAAACAAACAAATCTGGCATTGTTCGGTAATATCATTAATCGAAGCTCTTATATCCCAGAAATTATATGTGTAAATCCGAACATCATGTACGGGTTCTTTCGCTGAAATATTTAACATTTGAATTAAAGGACAAAATTGTTACTTATGTCTAAAGCCGCATTTGCACAGCAATCGGCTTGACCGATAGGTAGAGCCGATTCGCAAAGCAGAACCAGTGGAAAAGTGTCAATCATTGCCGATCCGCACAAAAAAGGCGATTGGTTTGCCGCACGGAGAACCACGAAAAGTCGGTCAGTATCAAAGAAAGCCGACCCGAATCAAGAGGTGGAAACGGGAAGGGGAGGGGAACAGTAAGCTTTTGGCGCCTACTGCAGTGTTGCCATTGGCAGGGAAATTTACCTATATCTAGGGAAAAAATGGAACCTGTAGGGAAAAAGGGAATTTTTTAGTAATTTAGGGAATTTTTTGAAAACCTTGTTTGAATAATTTTTGAGGTAAAAGCTTCATTCACTTTACTTAAATCAATGCCAATAGTTCGTTTTTTAAACACAAGTAAATAATCAATAATCATGCATTTATAATTTTACCTACAGTCGCTTAATATAATATATTAAGCCACTGTTTAAATTTATGTTTTTCTGTGCCACTGTACATTTACCTATTTACCTTTAAGATGCTGCCATCTATGATAACCACACGAAAGTTTTGTTTACAGAATGGATTAGTTACCGTAGATTCCTTTTAATGGGATGTTGTAAGTTCTGTAATTCCCCGGTTTTTGTAATTGAAAGTCGACATAAATGTTTCGGAGAAATACCGGTACCGAGAGAGTTTCAGGTTTCTGGGAAATACTGAGTTTTAGTTTATTTTATGTTTATTTGAATGTGTCTGTTGTTTTCGACTCGATGCTACGTTAGGCGTTAGTTGAGGCGTTAGTCGATATTAGGGTGTTGTGTAAAAGATCCGTACACTGATGCAATTGGCTTTATTAGTTACAGTTACCTATCAATTAAGTATTAAAGACATCTAGAGTTACATATTATCTTATAGGCTGAAACTTAAAAAAGGTAGGTATGTATTTTTATTTTATCGGAAATAATTTTCCCTATTTTCGAAAACTTTGTGAATCTATCGGGAGTATTTAACTAGATATTTGCTAGACTAAAATTATATATCTTTGTAGATAAAACAACATGGCTTCAAGTTCAACGTCTTCTAAACCACAGTCATCATCAAGCTCTGAAGAGGCCGAAGAACCGCAAAGTTTGGGGAAAAGGAAAAGAAGCTATGTTCAAAAGTACAACTCAAAGTGGGAGCAAGATATCACATTTAAAGGATGGCTAACAAAAAGCAAGAAAGGCGAAACCTACTGTTATTGTAAAGCTTGCAATAAGGACTTCTTATGCGGTAAGCCTGAAATTGAAAAGCATTCCAAGGGAAAAAAGCATATTTCCAATGCAAAGGGAATAAGTCGACAACAAACATTAATTGATATGCCCACAATGCAGCAACGAGCAGCCACTCAGCGAAAAGTGAAAGAAGCAGAGATACGATTAGCTACTTTTGCAGTAGAACATAATATTTCATTTAGTTGTCTAGATCATCTGTCAAAATTAAATAGAGAAATTTATAGTGATTCTGAAATTACCAAAAATGTAACTTGCGGGGGAACTAAAGCCACAGCAATTGTCAAAAATGTAACCGGAAAATATAACTTTGAAAAGGTATTAACTATGTTACGTAAAAGCAAATTTTCACTTATAGTGGATGAATCTACAGATAAAGGGGATATTAAACATTTGGCAATGGTAGCTAGGACATTTGACAATGAAACATACAAGGTTGTAGATTTGTTTCTAGGCTTATTACAGGTGCCTTCAGCAACAGCTGAGGCTCTTTACACGGGTATACAAACATTTTTTTCAGAAAATAATATTCCTTATAAAAATAATATGATTGGTTTTGCGGCCGATGGAGCAAGTGTAATGATGGGTGTGCGCCATTCTTTATCCGTTTTCCTAAAAAAAGACATTCCAAATTTATTCGTTATGAAGTGCATATGCCACTCGTTTTCTTTATGTGCAAGTTATGCTTGCGAAAAACTACCCTCTACCATTGAGGAAACTGCTAGGGATATTTATTCGTTTTTAAAGTACAGCTGCAAAAGACAGTCCGACTTAACCGAATTTCAAAATTATCTTGAAGTAGATCGAGAGTGGCGTGAAATACAAAACATTGATTTTAGTGAATTTCAAGATAGAAATATTTCAGAATTTTGGGTAAAAATGAGCAAATTAAAAGCAGGTGACGACTCATTCCTATATCCAAATATTTGCGATTTTGTGTTCCAACTGTTTTGTTTACCACATTCCAGTGCAACGGTGGAAAGGATATTTTCGCAAATCAATTTAAATAAAACAAAAATTAGAAATCGGCTATCAACAAAAACCCTAAGTGGCATCATGTACACAAAAAATTTAACAAAAAGTAGTAATTGCTTTGACTTTCAAATAGATCAGGATTTAGTTGCAAAACTAAATGAAAATATTTACAATAATTAATTCTGTTCTTGCGTGCTCTATAATATTGGGCTTTAGTTTTCTCGCATTTTTAAACCATAATTTAAATGTTTATACTTATATTTTATGATTTAGATTTTTGTATCTATATCTTTTATTATACTCTGTATTTTAGTTTGATTGAAGAATATAATACATAACATGACATACAGACTGCATTGTCTTTGTTAGATCATTCCCTGTTTTATTCAAAGTCCCAACAAAATTATTTCATAAATATTATATAAAAATTATAAAGCAAACAACAAAATTCTTTTTTGTGAAATTTTAGGGAAAATCCCGTTTTTTTAGAGAAATTCTAGGGAATTTCGGAACTGAAGGACCTAGGGAAATTCTAGGGAATTTTTTGAGATTTTGCTAGAGAAATTAAAATTTTTGACTTGGTAACACTGGCCTACTGTGTATTTAATTCAACTAGTTTCATCGATACTGTATGTACTGCGCTGCGTAAATAGGTTAGAATAATTATTATTTCGATCTGTACAAATAATGGACTGACTAACGAACAGGGTACGTCCTTGATAGAAATGTATCGTTCTCAAAATGTACTGTGGGATCCCAAAAACCCATTGTACCGGGTCTTTCCTCATATATTGACCCCCCCCCCCCTGGAAGAGTTATTTTAAGAGATACAAAAAAATATTAAATACAAAAGTTTTAGGGATTTCCGTGAAATTTTTGAATCTGATGTCAAAAATTTTTTTTTTCATCCGTAAATGTCAAATTTTGACAGATGGTCATTTTTTTTCTTATGGAACACCCTGTATACGAATTGACAGTTAAAAAGAGCGAAATTTTCTGATTTCAAATGTATATATGTTTAATATGTTTTAATAAGGCGTTATTGAAATATCGGGCTCTAAACATCAAAATAATAACACATTCAAAATATCATGGTAGGCGCTGCATTGTGAATATTTGACATTTATTAAAAAGCAATTGAATCAGACGCCATTATAATTTACTGTTAGTTGGCTTTTAATTGTCAAAAAATGCCGTACAGCGAGGAAGAAAAGTGCGATATAATTCTTTTATATTATAAAAATAATAATAATGCCAATGCCGCAAGGGCGGAATATCATCGCACGTTTCCTTTACGCCCCACTCCAGCAAAGAATACTTTTAAAAACGTGGAACAAGCATTGCGCACAAGAAAGACTTTAGTAAGAAAACGTCGGACAGTTGTGGCCAATCAAGACGAAGAACTAAACATTTTATTATATTTCGAGGGTTAGATCTTTTTCTTTCTCAAATTTCATATGAAAAAAAATTTATTTCTTTCTAGAAAATCCTAATAATTCAATAGAACATGCCAAAAATTTCTTCGGTCGGTCTGCCAAAAAAATTTACTCAACTTTAAAAGAGTATAAGTATTATACTTATAGAACATTGCCTGTTCAATATTTAAGTGAAGAGCAAAAAAATAAAAGAGTGGCATTTTGTCAAGAGATGCTAGTGTTGAAGGGAGAAGATAGAAATTTTTTTAAGAAAGTTCTGTGGTCCGATGAAGCACTTTTACAACGGCAGGGGTATATAACCGCAAAAATGTTAGGTATTGGGCTACAACTAACCCCCGAATAACCAGGGAAATTAAATTTCAAGGACGGCAGTCCCTTCATGTATGGTGTGGTATTTTAAGTGACCAAATTATTGGCCCTATTTTTTACGATGAAAACCTGTCCGGGCAAAAATTTTTGGAGATGCTCACCAACGAAATTGAAGAGAGGCTGGACGATCTACCCCTAAGGCAGTATAATCAAATAGTGTGGCATCAAGATAGCGCCCCACCACATGATGTATTGCCAGTTATAAGATTTTTAAATCAAAAATATAATTTATGGATTGGACGTACTGGGCCAATTCGTTGGCCACCGAACAGCCCAGACCTGACGCCTCTGGATTCGTTTCTGTGGGGTTACCTTCAAAACAAGGTTTATGAGCGGGGAAATGAAAACGTCGAGATGCTCCGCAGAAAAATCATCGCCGCTATAAATGATCTCAATTTTAATAATATACAGTTTATAGTTAATACTATACAAAAAATTGAACAATACTATACAAATTACATTAATAATAATGGAGGTCATGTTGAGAACCTATAAAGTATAATTATTAAATTTGAAGTTAATTAACAGGAAACTTTTTTGTTGTTATTGTTATTGTATTTGTTTGTTGTTTATATTAATTTGTTATAAAATATATAATTTCTTCCTCGCTGTACGGCATTTTTTGACAAGTAAGACCCACTAACAGTAAATAATAATGGCGTCTGATTCAATTGTTTTTTAATAAATGTCAAATATTCACAATGCAGCGCCTACCATGATATTTTGAATGTGTTATTATTTTGATGTTTAGAGCCCGATATTTCAATAACGCCTTATTTAAACATATTAAACATATATATATATACTCTGTGTCCGAGATAAGGAGGGCCACTATGGGGATTTTGGAAACGGTAAGAGATACAACTTTGGTTATATTGCGTAATCAAGGGTATTTTCAAATTCCTGAAACATTTTTCGGATTTTGAGATATTTTGAAAAAATTGGATTTTTTGATTTTACGAACTATTTTTTTCTGGCGTTATTATTTGCCCTAGAGCGAAACCAATAACAATTCTCCACAGCAACTTTTAATGCTCTTTAGGACGACGTTATTAGTTTCTTAATCTGACGTTTCGTTTTTGTGGGACCATCATCAACTTCATTTTTTTAAATACGGCCCTGATATTCTGATATCAGATTCTGAAAGCCCTTTCTATTTCGAATTCAACGATGTATAACACTTTATGGTTTAATTGCGTTTTAGTCTTTTTCTCTTGCCTTACACAAGAAAATTCCTATTACGGACCTGTACACACCAATACACATATGAAAACCGAAATAGTATTGACGACTTGACTTTTTTTTTAATGTAGATTAGTTTTAGGCCAATAATGGACATTTCATCTAATATAAAAACATCATTTTATTCGTAATCATACAGTCATATGAAAAATTCAAATTCTGCAGGTATTTTCTCGTGTACCATTCGCAGTATGAACGACGATAATTTTCCAAATACATACATACGCAAAAATTAATTAATAGAAGACATGACTAATTATTGCGCACTAAATTACACAGTAAGCAAATGTGTCAAAAAATCAACGTTACTGACAATTATTAAAGAAAAGCAGGCTCCGGAAAACAAATGAATGTGTTGATGGCCTCTTATACATTTGAATTGTCAGCTAACGTTGATTGTTTGACACATTAGCTTACTGTGTAATTTAGTGCGCAATAATTAGTCATTTCTTCTATTAATTATGTTTTCTAACGAAGAAAAGTTTGACATGGTGGCGTGTTTCATTTCATCCAACAGAAATTGTTCTGTTGCGGAGCGTTTGTATTTGCAAAAATATCCCGAAAGAAGACAGCCAAATCAAAGGACCTTTAGCAAATTAGTGGCAAACCTTAAAGCATATGGTTCTTTCAAAAAACCTGTAGTTTCGCGACAAAAGAAGAGCAATGAAGAAACAGTACATAATGTTTTGTTAGCGGTCACTGAAAATCCCTGTACATCAGTCCGATTGGTCGAACGAAATGTTGGTATACCAAAATCAACGACGCATTGTATTTTACAAAAACAAAAGTTCCATCCGTATAAGTACAGAATTTGTCATGGACTTCGACCAGGCGATTTAGAGCGACGTCGCTCATTCTGTGAATGGTACACAAGAAAATGCCAGGAGAATATGTATTTTCCATATTACTATATATATATATATATATATATTTGAAATCAGAAAATTTCGCTCTTTTCAACTGTCAATTCGTATACAGGGTGTTCCATTAGAAAAAAATAACCATCTGTCAAAATTTGACATTTACGGATGAAAAAAAAATTTTTTGACATCAGATTCAAAAGTTTCAAGGAAATCTCTAAAACTTTTGTATTTGATATTTTTTTGTATATCTTAAAATAACTCTTCTAGGGGGGGGTCAATATATGAGGAAAGACCCTGTACAAAGATAAGGATGAAATTGAAAAGAAAATTCGATATTTGCAACGAGAATTAAAAAAGGTGAAAGCTTGCAAATCCGGAGATGGATTAAAAGATGTTTATACAAGTAAATGGTTTGCATTTAAATCCATGATATTTCTAGTCGACAAAAGCAAGCCCAGAGAACACCCAGGATACAGAGGTAAGAGAAAAGTACAAATAGTACGAGATCCGACTGCATGATTTCTATGCTCATCTGTTTTAATCATAATGTAATTTTTAGAAATAACTATTAATACAGGAAAACGTTTCTGTAGGGTTATCTATTAAAATATGGCAGACTTTATTAAATCAATTAGTGAATAATTTGTATTGGACTCTCAAAAAGAGGTAATAATTGGTAACGTCATGTATCTCTTCAACTTATACCACAAGACAATAAAATTATTATTATTCTTCGCATCTCCGTTCTTCTCGGTTTCATATTTCAAGTGAACCACGCACTGTGTTAAGAGTAAACAATTTTTTGCCGTGGCAGCTACTCCCCTGACCCTGGGTCTGATTATTAAACAGTTCATTTTTAAGTGCCTTCACGTGCAGTGTGAAAAGTGAAACTTGTGTTTTAACTACGTAAAAATGCCGAATAATCAAAAAAGAAAAGCAATTAAAGAGTTATTACAAATAAAAAAGAAATTTGCAAGACTCGAAAGGGAACTAACAGATTTAAATTCAACATCTTCCGATTCGGATAGTTCGCAAGGTAAGTTTTTATTTCGAACTTTTATTTTTGGCAGTGTTTGTAAAGTTGTATTGAAATTATTAAACTGGAATTTAAGTAAATACACACTACTATAAATCGTGAAGAAATCCTTGTTATTGTTATTGTGTCTCGAGATAACGTTTTAGGTACCTATTGGAATTTTAAATGCAAATTGCGGGGTCGAGATTATTTTTAGCTTGATTATTAAGGATTATGTATTAAAACATAGGGTGTAGTTTGCTTTAACTACAACACCCGCAAAACGTTTGTTTGCTATTTTATACAGGGTGTAGTTGTTTTGACTACGATACCCGCAAACACTTGTTTGCTATTACCTAATGCAGGACGTTAATTATTTTGTTTTACCCGAAAACATGTCTTGTCTATTATTATATACAGGGTGTAGTTGTTTTGACTACGGTGCCCGCAAACATTTGTTTGCTTGTACATGCACGGTATAGTTTATTTGACTACCATAATATAGGAAGTAAAATTTTACTTATTTTTAACAAAAGAAAAGAAGAAGTATTTTCTTTTTTGGCATACATATCTTACGAAATAATTGCTTACTATAAGTATTATTGGAGTGTATGTTTTCTCTTTTCAGAGTCATTCTATAGCTCTGGTAGAGATTCTCATTCTAAAGAAAATGAAGAGATATCCCAAAACAATACAGTTTTAGAGCTTGATGCTCTACCCAGTACATCAGCGATGCCTCAACAAATCGATGTTAATAATAAAAAAATTGTTGAGCTTTTGGGCGAAAGCCCCAGTAATCAAAATAGAAAAGGGGCAGCTTTACATGAAGAACTAGTAGTACGGTGGTCGAACTACTTAACACAGGGCATTCCAAGCGAAGCTAGAAAGGAATTATTAACTAAATACCCGACACCAGAAAATTGTACTTACCTCCAAGCACCAAAAATGAATGAGGAAATAAGATCAATTTTATCAGTCCAGGCCACAAAAAATGATAATTTTTTCACTAATCTACAAGCACAACTCGGAGCGGGTTTGACGGTTATTGGATCAATTTTGACTGAAAAAATATCTTGTACCTCGGGCAAAACTGAAGATGAATTAGTTCAAAAATTATCTGACGCATCTCTTCTTTTTGGCAGCGTTCATCACGCAGTATCAGTGAAGAGGAAATGGGAAGTAAATCCCTCTATTAACCAGGACAGCAGAGTTGCCGCCCAACAAAGCACTATAGATGACTATCTTTTCGGCTCGGGTTTTATGGAAAAAGTTAATTCTTGCCAAGCAATGAAAAGAGCTAGCGAAAATATTAAGAACAAACCCTTCAAAAGGACATACAGCCAGTCAACTCCTGGAACGTCAACTAGCCATAATTTAAACTTCAAGCGCCATACGTTCAATACCAAGATAAAAGGGGAGATAAGGAAGAAAGGCCAGGAAAACAGCAGAGATCACAAGAAGAGGATGGGAGAGAGGAACCAGTCCCGATACCGTCAACATCAGTCGAGGACACCATACTACAAGTAGAGGTACCACAAAAAACTGCTTGCCGATTAGAACATTTTTACAAAGAATGGCTAAAAATTGTTCATAATCGACAAGTTCTGAAATGGATTAAAGGTATAAAAATTCCCTTTCATACCCGACCCAAACAAAATAGAATTTTGTTAAAAAATATATCAGACTTTGATATAAATGTATATGAAAAAGAAATTTCTATCCTCCTTAAAAAAGGAGCAATTGCAAAATGCAAAAAATCTAAAAATCAGTTTTTATCACCTTATTTTCTTATTAAAAAACCGAATGGGAAAAACCGCTTTATATTGAACTTAAAAAAGTTAAATTGTTTTATTCCCACAGATCATTTTAAACTTGATGATTATAGAACAACAATTAAACTATTAAGGAAAGATTGTTTCTTAGCGAACTTAGATTTGCAAGATGCTTATTTTCTATTGCCAATTCATAAAAATTATAGGAAATATTTACGATTTATATTTAAGAATCAATTATTTGAATTTATTGCCTGCCATTCGGTATAAATATAGCACCTTACATTTTTACTAAATTAATGAAAGAAGTCGCCAGTCATCTTCGAATTTTGGGGTGTAAGGTATTAATATATCTAGATGATATTTTGATTATTGGGGAAAGCTTTGAACAATGCTCTAAAAGCATAAACGTTTCAGTTAATTTTTTAAAATCGTTAGGTATGGTAATAAATTTTAGGAAAAGCGTCCTTCAACCCGTTAAAAAAATTCAGTTTTTAGGCTATATATTTGATTCTCATGAAATGACAATAAGCTTACCAGAAAACAATAAATTCAATAAAACGAAAAATAGAAAAATATTAAGAATAAGGTCATATGCATCACTAGTGGGGAAATTGGTGTCTATTTCGCCAGCCATAAATTATGGTTGGTTCCACACAAAACCATTCGAAATCGTTAAAATAAAAAGTTTACGAAGTAATAATATGAACTATAACAAAAAAATGATTATTCCACGGGAATTAAATCAAGAATTTGACTGGTGGTTAAAGAATATTACTAATGCGGGAAAAAGCATTTTAACAAAGCAATTTTCTCTGGAAATATTTTCAGACGCATCCATGACGGGTTGGGGTGCCTATTGCAATGGTCAAAAAGCAAAAGGGTTTTGGAACACAGATGATTGTAAAAAACATATTAACTATTTAGAATTAAAAGCCGCCTACTATAGTGTAAAATCATTCTCAAAAACTGCCCGTAATTGTAATATTTTACTTAGAATTGATAATGTAACAGCAATTGCCACTATTAATAGGATGGGTAGTCTTAAATATAAACAACTTAATAATATCGCTAAGGTATTATGGAATTATTGTGAGAGCAATAATATCTTTATTTATGCGTCATATATAAATACAAAAGAGAATGTACAGGCGGATGTTCTATCAAGAGTTACGTCAACAGAGACCGAATATGAATTAAATCAACAAGTATTTACTCAAATAATTATTCAATTTGGTAAACCACAAATCGATTTATTTGCATCCAAACTTAATAAAAAATGTAATAAATATTTTTCTTGGCGACCAGATCCTGATTCTTTATTGGTTGATGCATTCACAACTAACTGGCAAAAATTAACATTTTACGCTTTCCCCCCCTTTTCTATAATCCACAAAGTTCTTGAAAAAATTCGGACCGATAAAGCTACAGGCATCTTGGTTGTTCCGAATTGGCCTTCTCAGTCATGGTTTCCGTCTTTTTATGAATTATTAATAGAAGAACCAATTATTTTTCCCCCAAATGATTACTTAATTTTTTCCCCTTCCAGAGAGAAACACCCACTACACAAAACACTTTCCCTGGTGGCGGGAAAATTATCTGGGATTCGTTCAAGGAACGAGGCATAACCGAGTCTGTTATTCCTATGATGATAGGTTCTATCGGGGACAAAACAATAAAACAATATTCAACTTGTTATAGGAAGTGGTGGGATTACTGTTTAAAAAATAAAATTAGTCCATATATTTTTGAGGTAAATTTAGTATTAAATTTTCTTTTAAGTTGTTTTGATGAAGGACTTTCTTATTCCTCCATTAATACATATAGATCATCCCTAGCTTTAATATTAAATTTTAGTCCACACGATGGAAATACTATTAAACGTTTTTTAAAAGGTGTTTATAACAAAAGGCCCTCTATCCCAAAATACTCAACAACTTGGGATCCTCACCCAGTATTACTCTATTTGGCAAAAATCTACCCATTACAGGTTTTTACTATAAAAGATATAACTTTAAAACTAGTCACCCTACTAGCTTTGGCGTCTGCTAGCAGGGTAAAAACAATTTCAAAAATATCCCTAAAAAACATAATGTATAAAAATGACAAAATCGAAATAAAAATTTCAGACCAAATTAAAACATCGGGCCCGAATAAATCTCAACCTTTTATGGTATTTCCATATTTTTCTGACACACCTGAATTATGCGTGGCAAAAACTCTAGAGTATTACATATCTGTCACAAAATCTTTTAGGGAAAATAATATGGATTATCTAATATTAACACACAAAAAACCATATCATCCTGCTTCTACCCAAAGTATAAGTAGGTGGATAAAGGAAGTTCTTCAAGCAAGTGGAATAGACACAAGTATTTTTACCAGCCATAGTGTTAGACATGCTAGTACTTCTGCGGCCTATAGAGCAGGATTAAATATCGATCTAATCAAAAATACTGCGGGTTGGACGCAAAGTTCAAGAGTATTTGCAAAATCAGTTATTAGAGGAGGTTGAAACTCCTAATTACCTAATACAAGAAGTACCTATTTATGTAGGCAAGCCTTAGCATTAAGAATAATTTTTCAAATTATTAGTTATAGTAAATTGTTTGCTATTCAAAAATTATAATAATTTGTTTTGTGTTTATTTTTTCTTTTTTCCTTATTGTTATATTATGTTGTAAAAAAAAAAAAATAAATTGTTATTATACACTGCATTTAATCGCCCTAATTGTATCTTTAAACATCTACCATATCTATCATAGAAGAACGGAGATGCGAAGAATAATTGAAAGATTGTTCGACTTACCTGTAAGGAAGATCAATCTCAATTATTCGAGCATCGGAGTTCTTCTATGATAGAGCCCTCCCTCCACAATCTACCCCCTAGTGCGATTAGTTCAGTCACAAATGAACTGCTTAATAATCAGACCCAGGGTCAGGGGATTAGCTGCCACGGCAAAAAATTGTTTACTCTTAACACAGTGCGTGGTTCACTTGAAATATGAAACCTACCATATCTATCATAGAAGAACTCCGATGCTCGAATAATTGAGATTGATCTTCCTTACAGGTAAGTCGAACAATCTTTCAATTATCTACTATTATTATCTATCTACAAGATATCAGTTAAAAAAGAAACTATACTACTACGACTACACTACATTACAAACAAAAAATTGACAACTTAGAACCTTCATTTATAAAAAATATCAATAAAAACCCAATAGAAGAGCATCATTTACAGCTAACCATAGTATGTATGGCTTTGGCTTATCACCTCTGCACTCTTGGATTCGATTTTTTGAATATTTTGTACAGGAAAAAATTATTTTTTAAAATTATATAAAAAAAAATTGTCCTATTTTAATGTTTTTTAAGCAAGCTAAATTACTTCTGAAGTATATTTTTTTTCTATTTTTAGAGGACTGATTCAGCATCCTACGACTACCCTGAATAGTTTTGTTTTTTAATATATAAAAAATAATAGAGAATTGACGTGTTCCACTGTTTTCTAAGTAAGCTTAATACTTCTGAAATACATTTTTTGTTTCATTTCATTCAAGTGGCTATTTCATCCTCCTAGAACTACCCTGTAAACTAAACGAAAATTATTTTTTATACAAAAAAATAAAATGGATTTGACGTGTTTTGCCATTTTTCCAAACATTATTACGTATCTACAATGTCAGAACATTTAACCTAATTATTTCTGTTTTCAATTTGACAATTATCGGTTTGGCATTTTCAAAATATAAACTTTTTACTATACCCCATATCGAAGATCTACGCCCGTAACAACCAAAACCTAATCCTCGCGAGACACTGACCAAGACTATTACTTCCCTTGTAAAAGGGAAGTATTGTAAGTAAACGTAAAAAATTACCCTCCGACATTTTTTCAGATCTTTACCTTTCAGAGTCCCTAGATGACGAAAAACAGGTTTTCTCGATTCCCTCGGTGTGTCTGATCACGGCATAACTGTAAAACTACTTATCCGATTGACTTCAAATGTTGGTCAAAAATTAAGGGTCATATGGGGATGACCTGGTAACATTTTGATAAAAATCCAATTATGCCAACCGGTAAAATTGATTTCAAATTGTGTGCCATAACTAATTATTGTAGTATAGAGATAAAGTATTAAACTAATTCAAGATCGCGGAACAAAATGGCGGTCAAATGAAATTTTTGTAATCTGAAAAATCATCCTCTCAGGTTGTACATATCTTCGTGTTTTAGCGTCCCTAGATGTTAAAAAATATGTTTTATTAATTCCGTCGGTTCGTTTGTCGGTTTGTCCATCTGTATGTTACTTCTAGGCATAGCTTAACTACTCATCAAATTGACTCCAAATTTTAGTCAAAAATTAAAACTCATATAAGGATGGTAACATTACTACATCTTATATTAACCCTTTCAGTACTGTTGAAGGAATATTACGTCATTTGCATATGTCCCACCGGCCGGCTGTCGGAAAATTTCGTCACCGACTAATTGCATCCATTGGCCTATTGCCTTATAATTGCGACACATTCTGAAAGTAACATTTTACCACGACCCACAGTGGATAATTATTAATTATTAGAATACCATAACTAAGGAAATGAAAATATTTTTTTTCGATTTCTAATAATAATACTGATAAAAACCAAACCCTATAGCTGCGCGTAAGCCAAAACTGACCTTTATAATGTGCTTGACAACAAAGATCTAAGGCGGCTTAGCCTAATGTTTTGTTTTTTTCGCAGCGGTAGCGGCCATTTTATTTATGTATTATGTGTTGTTGTGCACTAACTGTGTGTGCCAGACGAAAGTAGAGTATTTTTAACATGGAATATGCTGATGAAAGTAAGTCCGTTATTTTTTAAATACTTTAAAAATTATCATGATGCATATGCAACAATTTTTTATTTTATTGTTCATATTAAAAAAAAGTTTCACGTTGTATCATGATTTTTTCTCTTCAGTGTTTTAGTTCAATATTTTTCCTAAAGTTTCCTTTATATTACATCGTTTACTTTTGTCTCTTAAAGCGATTTTTTAATTTTTTTGTAGATATTGCCCCTTGCCTCACACGAATGATCCTGTTTAAACTACTGCGTTCCGAAAACTTGCTAAGGCACGGAGCATCAAAAGGTAATATAAACCGTTTAAAAGACTATTTAAAAGATGAAATTATTAATCGGGGACTAATATACAAAGATGATGATCTAATTTTGTCCGATATAAAAATATTTTTATGCAATCTTCTGAAACGTTGGAGGAACTGTAAAAGCCAAGAATCCAGTTTTGTTGCCAAGCAACGTAAATGGTTAGATGAATTATTTGACATTTCTAAATATACAGAAATATGCCAAGAAACGAGTACACCTCTACACATCTCAAAAACTGGACGTCCGCCCAAGCCTTTTTTGGAGTCTTCGTCAAGAGCGAAACGTAGAAGAATTCAACCACTATTAGAAAAACATTCACCTGAAGAACTTGCTTTTGCGACACAAGCGGCATACATATCTAAAGGAAAGCGAAATATTGCCGTTGTGATAAAAAACGTAACACAAAAAACTAATAAATCTGTGAAATTAATTAAAAAAGCGTGCAATCCTAATAAAAGTGCTCCAGATCGTTTAAAACGTCAACGTTATTTATATTCGTCCGAAGAAGCTTTAGCACTTATTACCAGCTGCAAGTTGACAAAATCACAGTATGTTTTTCTTCGACAAGGTGCAATGTCAAAAGGAATCAAACTTTATCCACCCTATTTTAGAGTTATGGAAGCAAAACAACGATGCTATCCACAAGAAAACATAAATATCACGGAAAATGCAGTTAATATTGATTTACAAGTTTTGCTAGACCTTACCAGTAGACGATTAGCGGAGGTTCAAAGAAATGTTATATTACAAGTACTAAAAAACAACGCCAATGGTTCGTTTAAAATGATACATAAATGGGGAACAGATGGAAGTTCTGGACACTCTCTTTATAGCCAGAAGTTTGCTGACTCATCCAATAACGATTCTGACATCCTTCAGTCCTCTTTAGTACCACTTCAGTTGCAATATGAATCATCTGGAAACCGAATAATAGTTTGGAATAATCCTAGACCTTGTTCTACTCGTTTTTGTAGACCCATAAGGTTTACGTTTTGTAAAGAAACTGAAGAAAAACTAGTGGAAGAAATAGGCTCTATTGAAAAGCAGGAGAAAGAACTACAGCCAACTAGGATAAAAATAAATGGAGAAAAAACCATTCAAATTCAAAATGCACGTTCTTCACAAAACGATGCTCGATGGCAAGGTGTGTAATGTTTTAGCGCATAATCGATGCTCCCAAGTGTGCTATATTTGCGGTGTTTCACCAAAAAATATGAATAGCTTGGAAGAAGTTCTACAACGTCCCTGTAAAACAGAATTTTTTAATTTTGGGCTTTCCACATTGCATGCTCGCATTCGATTTATGGAGTGCTTGCTTCATATAGCATATAGGTTACATATCAAGCAATGGAGAGCGCCAAAGGGATCCATAGATGGACGCAAAAGAGCTATTATTCAGAGATTTAAAGCTGAAACGGGAATGCTAATAGATGTGGTTAAGCAAGGTAAAGGCACTTCTAATGACGGAAACACGTCAAGACGTTTTTTTTCGAATCCTGTTAAAACTTCTCAGATAACAGGGGTTGATGAAGACCTGATTAAACGTTTTTCAATAATACTCGACACAATATGTTCCGGTTATGACATAGATGTTGAAAAATTTAAAGCATATACTCTAGATACCGCGAAAGTATATGTTTCTTTATATGACTGGTATCCGATGCCCGCCTCGGTACATAAAATACTAATACATGGTGCGGATGTGATTGACTCAATTCTATGCCCAATTGGCCAATTAAGTGAGGAGGCTCTAGAGGCCAGACATAAAGAGTACCGAACTTTTCGAAAACACAATACTCGCAAGATTTCAAGACTAAAAACCAATGAAGATTTGATTCATGTTTTGTTAATATCATCGGATCCTCTCATAAGTACATTAAGACCGCTTCCAAAGCGTAAGTTATCTACACTACCCAAAGATGTTCTTTCATTATTAAAAATTAAAACTGTGTAATTTTGTTTATTATTGTTCAAGAAATATTATTAAAATTAATTATTATTATATTAAATATATAATACGTATATTATTATATTATAAATATACAGTGCGGAAAAAAGTCTGGCCTATCTTTAATATCTTCTTGTTTTTGGATTTTATAAAAAATGCTGAAATTGGTATACTGATTTTTTATGTCGTTTTTACATTCATTTGTTTTTTTAAATTATATGACGTTATCGATATATTTTTTTTTAATTGTAATGTTGGTTTTGTGACCCCTCTTTCAAAAAGTCTTTTTATTAAAAAATTCCCAAATTTTAGTGACAATCTGTCAATTCCATTAAAAATGGCCAACTTATTTTATGTGTAGATAAATGAAGCAGCCAATTACAACAAAATTATTAATTTTTCCTAAGTTGTCAATGGTTATTTACATGAAAACGATCGTTTAGAGTATAAACTCTAATATCGTATTGCAGATTACGTTTTTATTGAAATTTACCTAAATTATTAAAAATGCAAAACATACAACTTTTTAAGTTTCAATAGAAACATAATCTACTGTTGTCTAAACGATTGTTTCCATGTAAAAATATCAAAAATATGCACGATATAATCAGTATACCTATTTCGGCTTTTTTTTTATAAAATCTTAAAAACAAGAAAATATTAACGGTAGTCCAGAATTTTTTTTCGCACTGTATATTAATATACAGTTAAGTACAAAACTCTTCTGCATATTCTTATTTATGTATACTTTAGGTAGTTAGTATCCTGTATTGTTAAAAAATTATATGATCACATTCTAAGGCTTAAAAATATAATCATGTTCAACATATATGAGTAAATAATGTTCTTTTACTTTTTTATCAATTTGGTATTCCTTTATCATTACTTTGACAAACAGAATGAGTGCTAGGTTTTAGTTTTGGTTTATTCACATAATGTATACATCAAATTAATATGCTACATGTTATAGAATTAAAAATATTAAAGAATGTTCGATATCAAAAGTTATGGTATCCTACGAACGAATTGGCCGAGCGTCGCAATATTTCGACAACTTTGGGATCACCGCATGGCCGGGCGACGAAATATTTCGGCACTGTCGAAAAATTACGACGTTAGGCGATGCCGGTTCTATAGTTCGTTTATTATAAGAATGTAGTAAAATCAGAGAAAAAAGATGCAAGAATTGCTAATACACGAAAAAGAGAGAGAGAGATTAATAAATTTTTTTACTGAACATAGTATATTGTTTATTCGGAGGTCTCAACTGGTTTTGAGTTCATTACTTCGCTACAGAGTTGCCAGGTCTACCGATTTTTCGGTAGATCTACCGATTTCGTCTGTAATCTACCGAACTACCGATTTAAGCATAAAACCTACCGATATTTTTAAAAAGCGAATTTATAAAGAAGAACGTTTAAAATCTTAAATTCTTAAACGCCCCAGATGAAAATTAAGCCAATGCCATCATTACTTTCTCGCCCCGTAGCGTGTCGCCTGCGCTCTACGTATATCGTTAGTTACGTTCGATAGTTAGCTACATCCTTTTTCTCCAAGTAATATTTAACTGCCGCTAGTATTGGTCGCGTTAGACAGAAACAGGTAAATGTAGGGTGACCATAGGTACAGCATTTCGCTGTATTGTACAGCATTTGCAAAGCCTGTCCAGCATTGACTTCTGTACAGCAAAACAGTGAAACTGTACAGCATGTCCAGCAAACGTTGAAAAATAAAGAAATGAAAATTATTACATTACGTATTCTTATCCTTATCGAAATACAAAATATTAAGTTTGTCGATAACTAAACACATCTCTACATTTTGAGTGAGCGATCTTTTGCCGCGGAACGTCACGTCGTCGTCTAGTTGCATGTTTTATCTCTTTTTGATCAATGCGTTTTTGCCCAAAATAAATGAAATGAAAAATACCTGTGGATGAATAAATACAGCAATATGGTACATTTTCGCATGTGTTTCTTTTTTGAGGTTATTTTGACATTGGGTGTTCCGTCTGTGATTCCCAGAATATACCAATTATTTTATTATATGAATAATACCTTCTTATCAATGTAAAGTGCGAGATACGGGCAGAAAAGGAAAAGGTATTTATTTGGTTTTTACTTTTTAGTAGGGAAATCTCTTTTAATCACATATAGGTGTTGATTTTAGTTTTACTCTTTTTTTTCTTTTTTTTTCTCAGCATTTGTGATCGGAGCTTAAAATTTTAAATACTTGAACATGTCTAACAGCGAAAACGCAAGTAAAAAGCAAAGGCGCAATTGTAGTTTCACGCCGGAACTGATGAGAGATTTTCCCTTTATAAAAAAAGTAAAGGACAGCGAAACTGACGTTTTTTGCGAAAAATGTTTAAGTAAATTTTCCATTGCTGCTGGCGGACGCAGGGACATAACCAGACACCTGCAAACTGATAAACACATTAAGAGTAGCAGAGCCGCGGCGAGTTCTTCTAGTTTATCTTCGTTTTTTAGAAAAGTCGAATTTGGCGAGGAAGAGGTTAGATTGGCGTTGACAGAAACGGTATTTGCGTTTCATACCGTGGTACATAATCATAGTTTTCGGTCCATGGACTGCACATCGAAGATTATTCAGAGGCAGTTTCAAAAAAAATTTTCCTGTGCCAGGACGAAAACAGAAGCGATTAAAAGTACTGGCTCCTTTTGCAATAGCTCAGTTAAAGCAAGAACTTGAGGATATAAGCTTTATTTCAATTTTCTCCGATGCGTCTAATCATAAAGACATTAAACTGTTTCCAACGATTATCCGCTTTTTTAGTGTAAATTCTGGAATTGTAGTTAAAATATTAGATTTAGTTTCTCTTCCTGGTGAAACCTCGGAGTTGATAAGCAATAGTTTGTTTGAAATTCCAAATAATAATAATTTAACTAACAAACTGGTTGCTTATTGCGCGGATAACGCGAATACAAATTTCGGCGGCGTTGCACGAAAAGGAACAAAAAATGTTTTTCATAATTTAAATGAAAGGGTGCCACAGAAACTTCTGGGTATAGGGTGTTCAGCCCATATTATTCATAATGCAATCCAAACAGCAACGGATTTATTACCAATCGATATAGATACTATAGTAAACAAAATATATAGCCATTTCTATATTTTTACCGTTAGAGTAGAAACTTTAAAAACATTTTGTGAGGAAGCAGATGTTGAATACCGCAAATTATTAAGTAATAGTAAAACTAGGTGGCTTCCTGCCATTGAGAGAATTCTCAAATTATTTGTATCCTTAAAATCGTATTTTCTATCCATAGATAAATGTCCGGTTTTTATTGAAAATTTTTTTAAAAATGATACTTCGGAGTTGTGGTTAAAGTTTCTGCATTCTCAGGCCTCTTTGTTTTCAGATTCTGTAAAAAATGTGGAAGGCAACACAAATACTGTTGTCGAGGTTTCCCGTGAAATAAAAAATCTTATTTTAAAACTTAAAGCCAGATTAGATAACGTATTTTTACCCCTTTTAGTTAAACAAGATTTAAAAAAACTTTCAGAAAGTGGTCTTATTAATGAGGCATGGTTTATATCTCATGTAAAAATGTTTTATAAAAATTGTTTGGACTACTTAGAAATTTGGTCAGTGAAACTTGTAGAAATTGACTGTTTTGAATGGACTGAGCTTAAAAACGTTGTACACTGGGATGAAGTTCAAGGTAGTTTGCTTTTTATTAGGGACCACTTTTCTCATGATAAAGAAATTATTGATGAAAATGTTTTATTTGACCAAATTACGTTTTTGAAAGAATACGTATCAGAGCAAAAATTATTAGGTTGGAAAAACGAAAATAAACCAGTAGATTTAAAATGGGTTGAGGTGTTTAATTTTTTTAAAAAGGAAAATATTTTGTTTGATAGTCTAAAAAAAATAATTCAGTTTTCTTTGTGTTTGCCCGGAACAAATACACCCACCGAAAGACAGTTTTCAATAATTAACAATTATTGGACTGCTGAAAAGTCGCAAATGAGTGTAGAGACCCTTAAAGCTTCGTGTATTGTCCGCTGCAATATTGCAATCACTTGTGGAGAGTTCGCAGATAAAATAAAAGACAACAAAGAGCTTTTAAAAAAAACTCACTCTGCCGAAAAGTATTTATAATTTATAAGTTACCTATGTTGGCTATGTTTTTGTTTACATTTTAATTTTTAAAGTTTTTATAAAATTGTTTGTTTTTGTGTTAAATAAAAGTTGTGTATCTTTTCATATTTCATACTATACCCCCCCCCCTAATTTTGCCTGTCCAGCATTTGGTCAACAAAAATATGGTCACCCTAGGTAAATGAGTTGAAGGAAAAAGATGTATTTGCCGAACGCAGCTGTTGTTTACCATTAAATTCTTCTTGGAATTCCCCTGCCAGACCGATCACAGATCAAAGACTTGCCTGCCTATGCCTAATTTGTCATTTTTAAGCAACGGTGTTTGAGCATATTACTTCAACCCTTATATTTTGAATATTTGATTTTAAAAATGTCGAACTCTGAGAGTGGTGGTGAGGGCTCAAGTACCGGTGTGAAAAAAAAAATTAAATATTCACAAAATTATAAAGAAGACTGGGAAACTATCCCCGAATTTAGGATATGGCTCTCTAAAAGCAGCAAAGGCCGACAGTTTGCAAAATGTAAAATATGTGATAAGGACATTAATATAGCAAGTGGCAAAGACGCATTAATAAAACACAGCCTTAGCCAATTTCATATCAAAAAAGGCACAACAATAGCAAAACAACCTAAGCTAACTACTTTCGTAAAACCAGATGTCTCAAAAACTAAATTGGAGCACGATATTAAAGAAGGTGAGTATACTTGACGAATTTTCTTCTAGATACAAAATATTTTACGTAATGTAAATTGTGAATGAGATCTGTTATTTTTGAATTTTTTAGGTGAAATTCGTTTAAGCGCGTTTGTTGCCGAACACAATTTGTCATTTTTGGTACTGTAGTTTGGGGCGAAATTGATAACCGGGGGCGAAATTGATAATTACATTGTTTAGTCACATTTTTAAATTTAGCGCCAAATTTATGCAACGAAAAGCGGCGGTGTGCATCAGTCTTGTTTAGTAAAGCTTTGATGACAAGACGTATGCAGTCGGGTGTGCCATTTTTTATCTATTTTTTTGCAAAAAACGTGGTTAAAATTAATAAACTAAAATTAAAATTTTCGGACTATTGCAAACTTTAGCTGGTAAGTAAAATACAATGATAATTTTCCTTATTTGGCCTTTATACACATGTTAGTTTATGTCTTCTGAGCCGCCATGTTGGGGCGCTCGGCAAAACGTATAATAAGTTCGCGGGAATTTCAAATTTTTAAGGCCGGGGTCAAATTAATTACATACATGGGGCGAAATTGATCAGCACAGAAGGCAATCAATTTCGCCCCTCGAAATTATTATGATTTTTTTTGCTTCCTTCTTTCAGAACGGTCAAAAATGGTAAGAGTGTATAAAAGGAAACTAGGTGCTAGAAGATATAAAGACTACAGTGAAGAGAACATTGAGCATGCACTAGCAAAGGTTACTGAAGATAGTTGGAGTCTACAGAGGGCTGCTCAAGAATACAACATACCTTATGAAACGCTAAATAATAAATACCATGGTCGCCATATTAGAAAAAATGGGGGGCAAACCTGTTTTACAAATAGCGAAGAAAAGGCCTTTCTTTCCGCAGCAAGTGTTTGTGGAGAATGGGGTTTTCCCTTAGACACAATTGATTTGAGACAGTTTGCGAAAAATTATTTGGATAGTCAAGGTCGCAACGTCGCCATGTTTCAAAATAATCTACCAGGCAATGATTGGGTTTATTCTTTGCTTCAGCGACATAACGATGCAATTGTTAAAAAAGTGGCTGCAAATATTAAACGCTCTCGGGCTTCTGTTTCAAGACAAACTATAATGGATTATTTTAACAATTTACGGGAGACATTGCAAGATATTCCTGCATCGAATATATTCAACTATGATGAAACAAACGTCCAGGATGATCCAGGAAATAAGAAAATGTTATTTCGACGTGGAACAAAATATCCTGAGAGAGTCTGCAATTTTACAAAAAGCGCTACATCCATTATGATGTGTGGGTCTGCATCGGGTGTGTTGTTGCCTCCATATATTATTTACAAATCAGAGAGGATGTGGGTTCAATGGACCGAAAACGGCCCTTAGGGATATCCTTGTTGCAGTGGACGATGTTGTGCATCAGGGTCGAGGTATAGCCGTACACACCATGGGTGGATGGACGCTCAGACGTTCACGGACTGGTCCACATCATGCTTCTTACCACACGCTAAAGAATTGGAAGGTCGCAAAGTCCTGTTAGGTGACAACTTGTCATCTCATTTCACCAAAGATGTTCTTCGTTTATGCGAGGAAAATAACATCGCATTTGTATGTCTGCCCAAAAACTCGACACATCTAACACAACCTTTAGATGTGGGCTTTTTTAGAGCATTTAAAGTTTCTTGGAGGGCAACCTTATCAGCATGGAAACAGTCACACGTAACTTGCACTTCAATTGACAAAAAAGACTTTCCATATTTACTTTCTACTTCTTTGATGGAAATGGATAAAAAAGGAGAACGCGGCACCAATGCTATTAGGCATGATTTAGTTTCGTCTTTTAAAGCTACCGGAGTCGTGCCGTTCGATCCAGAGAGAGTATTACAAAAAATCCCTGGAAGCGACAATGTAGATGAAAATGCTGTTCAAGGAGTTTTAGTGGACTACCTACAGCAGCAAAGATTTAACGTTGCACCTACACGACGAAACATTAAAAGACAAAAGCTTGAGGTAGAGCCGGGTAAAAGCGTAACGGCTCCTAATGATGACTCAAATTCAGACGATGATTCAGAACCAGTATTAGAGGACCATTCTGATGACGAAATTATAGAAGAAATAGAAGAAGAGACGGAATATTTTTCAGTAGAAAAGGAAAATTTAAAAGAAGGAGCGTTTTTGCTGGTTAAGGTTTTGGGGGGCAGTCGAAAAAAAACAGTGTATAGGTATATCTCAATTATTCAGAAGCTAATCGATGAAGGAGTGGAAGTGATGGGTATGAAATCCATTGGTGCTGCGAAGAATAAATTTAAAGCGGTGGAAGATGATCAATTTGTTATTGATGACTCTGACATTCTAGCAGTGCTTCCAAACCCTGAAATTAGAGATATCGACGGTGAAGCTATATACATATTTCAAAAAGACATCGATGTAAAAGAAATTTAGTTTGTAAAAATTTATGTTTGATTTTATTTTAGAAAATAAGTTTTTTTTATTTGTTTTATCGAGTTAAGTCATGACCTTTAAGCAGAAGCTTTATCTCAGCCAAAGATTTATTGCAAGGTTGGCATTTTTTTATTTTGTATTAAACAAACACTTCTCTTAGTCGTTTAATAAACATGTTCAACATTAAAAACTAGATATTTTTTTGAACGTACAGCCAATGGACATAATAAACTAGGATTTGATCGGCGTTACTGACTGTTTTCTTTCTCTCTTGCGAGCAAGCACAGTGCGCTGACAGTTCCGCATGCTGGTACCTACAGCCACCAACAAAATTAAATTTCTAGCCTGTAAAATATCTATTTTACGCTGGCTTTAACCCGAACACATAATAATAAAAAATATAAATATGTTTTTTAGGTTAGAAACTTAATTTTGTGGGCGATTGCACAAAAAGTTTGGTAGTGATCAATTTCACCCTTATGATCAATTTGACCCCGAGATCTTTGAAAATGAATAATTTTTAAACTAACAAAAATATTTAGGTCAGGGTGAAATTGATCATTTTATATGGTTTCTTCAGTACGTAGATGCAATATAAAAGAGGTGATCAAATTCGCCCCAAATCAAGTGTGAATTTGATCAGCTCCATTTTATTTTTTTCTGAGAATATTTAAAATAATTTTAAAATTCTAGGACTCAGAATCGCTATAGAATAATCTTATAAAGTCATCTATATTTTTTAAAAATAAAATATCTTATATTCAAAGTTATACAGGCCAAATAAAAAAATAAGTGATCAATTTCGCCCCAAACTACGGTAACGGACCACTTAACCAAGGTAATTGCTAAGATTTGTTACGATTCAAAAGTCGCTCAAGGAATGGCACTCGGAAGAACCAAAACTTCAAAGGTAGTGAAAAATATTTTAGGTAAACATAGTTTTAATTCTTTATGTGTTCATCTTCAGGAAAATAAATTCTCACTGATAATAGATGAGTCCACAGACAGAAGTACTACCAAACATCTTTGTATTGTTGTTAGGTACTTGGAAAACTACAAAGTTTGTGATTCCTTTTTGACTTTAATTCCACTTTCTGGGGCTGATGCTACAACCTTATATACTCATGTTAAAACTTTTTTTGAAAATAATGCAATTCCATATAAGAGTAATATGATAGGTTTTGCTTCAGACGGGGCTAATGTAATGATGGGGGAACATCATTCTGTAATGGCTTTACTTAAGAAAGATATTCCCTCGTTATTTATAATGAAGTGCATATGTCATTCATTCCATTTATGTGCGTCATATGCATGTCAGAAGCTGCCCCGATTTGTCGAAGATGTTACTCGTGATATTTATAATTATTTTGGATCTAGTCCAAAACGAATATCGGAATATCATGAATTTCAAATTTTTTGTGACGTTAAAATTCATAAAATAATGCATCCATCACAAACTAGGTGGTTATCCCTCCATACCGTTGTATCTAGAATACTAGAACAGTATAATGCGCTAAAATTATTTTTCACAGATGCTGTTAGTAGAAATGATTTATTAGCAGCAGAACAAATATTGCAAAAATTAAATGATTCTACCACAAAACTTTTTGTACAGTTCCTTGATTTTGTTTTACCTTTTTTTACCAATTTAAACAAAGAAATGCAGTCTGAGGCACCTAAAATTCAGGTATTACACAAAAATATTTCCAATATTGTACGAACGTTATTTGATAATTTTATAAAACGTGACTATCTTCAAAAAACACCTATAGAACAGATAGATTTTAAAAATCCCAGAAATTACCTACCGCTAGAAGAAATTTATTTTGGTGCTAACGTCCAAAAAACCATATCTGAAACTGTAGTTACTGCAGAACAGCTTCACTTTTTTAGAGTAAGGTGTTTAGATTTTTATGTTGAAGGTTGCAGCCAAATTTTACAACGCTATAATTTAAAAAATAATCCCATACAAAAATTAAATTTTGTTGATCCAAGTGTTGTAAAATCGGGCTGCATTAACTCTATATGTGAATTAGGACTAATGTTTCCAAATTTAATTAAAGAGAATGAGTTACAGGCGCTTGATACAGAATGGCGTCTTTTACGAAATACTGAGGAAATTAAGGCATTTTCTGATAATATCGAGTCGTTCTGGAAAGAAGTAGATTGTCTTAAATATGGCGATGGAACTCCCATGTTTAAAATACTAACTAATTTTGTGTTTCATATTTTAATTTTGCCTCATTCATCTGCTAATGTGGAAAGGGAATTTTCCCAAGTTACTCTAATAAAATCTAATATAAGAAGCAAACTAACAACCGACAATATTTCTGCGCTTCTCCTGTCCAAAAAATATATAAATAAAAACTCTGAAACTTGCTACACTTTTCCCATTGAAAAGAAACTAATTTTAGATATGACGGACCAAAATTTGTACAAAGGTGAAAAAGATTATTGAAACTTCTACTTTTTTTTCTATTTCAGTTTGTACTAATATTAGCATTATTTATAAGTAACATAAGTATTTCTTTTTTATATTCATTAATTAATATTTTTTAATTTTTTTTATGTAATTTTTTTTTGTGTTTTCCTGTTCTATTATATAACAATACATATGAATTGTATTGCATAAATTTTATAACTTAATTGTTATATTTTATTTTGTTTGGTTTGTGTAGTTTATTAATAGAAGTTTTGATTTTGTTTGATTTTGATTTTAAAAAAATGATATTTTGTTTGTGTTCTTTATTAAAAGTTTTTATTTTGTTAAAAAAACTATTTTTGTTAATAAATAATAATCGTTAACTAGTTGTTTTATTTAAAAAAACTCGTCTATAAGCGAAAAAAACATATTAAGTAAGCAAGAAATAAATCTACCGAAAAAAAACTGAATCTACCGAAAATTTTCTCTCCGCCTACCGAATTATACCCTAACCAACCTGGCAACCCTGCTTCGCTAGTGCTGTTTAAAATGTCTCTGAAAGAGGGTGCCGGTCCTTCTCAAAGGCCAACACGCGGCCAAAAGCGTAAACAAGATTTCGGGCATTGTGGCTTAAACGAACATGATATTAGGCAAATTTTGAGATCTGTAGGTGAGGATAGTTTCTACCTTAGTAGTGAGGAAGAGCCATTTCCAGACAGCGAAAGCCAATACTCACCTGATTTAGACAGTGAAAGTATTAGTTCTGAAATATCTTCGATTGACGAAGATAATGAGTCTGACCAAGTTACCGTAAATGAGGAACCAGAAGACTTTTTGCAGCAAAGTGAACAGGAAATTCGTTGGACCAATAATGAATTTGTTCCTCAACTACACGAGTTTGACCAAAACATAAGTGGTTTGAAAAATGGTAACTTCGCTCCGGATTCAAAAGAACTGGATTACTTTCTTAGTATGTTCTCGGAAGAAATAGTAATCATTATTGTTATAGAAACAAACAGGTATGCCGCCCAGGAGAAGGCTAAAAACTGGAAAGATGTTACTCTTTCAGAAATATATGTTTTTTTTGCATTAACCATGTTGATGTCACGGGTCAAAAAACTTGAAATGAAGGAGTACTGGTCACAGGATAACTTGCTTTATACATAGATTTTTGGGCAAAACATGTCAAGAGACAGATATTTTACAATTCGACGTTATTTACACTTTTGCAACAACGAGGAGGTGCCCCAGAATAATCGCCTGTATCAAATTGACCAGGTATTGCAAAAATTAAAAGCAAACTTTCAGGACCACTTCTATCCCTTCCAAAACTTAGTAATAGATGAGAAGTATGATCTTATTTACAGGCAGATTGTCGTTCAAGCAATATATTAAATCTAAAAGGCACCAATTTGGGATAAAATTATATGTTCTTTGTGATTGTGAAACGGGCATCGTTTTGGATTTTATCATATATGCGGGTAAATCAACAAATGTACAGGCTGAAGAGACTCATAATTTGGGTATAACGGGAGAAATTGTTGCTAAACTATTAAGCCCATATTTAAACAAAGGGCATTCGTTGTTTACCGACAACTTTTATACTAGCCCTTCTCTGTCAAAGTATCTTTTCGAAAACAAAACGAACTCTTGCGACACGGTACGACAAAACCGAAAACTAATGCCATTGTTTGAGAGGAAGCTGAAAAAGCCTTTATGTGTTGTAGAATATAATAAGAGTATGGGTGCAGTGAACAGGTCAGACATGATGATCAGCAGCATCGACTGCACCCGTAAATCAATAAAGTGGTACGTAAAGGTATTTTTGCACTCATTAGATATTACCTTACTGAACGCCCACGCGATGTTTTTGACCCAACATCCAGAAAAGGTTCCAATTGCAAAGTTTCACTTAGAAGTTATTCGGCAGTTGTTGGAAAGGTATTTTATATTATTAAATTTGGCAGTTAATCTTTATATAGTTTTTTTAGATATTCATCCAAGGAGGTGCGAATGCAGCATTTTGATCGGGGAAATACAAGACTGACAGGACTAGATTTTCATCAAGGCAGACTTGGTTTGACTTGAAAAATCAAGCTTTTCAAAATGTAATATTTGACTTGGCTTGATTTACGGCTAGAACTACTTGACTTGATATCAAGTAAAATCAAACTACTTGGTACTACTTGATAGCGAGCTTACAGCAAGCAATTGTTTCTGTGAGCCAGTGTTTAATTCAGTACTAGGTTAAACTACCCCAAGTATTTATTATCTGACGAATAAAATAAAAACAAACAACGCCTTAATGTGAATAGCAATGGCAATATAAAAATAATTGGTTCATAAATAAAAAAAAACAATGCAAATAGACTAGGTATTTAACAATCAACCCCATCCAGTGCGGAGTGCCCAAACCCAAACATCTTTCTTTTTATAACGCCGACGCGATGCCGAAATAGGCTGAAAGCAATAAATCACTTATCTCAAATGGTAGAAAAACCATTAAAAACGCTGGCCGCTTCATAAGCCAAGCAGTATGTGCACTGCAGACATATTTTTATAGAAAAATCATTGAATAGGTACTTATATCGATTTTAGTTTTTTTCCATTAAATAATATTTAAAAATAACAGGTAGAACCCCCTATTTTTTATTTTATTTTTAAATTGTACATCAATTTCCGAGTTTATTTCTCATGTGTAGGTAATCTATGTCTGCCTAAACCCGATAATCCGAAAAAGAAATACCTTATTATACCGAATAATTTACTGCATTGGCAGCATTGCCTACACAACGTACCTTGAAGACGCGACGTTTTGCAAAGTGTTATGTTATTAAGCGGGGCTAGGGCTAGTAGTAGGACAGAGGCCGCCTGAAAATAATGTGTGATTTAAACGATTTGTCCGAAATGGAATCGGAACCTTTTCAAAGCAGCGGCTCAGAATATATCGTAAACTTAGATGCAAAAACACCAGGATCTGATGATAATGATAGTATCGATAGTGATAACGCGGAAACAGAAGTACAAAGTGCAGAGTCAGCGCCGTCAAAGGAAAAACGAGTTAAAGCTAACAAAAGTATATCTAATACACCTAATGCAACGAAAAAAATTACCGATTATTTCCTAGTCGAGCAAGATCCTAAGAGTAATAAAAAAACTGACAAACAGGGCAAATGTACCCTATGTACGACAAAAACTACAGTTTTAAAAATGAAAAACTGCGGAACATCTTCACTAAGACGGCATTTGCAAGCCAAACACACTAAAGTCTATGAACAGTTTTACGGTAGATCTAGCCCACCTAACACCAAGGCAAATTTCTCTGCGAGCTCCAGTGCAATGTCAAATTGGCTTAGTGGAGTTGCGACTGACAGAACTGAGAAGGTAAAACATTAATTAAATTTTAGCTAAAACAATTAAGCTCTCCAATAAACTGTCATTTTTAGTTGTCGTAGGACAAACAACTCAATGTTTAGGTTGGTTTACACAGTTTATACGTAGAATTAACAATTTTAGCATATTTTTTTGAAAATGCCTTTTTTTGTGGCTGAGTTAATTGTGGGAGTAGAGGGATGATGGACAATGCCAGTTTTCTTTAAAATTCCAAAAGATACGAACTTAAAACACAAAAAACGGTTAAATGATCTAAGTTCCCTCTGCTTCCACAATTAACATAGCAACAAAAAGAAGACATCTTTAAAAAAAACATGGTATTGAAAGTGAAAATGCCATATTTTCATTTTTTTGAAAAACGATACGCCACTGCTTTTTTTACAAAATAATTTTGAAGTCTGGAAACCTCAAAGTAAAAAAGAACAATATTTTAAAAAAACTCTCGGACACGTCAATTTTTATTTTTAGTTAGGCATTTTTTTTCAATTTTTATTTTTATACAGTGTCTCAAATAAAAGATACGATCACAATTTTTTTTTTAATAGACCACCCTGTGTATTATGACATTTTTAGATTATACGGGTAATTCTAAGAATATTTTATAAAGAATGTCCTATACCTAAGTTCAACTGTTTACGAGATAAAATCAATTAAAAATCAGCATTGTTTACACTTTGACTTATTATGATATCAAAACGGTTGAAGATATAGGAAACTAAATTTTCAATTGTTTGTATCTCGAAAATAGTTGAACTTAGGTATAGGACATATTCTTCATAAAATATTTTTAGAATCGCTCGTAGAATCTCTGTATAACGTACGTAGTCACTGTACTTGTAGACACTCTGTATAAAAATAAATTATTGGTTATTGGAAAAGATGCGCCACTATAGTCCATCCATTTAGAGTTGATAGTACGAGTATAAACCCTCATTATATGTATATTCAAAACATGTACCGGATGTAACAACAAAAATTTAGATTTTAAACACCTTTTTACATTGGATTCAATAGAAAGAAATATAAATTTAGACCAAACCACCCTATAATAAGCCAAATAACAATAGTATCATAAAATGCAAATGAGCATATTTACCATGGAACCGGGGTTGAATGGAGCTCATGCATTGTCGGAGGATTGGGTTTTCAGTTAATATAAAATATAATGTTGAACTACATAATTATATTTCCATTTATAAAAATACAAATTTTAAGATCGGCAGGTAGTGCCATCACGCCTGTGGTTTATGGCCGGTTTACCGTTCTAAAATATGTTAATTACTATCAACTCTAAATGGATGGACTTTAAAAATAAAAATGACGTGTCCGAACGTTTGTTGTTCTTTTTTGATATATTTTAAGGTTTCCAGACTTTATTTCCACACTGTATATGGCCTCTTGTCAATTTTCTTGTACATGCTTATTTGTTGTTACATGTTATTTATTTAAATTAATATTTATGTACCAAAATAAGTACTATTATAACATAAACATTCTTGCACTGAATTTTATTAACTTTTTTGTTTCTTTTGCAGGCCACTAGTTGTTCAGAAAATTTCCAACGAGATAAATTCCAAAAACTACTTGTGGAATATATAGCACAAAAGTACCTGCCTTTTAACTTTTTTGAAGATGCTATAAGTGAAAAAGTGTATAAATACCTAAATCCAAAGGCAACTCTACCCGGTCGAAATCAAATGAAAACCTTGACATTAAACACATTTGAAGCCGCGCAACAAAAAATTAAGACATTTTTGAAGACATGTAATTCAAGAATTTCGTTCACAATCGATGGATGGTCTTCTTTTAATATGAAAGGATACTATGGAATTACCGCCCATTTTATCGACAAAAATTGGAAACTTCATTCTATCCTTTTAGACTTTGTGGCAGCAGATGGGCAACATACTGGTAATGCAATAGCAAAACTATTTTTCCAAACATTACAATTCTACTCTGTTACAAAATGCGTTCAAGGGATTACAACTGACAATACAAATAGCAATTTCACGTTCATCAGAGAATTAAAAAAGTTTATTTGTGACATCGATACAAAGAATACCCACTTTGTGTGTTTTGCACACATCTTAAACTTGGCAGCTAGAGATTTTATGAATATCCTTGATTCGGAGGTTAAAGAGGCGGCCAATATTTTGACAGATTCATCAGCATCAGACGATGATGATTGCCAAGTTTCATCCTCATCTGTAAAAAAAATCCATTCTCTTGCGAAAAAAATTAAAAACTCTGAACATTTACGTAAAGATTTTGACAAATTTTGCACTACGTTAAACCTAAAAATTACTATGCCAAAACTTGATGTCATGACAAGGTGGAACTCTACATTCGACATGTTGAGATGGAGTTTAAATATGAGAAAAGCACTTAACGTCCTTTGTGATAATGTAGAAAACTTACAGCATTTGAAGCCAACCGACACAGAGTGGTCATTAACTGAACGAATTTGCCAATACCTTACTATTTTTAAGAGTATTTCCACAGTTTTAGAAGGTGAATCATATGCTACATTGCCCATGGTAATAATCGGCATTAATATGCTGTTGGATAGACTAGAATCATGGGCTATAGAACTTGACAATAAACCTGATCGAGGTGACATCGATGTGAAAATTATAAATAGTATTCAAGCAGCACGGGACAAAATCATTAAGCATTACGACAGAAGTAACTGGATGTACTGTGTTGTTTTAATTTTAGACCCCCGACATAAGGTGGAAACATTCTCCCATACAAGTTGGGGAAAAGAGTTGCAGATTGAAGCTGTTAAACATTTTGAAGATATATTTAGAGCCAAGTATTTTAAGGCCGACTTGCAACCAGAAACATTATCACAATCTTCAGTTCCATCCACATCATCTACAAACCCTAGTGGAGCCGAGAAGTTTGAAATCGATCTACTAAGTTTGTTTAGTAGAAAATCTATTAATGCAAAAGACGAAATGGCCTGGCGTTACGAAATCGACAAATATATTTCTGACCCAAGAGCAGACAGCAGTGAAGATATTTTAGAATGGTGGAAGCGTCACGAATCCGTTTTTCCAAATCTCGCTACAATGGCTAAAGATTTTTTGCCGACGCCAGCTTCTTCAGCTCCAGTTGAAAGGCAGTTCTCTAGAGCTGCCTTAACTCTTACCAAAACAAGGAACCGATTAGGCGATAACTCCGTAAGAAGTCTTATGTGTCTAAAATCATGGATGGCAAATGATGTTATTAAAGACTTGTTTTAGATGTTTACTAGTTCTCATTTTTGTTGTTTTTGTTTCATTTTTACAATATTTAGTTTTTTGTTATTTTTTTTATTGCCTATTTAAATAGGCTTTTTCAAATTTGCGCATTTTAAATATTTCCACCATTCTAGCTTGGCCTCTGACTTTTAGATGTGCAGTGGCCGAGGCCACGCCTTCTTTAAGGAGTTCATTACATAAGTCAAAAAATTCATCCATTTTTCTCAACGATACAGCAAAATACAATAATTACATTCCTCGTCTATATGGTTTTCTATCTCCGCCGCACACTAAAAAGTATTGTCTGTGTTTTGCGCAATTGCACATCTCAGAGACCAAGCTAGAATAGTTGAGTTGTACATGATGGCAAATGAAGATAGGTATTATGTAAAAGATTTAAGTTGAATTTCTGCTTTGATTTTCGTTGTTGTTTTTGTTTTATTTTTAGATTAGAATATTTTGTTTTGTTATTTTATTTCTTATTAGAATCTAACAAAGTGTTTTCAAGTTTGTGTTTTTTATATATTTTTTAAATAAAAGATTACATCTATACACAGATTTTTATTGTTCTTACGCTTTGGAGATTAAAAGGATATATTTTTAAACTATTTTTTCAAGAAAAAACAAGTAACTTGAAAATTTGGTCTTGATTTTCAAGTTACTTGAAGTGTAACTACTTGACTTGACTCGAATTTCATAAACAAATACTTGACTTGAGTTTGTCTTGATTTCAAGTCAAGTCAAGTCAAGTGGTTTGAAAATCAAGTCAAGTCGTGAATCCCTAGACAGGACGGCATTTTCCGGAAATGGTTCCAAGGAAAGAGGGAAAGAAAAGTGGAACTAGGAGATGCAGAGTGTGTTCTCAAACAAAGACAGGCCCAAAGAAAAGAAAGGAGAGCAGCTTTATGTGTAGCGAATGCAACGTTGCGCTATGTGTAGTGCCCTGTTTTGGAATTTATCACAATGTGGCGGATTTTTAACGCTTACTTAAAATATTTTTTTATTTGAATTTGAGTTTTGTTTTTGAGTTTAAAGATTTGTTTTTGAGTTTATAGTTTTGTTTTTGAGTTTAGAGTTTTGTTTTTGAGTTTAGAGTTTTGTTTTTAAGTTTTATTTTTGAATTGTATGTTACAAATTTTACTTGTACCTCTATGATTTTTGTGATTTAATAAAGTATTTTTGCTGTGTTGTCTCCTATATTTAACTTTATCCGAATAAAATAAAGATTTGACAGCTGTTTCATGGTAAATTAACTTAAATTTAAATAAAACATCACGAGAAAAGTGTCAAATCACTGTTTTATTAAAATAAATGGGCATATATTATGCTATTTATCAACTTTTTTATAGTGACGTATATTTCCGTCATCAGGCGCTGAGCCACTGCAAAATGTGCCGACGGGAGGGCTAGTACAGTTTAAAAAGTGCCGTCCTGAAAGGGTTAATTACAAATTTTGTGCAAGCATTAAGTGTTATATGGAGATAAACTGGTTGTGGTGCGAATTCAAGATGGCAGAACAAAATGGCGGACAAATATATTTTTAAAAAAATCAACGAAAAAAAATATTTTGGGATGTGTCAATGTAAAAACTACATATTTACTGAATTTATTTTACATTATTCTCATACATCAAGTGTGTATCAGGTAGAAACTGGTAAAATATTGGTAGGAATCTAATATGATGGAACAAAATAGTGCCCAATAAATATGTTTAAAAAGGCAGTATATATGTGTCAATTGTAAATGACTATGTACTGAACTAAATTGGGTCACAATTCACACACATTAAAAGTGATATAAACGAGAAAACCTCTAGAGAGTAAGTCTAGATTTGACATACTAAACAAATGAGTAGCCTATATGCAAAAGCCGCTATATGCAAAAGAAATAAAAATTAAGATAAATACGCAAATAGCAACCTTATGTCGTCCGCCATATGTCTGTCAATATTCTGAGCTGCAAAATACGCTAAAACCCCTTAAAATTTAGTCTCAAAAAATTACGACAGGTGCAAGACCAGCTATATGCAGCAATCGTACAGTTGCAAAGCCGGCTAAATTTTACAGGATCTGCAAAGCCCGCCAAATGTAATTGGTTTAATATCATCTCACTTAATATAGTTGCAAAACCGGTTATATTATCTTTTGGCGGCATTTTTCTTATCACATGGATATTTTTAGAGGTTAAGTGGTCAGATTTCGACAATAAATCACAGAAGTAACAGGTTGTGGTGTTTTATTGAACAATTTGAGTTTGTTTTAACCTATTATTTTCTAAAATGTCTTTAGAAGAAAGTGATAGTGAATATCCCATGGAGACTGAGCCCTCCATGTCAAGAAAAAGGCAAACTCGACCAGAAACGTGGAAGAGAAATGTTGCTAAGAGAACAAGGTAAGTGCCTTCTGTGCAAAGTACAGGAAAATGATCATTTTTATAACACATTTTCCTATTTATATCATAAAAATAAAATAACTTTGTTTTTTTTTATTGCAGGCATGTATCAAAAGGATTACCTAAAAAGCCCGAGTGTAAACATAAAGCTTGCATTTTCCATTGTACTGAATTATCTATGCAAGACATTCGCAAAATTCACGAAAGGTATTACCAAAAGGCGGATTTACAATGGAAGCAAAATTACATTCTTCAACATGTGACTGTTAAGACTCCCAAAAGAAAAATTGTTCCCGAAGGTATCGACAGAAGAAGGAACGTGAGTACTAATTTTGTTCTGCCTAAACAACGAAATGGGCTTATTGAAAATGTAAGAGTTTGTAGAGCTGCTTTTTTGGCCATTTTGCAAGAAAAAAGAGATAGAGTCAATAGACTTTGTCAAAAATATTTGAACACTGGGGTTACGCCAAACGAAACTCGGGGCGGAGATCGAAGATCTGTAAAATACCAACCAAAGCGCCAGTCAATTAAAGATTTTGTTAAAACATTTAGGCCGGTACAAAGCCACTATACACGTGGGAAAAACTTAAAACGGCAGTACTTCCCCAGTGAATTAAATATTAAAAAAATGTGGTCAATGTACAACGAACAGCATCAGAACGATGACCTTTCTGTTCAATATGAATATTTTAGAACAGTATTTACAGAAAGCTTTAACATAAGTTTTGATAGTCCCTATATGGATAAATGCTCGACATGCTGTTGCTTTGAAAATAAAATTTTATTAGAAAAGGATAAAGAAAAAAAGACAGCACTTAAACTTCAGCAAAAAGTGCACAAAACTCGAGCAGATGCTTTTTATGTACAACTGCGACTAGAAAAACCGGATTCCTTGACATTAAGCTATGACTGCCAAAAAAATTTAGCACCCCCCAAAGTCCCCGATCAAGCAGCTTATTACTCGCGGCAACTCTATTTGTATAATTTTACAATCTGTCAGGGAATTTCAACATCATCACAAAACAAAGACAATACATTTAGCTATTTATGGACAGAAAATGAATACGCCAAAGGTTGTAATCAAATAGCTTCAGCTCTTCATCACAGGCTATGCAACTCAAATTTGGAAGGGGTATCACTTATAAGATTATTTTCCGATGGCTGTGGGGGCCAAAATAAAAATAAAGGAATGTTAGGAATGTTGTCTCACTGGCTGCTTTTTGAAGCTCCTGGAAATGTCCAAAAAATTGTAATATATTTCCCTATTGTCGGACATTCCTTTATACCCCCAGACCGAGTGTTTGATAAATTAGAAAGAGCGTTAAAAAAGAAAAGTGTTATTGAAGCACCCGACGATTATATCAATGTCATAAAAGAATACTCAATAGCCATACCTTTGGGAGAAGGGTTTTCTGTTAAAAACTGGAAAGCGTATTCAGATGGTATTCTTAAACAACCAGGGCAATGGCATTTTCAATTTCAGAAGAGCAAGAAGATCATCATTACGCGAAGCCATAACAAAACTATAGCGTTAGTTGAAGGAGGTCCATTTTACAACACCGATACAAATCAGCCGAAAAGTCTATGTAAAAAAGGCAAAAACTTCCAAAAAAATGGCCACATTGAAATTATCGAAAAAGGCAATGAAGTAAAACAAGCTAAACTGAATGATGTAAAAAAATTGTTAATACTTCACTTTGGTGAAACTTGGTGTGAGAATGCCAAACTCCGGTATTTCAAAGATGTTTTAAAAGAACGGGATGGTATAAGCACAACAGAGAACGATAATGATAGTGAAGTTTGTAGTGACTTCGAAATTCCAGAAGACGAGGAACTCGAATTTGCGTAATTTTTTTTAATGTTGTTTTTCGTTTATGTATCTATTTAAGGATTTTCTTATTATTAATACATTTTTGCATTGTATAAATTAAATAAAATACTCACCAGGTATTTTTTGGAATTTTATTGTTTTAAAACCTCGTTAGTTTTAATATGCAAAACCCGCTAAATAGCAAATACGCTTGCAATACACGCTATGTGACTGAAAGAAATGTTCAAAAACCAAATGTTCCATAAAAGAAAATTAAATTAAGGACAAACATTATCTTTTTCAAATTTGTTTATATTTTTGACAAAATAAAACAATACTCTAAAATGTATGTAGGATTTGTACCATGTTTTTCTTGAATATCTCAAAATGACTTATAGTGCATATAGCGGCTTTTGCATCTAGGCTACTCAAATAAACTATAATTTAGGACATACTATATTGAAACTATTTCTATTTTCCTTTAAAACATTATTTTATAAGGAATTAATTATTTATACCTTGACTAGAATTATTTATTTATTTACGTTCAATATTATAATGCTCCCTATACTACAGTCAGAAAGCATTAGGTAGAATTCAGTCTTTGAAATGTTGGATAGTTTTGCACAATTATCATGACTCGTTGCTGAAATAATAGTATCAAAAGCTTAAATTTTATTTCCGAAACTTAGATATATTAAGATGTTATTTTGGAACAAAATTCTTAAAAGTGATATAAAAAATTATACCTAGGGATTAAGTCTAATATTTTCCTTCCTGTATTTGCTAAGTTCTTCAACGGTATTTTAATGATCTGAAAAAAAAAACGAAATAAAAATACACGAAGTTGCTACGCTCATACCTATTGCACTGAAGAACTAACGTTTGAAGATCAAAAAACTAGATGAAGCACTAATTTCGAGTAGATGTTGGCCGTGCTTTTAATCTGTGGTGTTCACTTTCTATTATACACCCAACGGAATTGTTTATTTATTTTTGTTTTATTCTGTTCTGGAAATGCTGTTCTCAAACATCTAAAAATATCTAGGGTATTTAATTTAATTATCAGGACTTTTGCTAAAATAAGAGCATCAAAAGGCGGAAAATTCCCTTTTCAAAACCGTACGATATACCGAGTTATGTAATTTTAGAAAAACGTACTTAAAGTTAAGAATTTGGTCCTAAATTTGATAACTTATAGATTTTTACGATGTGAACATAAAGAAATAAACATTAAAAGTTATATAAAGAGAACAGCTCTATGGTCTAGTCTAAGTCTAAGTTGACATACTAAATTTAGGACATACACTATATTGAAACGATTTCTGTTTTATTTTGAAAATATTATTTTGAGAGAAATTAATTATTTGTACAATGATTAGAACTATTTACTAATTTACGTTCAATATTATAATCCTCATTTTACTACAGACAGTAAGCACTAAGTAAAATTCAGTCTTTGACATGTTAGCAAGATTTGTACAATTATCAGGATTTAAAGTTTTATTTAATTTAAGTATCGTTGCTAAAATAGTAGCAACAAACACTTATTTTAGAAAAAATTCTTAGCGTTGAGTATTTAGTCCTAAATTGTATTACCCTTAGACTTTTGTAATGTGAGCATAAAGAAATGTACATTAGAAGCGATATAAAAAAGTATGTTCTGATTTATTATTAGTGACCACAATTGTAATTTTGGGTGTGTTTTAGGTTGGATGATGATCAATAAAACTCACATAGAAAATGTATTCTTGTAATTAGTCGACGTTTCGACCTCTATGAGGTCATTTTCAGAATATTGTTTTTTTTATTATATATTTTAAGGGGAGAAATTAGAAAATGTATGTTAGAAAAGAGAAATAATTATTTTACAATTATATATATATATATATATTCGCTAAAAGCCTGTAGCGTATTCTTACTACATCTAACATAGACAGTACATATTAAAACACATAAAAAAGTATACCCAGGTATTAAGTCTAACATTTTTCTGGCCTGTATTTGCTAAGTTCTTCAAAGGTATTTTGACAATCTGAAAAAAAATCGAAATAAAAATATGGGAAGTTGCTACGCTCATACCAACTAACGTTCTAATAGCATCTTGGAAGATCAAAATAATAGATGAAGCACTAATTTCGAGTAGACGTTAGCCGTACTTTTAGTCTGTAGACATTTATAAATCTGCAGTGTTCACTTTCTATTTTAACTCCAACGGCATTGTTATTTTTTCTTTCTGTTCGGGAAATACTGTTCTCAAACATCTAAAATCTAATTTTCAGGACTTTTGCTAAAATAACAGTATCAAAAAGAGGAAAATTTCATTTCCAAAACTATACTATATACTGAGTTATGTTATTTTAGAAAAACGTTCCTGCAGTTGAGAATTTAGCCCTGAATTTGATTACTCTTAGATTTTTATGATGTGAACATGAAGAAATAAACATTAAAAGTGATATAAAAGAGAAAACCTCTAGGGATTAAGTCTAGAGTTAATATACTAGACAAAATTAGGACATACTATATTGAAATTGTTTCTGTTCTAAATCATTAGCATCACTCTTATGGACGACCTAAAAAACAATTTTGGACTGACAGGTATAGGAACAATCAGAAAGAATAAAAGAGAATTGCCTTCAGAACTGCTGCAAATATCTCGCCCAGTAAAGCATGTTTGCTTACTACAAGATTTGTAGCTTAGTATTCTACATTCCCAAGAAAAATAAGGTTGACATCTAGCCTACATGACGATGACGCAATAGACGAAGACACAGGTTTAAACCAGAGATTTTGACGTTTTACAACAAAAAAAAAAAAGTGGTGTCGATGTTGTAGCTCAGCTGTGTGCATCTTATAATGTTTCTAGGAAGACAAAACGATGGCCAATGGTTATTTTTAATACATTTTTAAATATTGCAGGCATTAATTCATTTGTAATATATACAGTCAATAATTCCGGTGATGAAAAAATGGCAAGGAGACAATTTATAAGAAATTTAGCACTCATGTTGGTAGAAGACAATCTTCGAATGAGAGCTAGAATACAAAATATATGTAGGGATATGAAATTGCGTATTAGAGCAATATGTAAAATTCCCAGTCCTGAAGAAAATGTTACTGAAAGATCGGTTGGCAGATGTTATTTCTGTGATCGTTAGAAGAACCGAAAAACAACAAACTCTTGCTTTAAATGTAGGAAGTATTTATGCCGAGAACATATGTCAGCCAAATGTCAAGAGTGCAAAGTGGAATATGCATCCGATTAGACTAACTTTTTCTCTCATTTAAAAAAAAATCGTTTTAAAGGCTTCTAACATGTGTTTTTATTATTTTTAAATACATTTTTCTTTGTTCGATATTTTCTAATAAAATTAATACTTTTGAAAATTATTATGGTATTTATAAACTAAAAATTACTGAAGAAAAAAATTCGGTCTTTTTGACCATGCGATCACTAAATGGTCGTAGATTCTAGCAACTATTTAAGGGTTAATATCCTTAGGTTTTTGTGATGTAAGCATGAAGAACTCAATATTAAAAGTGACAACGAAGATGATACCTCTAGGATCAAACTTTAGAATCAACATCATCAGCCATTTTCACCCACTGCTGGATAATGGCCTACCTCTCGCATATACCTGTGATGTGTGCCTAAGCCTTAATTGATTTTTAGGCAGGATATGAAAGCTACAGTTTATCATCGGATCCGAACGAAACTATTTGAGAGGTGATTTTCTCGCATTACTGATGGAGCGCGCAACCGCCTACTCATCAGATTACCAGTGCATTAATTTTTTATTTTTAACAAAACCTTGGCCGCCACAGGCAGACACCCAACCGCTGGGGTATGTACTAACCAGGTAAATTATAACATAAAATATATATTAAAACATTGGTGCGGAAAGAAATCATGGAGATTAATGTTTCTGTTTTTACTTTAGAACATTGTTTTGCAAAGAAATAATTATTTATACCTTGTCCAAAATTATTTATTTAATTCTGTAATGGTTCGTCCACCATTATGCTTTAGATATGCTTTAAATTAATTTAATATATTAAATAGCCAAAATATTATATCACACGACAAACTAAAAATTGTCAAGATTGTTATAGATGTTACCCATTAAAATACTACGATCATGAATATTAATTTTTCTATATATCAACGCGGGACTCCGCTGTACAAAATATCCAAAGTAAAGGAATGGAGAGATTATTGTCGTTTATTTTTAACTACTCTTAAGTTGATGGAAAATAAAATTAAGAAAACATTCAGCGATAAAGCTGTTAGATATTGAATTTGAAAAGGTAAGAGAATACATGGAGTATAACCATCAATAAGAAAAAATGTGCTCGCATTTCAAACATCTTCTATAAACGAAGCTTTAGAGAAGGCAAAAATTCAACAAATGATACTAAATTTAAATACAATTATGAACAGACAGGAAACTTTATTAGTTGAGATATGTACTTATTGTAAAATAAAAGGGCATAATATTCAAAACTTTTGAATATTATGCCATTTGATTATAAAAGAAAGCTTATAGTGCAGTGCTATAATGAAGCAAGCGTTATGACTGGTCACATTAAAGGGTTGAGAACGAAGATAAGAAATTATATTTCCAAAGTAATTTTTATTAATTCTTCTGCTCATCAGCATAATTTGTTATTGCAGGATGGTTGTAAAAAAAATATAGAATACTTTTTGCAACTCTAACTGGAGTTATTAGTTCCCTCGTAAAAGGGAAGTATTACAATAGTGAAAAAATCACCACCGAGATGTTTTCTAGATGCCTAAAAACATGTTTTCTTAGTTCTGTCGGTTTGTTTGTCTGTAAAAAAACTATTTACCCGATTGACTTAAAATTTTGGTCAAAAATTAAGGGTCATTTGGGGATGACCTGGTAATATTTTGGTCGAAATCCAATATGCCAAAACCAAATGGGGGCATAGTGAAACGTTAAAAAAACTGTTACTGAAATAACTTATTATCCAATTTACCTCTAATGTTGCATAAAAATCAAGTCTTTGTGTGTAGGAATGAACTTGTAACATTTTGGTATGAATATAAAATAGCAAAACAAAATGGCGACCTAATAAAATATTTAAAAAATCAATCTGAAAACACTACTTATTAGATTAATTTCCAATTTTGTGCAAGCATTATGTATGCTAGAGAGAAAAACTGGTAAAGTTGTGGTCCAAATTCAAGATAACGGAACAAAACGGCGTCCAAACAAATTTATTAAAAAATCAAACTAAACAGCGTATTCAAATAACTATGATATAAGGATAAACGAATTTAACATGACGTAACAAAAAAGGCGGTATGTGTTAAAGTAAAAACTACTTATTGAATTTATTTTAAATTATGCCCAAAAATCAAGCGTGGCAAAATAATGTAACAAAATGGCGACGAATAAAAATATTTTAAGACAGTATATTTGTGTTACTAAATGACTATGTACTGAACTAAATTGGATCATACTTCTGTATTCCTAATAAAAAGAAAGATTCATAACGAGGGAAGTTTCAGGTAAATGAAATTCACCGATTTTTTTCACCAGTCGGCCAAACGGACCTTTGTAGTATATAATTTAATCCGGAAAGGATTACCATCTTTTTGTAATACAAGATAGACATACAGATCAAAAATAGTTAATCTACTTGCAAATCCATATCTGAATTTTATTTCGAATTTCCAAAGCATTATAAACTATCCAACTTTAGGCCCAGTATCTACTAATAGTGCTAGAGATTTTTTAAAAAGGTTTCTCGAATTGGATTTTATATTTTTGTTTTTTTTAAACCATCAAACCACCCTGTAGACAGTAATGTTATGATTTTACAACAACTTTCATAATTACCCACAAAAGAGCAAAAAAAAATCTCTTTCGGAAACTACAATATAGTGAGATATGTCATTCTAGAAACACGTTGATAACGTTTAGATTTTATTCCTATATTTTAATATTCATAGACATGTGATGTGAACATGAAGAAGTCAATATTAAAAGTGATAATGAAAAAAAATCTTGTATGACTATGGAGATATATATCATTTTAGAAAAAAGTGCTTAAAATTTAGATTTTAGTCCTAAATTTTAATATCCTTAAACCTACGATGTGAAGATGAGGAAATCAATAGTCTAGAATTAAGTAAGGAAGGTAATCTGGACAGCACTACGCTTTTATCGCCTATTAATAGCCACCAGGTACTCACTTAAGGCTGCGTCTATCTGTGACCAAACCGCGAAAAAAAAAGCCAACTGTTGTTTTGTTGGCTATAGGAATGCAATATCAGCTGGGCCACGAGTCACTTTAGAATTAACTTACCTAATAAACAGATAAACTATAATTTAAGACATATATTGAAACACATGCAGGAGGAGATCATGTGGAATAATGTTTCTGTTTTTGCTTTAAAAAACATTTAGAAAAATGTTCCAAAAGTTTAGATTTTAGTCCTAAATTTTAATATCCTTAGGCTTGAAGAAATCAACATGAGGAAATCAACATTAAAAGCGACAGTGAAAAAAAATCCTTTACGAAACTAAACGATATATTGAAATTATTTTAGAAAAAAATTCTTAAAGTTTAGATGTTAGTCTTAAATTTTAATATCCTTGGATTTTTGATGTAGGCATGAGGTAATCAATATTAAAAGTGAAGACGAAGAGGATACCTTTAGGGGATAAGTCTAGAATTAAAATAATAATAATAGTCACTTTGGGGCCCCGGGTGAGCAACGAAAATAGGCAATTAGTCATGGTATTGGTCTGCTACTCTACGCTATAAGCTCCTGATCTCAGCTAAGAGGTATTTTAAGGAGGGTTTTGGGAAAGTCCTTCCGGAAAGGTGGCGGGTAGCCACAAGGAAGGCTCCGCTCACAGTTTTGGTGCTGATTTTGAGTAAATGGTAGAAAATAGCGATAAGGAATCACAGATGGAAGAAGGATCGACAGATGAAAATGCGCAGACCAACAAATATTGGCGCATAAGCAAAGAAAGGCTGCATCACCAGCTGAATCTCATGATGAAAATATGGATACAGACAGAGATGTCTTAGACGAGTCTTTAACTCAAATTTGGAATTTTTAAAAGCTAATCTTAGAAATCTCAAGATAGAAAATAGAATGAAATTAAATAGAGAAATTACGAAAATGAAAGCAGCACAAGAACAATAAGAAAGATGTTTGTTAATGTATAAAAAAGAGTTAATGGCTGAACAGATTAATGATATGAGATAATGTTCGTATGAGCAAAATAAAATTCTTTATAAAATAAGCAAAATACAAGACAAGCAAACTCAGGAAAAAGAAACACGTGCAAACTGATGAAAGGAAATCAAACAATTGGAAATGCTGTTAAGGTTATTTTAAACGAAAAAGATCAAAATCCTTTGCCGAGCAAGAAGCTAACTATGATTATGATAAATGCTATACAATTGGGATTTAAACCGAATAAGATATATATAGAAAAGAGAATAGCATCATAATTGATTCTACGGATGATTGCTTGAGAAAAAATGCTAGATCACAAGGAGTTAGATAGTTGAACGTGGAAGTGTCTCATTTGAGTAAACTTAAGCCTAGATTGACGATATACAATGTACGAGCAGAAATGTCAAAGGATAATCTTTCCACAGAAATTTTAAGTCAAAACCATTCGTTGGCTTTAGAAGATGCACATTTAATTCCAATCTACAAATTCGGACCCAGGGATAAACACTCGTACAATGGGTGGTGAAAGAACAGTACAAGAAATAAGATGTTGAATTTGAGGACTATATATATATATATATATATATATATATATATATATATATATATATATATATAACAGGGTGAGTCGGGAGGATCGCCTCAAACTCCAGGAGTGTGTTCTATGAAAGATACTGATTTAAAAAAACTCATATGTTCTTATTCGATTTTCATTTGTTTTCAACTTACAACAAAAATAAGATTTCAAGCATAATTCCATACATACAACATAATAATTATAGGGTGCTTAGAAATCAAAATAAGTTAATGTTCCATTTACTGGTACTATACCTGTCAGTGTCATTTTTGAATTCGTACCTGTCAGTGTAATTTTTGAATTCGAGCTGTTGAACATATTCCAAAATGCCGAATTTTTACTCACACTTAGAGTATGCGAATATGATATTTGTTTATGGTTTTTGCAATGGGAATGCTACAGCTGCTGCTGAAGAATACCGTCAACGATTCCCATTTCAACGTCATCCTGATAAGAAAGTATTTATGAGAGTTTTCAACAAACTATGCGAAAGCGGAACACTTCCCAGTGCCAACACAACTTCTGAAAGAGCTACTCAACAAACTTTAGAAGAAGTAGAAAATATTCTGGACCTAGTAGAAGAAGATGCAACCATCAGTTCACGCAGAATGGCTGTTCAGTTGGACATTCCACAAAAAAGAGTGATAAATACGCTCCACGAGCAAGGTTTGTATCCTTACCACTTACAAAAAATCCAACACCTACAGCCAGAAGATTTTGCCAAACGTATGGAGTTTTGTCGGTGGATAGACAATAATCGTCATCTTATATCGCGCATACTTTTCACGGACGAAGCAACATTTACTCGTGACGGTATTAATAATAGTCGCAATTGCCATGTCTGGTCAGAGGAAAATCCGCATGCAACAGTCGAGAGCAACTTTCAACATAGGTTCTCGGTAAACGTATGGTGTGGTATGATAGATAGTTATGTCATTGGCCCTTTTATTTTGGAAAATCGCCTCACAGGGGACTACTATTGTGAATTTCTCGAAAATGAATTATAAGGACTACTGGAGGATGTTCCCCTAAACATCAGAAGGCAAATGTACTTCCAGCATGATGGAGCTCCAGCACATTTCGCACATCAAGTCAGGCAACACTTAGACGGGAGGTTTCCAAGGCGTTGGATTGGTCGCGGTGGTCCTATTATTTGGCCTCCAAGATCTCCTGACCTCACTCCACTCGATTTCTGTTTATGGGGCTGGTTAAAAAATGGAGTGTACAAAGTGAGAGTGGACACTCGAGAAGCACTTATTCAGCGTATCAGAAATATTGCAGATGAAATTAAAGAAAGGCATGAGGCAATTAGAAGAGCAACAGTTGCCCTACGTAGACGAAGCCGAAAATGTTTAGAGCTCAATGGGGGCATTTTTGAACATTTAATATGATGAAATCTAATGATTGAAACGTTAATTTGTTAGATCTTGTTTATATTCTAATTTATGCTGTAAGTTGAAAACAAATGAGAATCGAATAAGAACATATGAGTTTTTTTAAATCAGTATCTTTCATAGAACACACTCCTGGAGTTTGGGGCGATCCTCCCGACTCACCCTGTATATATATATATATATATATATATATATATATATATATATATATATATATATATATATATATATATATATATATATATATATATATATATATATATATATATATATATATATATATATATATATATACATCGGATGGCATTCGTATAATGTTGAAGATAAAATTTATTTATCAAAGTGCTATAATTGTCAAGGATATGGCCATGTTGCATTTGGACACAGTTTTCAGAATAGTTGTTGGTACTGCTCGGAGAATCATGACACTAGAACTTGGAGTAAAAAAGATAAGATCGATCAATACAAATGCATATTGTGTATTAAAACAAATAATAAGGACAACATACACTGTCCGAGAGACAAAAAATGCTTGGCATGTGAAAGAAAGATGGGGCAATTTAATACAAATAATAAAAAAAACGGGCATGTTGGACCTTAGAAGATATGGAAAATGCCTTGAAATTAATTGATAGGGGCATTTTGTCACAACGTGAGGCTTCAGCAACATTTAATATACCGAGGAGAACCCTAAGAAAACATATAAAAAGCGGCTTATCTGAAAAGAAACTTGGACAATCATCTTTATTTACGGCTAAACAAGAAGAGGACCACTCGTTCAGAGGCAATTCGTTTAGCAAACGTCGGAATGCCACTGACTCCAAAAATTATGCGTTTTCGAGCTTACAGGTTTTGTCAAAGAGTTAACAATCACATTTGTATTAACGATGTTAAGTCTATGGCTAGTAAGAAATGGCTCAAATTATTATGTCAAAGACATCCAGAGCTGTCCTTTCATAAGGCACAAATGATGAATCCTGCTCGAGCGCAGAAATTAAACAAAAACATTGTTAGCGATTATTTCACTAAAGTTAAAGTTTTATTACAAAAACTTGCAATTGAAAATAAACCAGAATTCTTATATAACATGGATTAGAAAGTCTGCAGAATATCCTTGCATCAATACATTTTGATTTTTTAAATTTACTTTTTATTTGCAACACTTCCCTAGTTTATTAGCCAATTTGTATTGTTTTTTATGTCCGTTTTATTAGTTATTTAACAGATCTGTTTACTTTAATAACACCATAAGTAATACATCAGTGTGTGAAGCTCCTAGTGATAGAGATAACATAGACATTTCGTGTTATGAAGATTTGCCAGTGGATGAAAAAGTGGCTGTTCAAAATTTATTAATCTTAAGTAGTGGTTTTATTGGCATTTATTTATTGATAGAGAAGCACAAGTGACAAGTGAAGATATTTTTGTAACTTTTACTTCAATAATTAAACAAGACACACATTTACTCTCACTGACTGATATAAGAAGTTTTGAATTATTACGTTCTCTCACTACACTTGTTAGTAAATTATACCCTGTTAAAAAAGAACACAAATTGTCTATTTAAATTATATAATATCTAAGTTAAAAATGGCATTAAAAAAAGTTGTAAGGCAATTTTTGTTGAATAAATAGAATTTAAAAACTTGCATATATTGGCCCCATTTGAAGAATGGCAGCAAAATCTTCCTACCTGTTTTAATTGTTTTAAAAAGTGAGAATAGTGTTAGACTGTTTCCAATAGAAAAACCCAAATGTTTATGTTGTCGGGTTCAAACTTATTCCCACTATAAAGGAGAATAGACCCTAAAAGTTATGACTGGTGTTATTTTGTTACATTTCCAAAGTTATGGTAGAAGAAGTTCGGATAAGACAATATTTGCACAAAGTGACTTAATAAGTGATGTTCAACCACGACAAGATAGCATAATGGTAGATAAGGGTTTTCTTATTGACGATTTATGCAGTGAACATTTTATAATTTAGAGAAAGCGTTGCGTTTATGCGATGAAAATATATATTCCCACGTGTATTTAGCATTATTTTTAATATCTATTTTGCCAGTTGATGTTGTAACTTCAGAACGTATTTTTTCGGCATTAGAGAGTTTAAACACATAGGTAAGGGCATTTATGGGACAAGAAAGATAAGTAGGGCTAGCTCTTCCATATGTCCATAGCGATATAGAATTAAATTTTATCGCTGTCTTAGATAGTTTCGCAAAACTGAAAAATAGATATTTAAAATTTATTTTGTAAGAATATTTTTCTTTTTAAGTTTCTATTTTTAAGTTTACATACTTTTTTTTCAACATATTTATAATGGCGTACAGTTATGTAAATTTTATAAACTACATAACAAACTATTTATCTGGCACAAAATATTATTTAGGAATTCTAGTGCTTAAACATGGTTACAACATACAAAAAAAAAACAGCTAAAGGTTGCCAGTATTCAAAAGAGGCATCGAAAGCTGCTCTTGACGATATTGCGATGGAAAGAATGGAATTTAGAGACCACTTTAAAGAGAGAAGAGGTACGAAGAGCAACACATTTGTGACAGCATATTCGTTTGGATGATGAAAAGAAAATGGCATAATGCTTAAGGACAAGAAGGACAATTTAAAGACTCAATTCAAACGTGGATATCCAGGAGCTGATTGGTTCATAAATTTCCACAAAACACATGGCCTATTTATAAAAAAAACCGCAAATGGTCGAGGTTACTAGAAATAATTTTGATCCGTTTATTACATACGAATAGTTCGAGTTATTGCAAAATAGTATTAAATAACTAGATTTAGTAGACAAACCAAGCCATATTAGGAATCTGGATGAAAGTTTCTGTCTGGATCCCACAAAAATAAAACTAGTGGGCAGATAGGATATCCTTGTACTCTAATTACAAGCTGTCCTGGCCGGGAGAACACGGTTATATTACTAGTTTGTAGTGCAGCGGGCAATAAAGACACAGCCTTAGCAGATTTTAAGGGCAAGGATGTCTATCCATAATGAGTGTACACCAAAAGGGATGGATAGAAAAAGAAGTGTTTTAAGAAAGCTTTGCTTAAATATTTTGGATAAGAGGTCTATCCTTTTAATCTGTGATGGACAGTCAACTCACCTTGGTATAAATTTAATAGAAGAAGCAAGGAAGTCATTGCGATTTTTATTAAATTTTAATGTCTGTAGACTCGAGGAAATCAACATGAGGAAATCAACATTAAGAGTGATAGTGAACAAGTACCTTTCCGAAACTGAACTATATATCAGTAGTTCTTATTACTGATGGGATGTGGCAAAATGTCATAAAAGCGTATAGAGATTAAAAAGAAGGTAAAAACTGGCTCTTATAGAGTTTTTACGTAGACTCCAGTGGCGTAGACAGATTTTTACTCGGGGCCGTCGTTTTTGATACATGACCCAAAGTCACGTTTTTTTAAATGGGACACCCTGTATATTTTTGCAGAGTCCTATTCGTCTTATTATGAGCTTTTCAAAAACATGTGGTTATCTATACTTATTTTAAAAAATAAGGTTGCAATTTAGATTTGTAATAATATCTATCTATATTTTTCATAGTAAGCCATGGACTGATTATCAAAAATGGCTTTGTCACTGCTTTGTCATAAAGTAAATGAAGTTTCGATGTTAATACTAATAGACGTGCTAAATTAGTCGCTCTGATTATTACTTTTTAACAAATGGCTGCAAATCAATTATTTGAAAACTTTGAGCAATATGATATGCTGACCTGTTTCATAGAGAGTCGTGAAAATATAAACGCTGCTTCTGAGCTTTATTTCATTAGGTAATGTTTTATTTTCATAATTATTATTGCAATCTTTTTTAAAACTTAAACTTTTATTATATAGATATCCGGAAAGGAGGCAGCCAAATAAATTAATATTCTATAGGCTGAAATCGAATTTAATCAATTTTGGCTCTTTCAAAAAGCCCAGATCAAAGAAATATAACAAAGAGAATAGTGAGGCTGATGAAATTAACGTCTTAGCAAGTGTAAATGTAACGCCTGTAACGTCCTGTAGAAAATTAGAGAATGAAGTGGGTGTAATCAAGTCTCGGGTTCTAACGATTTTAAAGAAACATAAGTATAAACCTTATAAAGTCAGAGTTGTGTAAAATCTACATCCTGGAGATGCAGAACGACGTATTGATTTTTGCCAGTGGTATTTACCAAAAATTAATACTAACCAAAATTTGGAATATTTAATAGGCACAATACGAGACACTGGTCACCTGAAAATCAACATTTGATATTTCCACGCGAGCAACAAGGAAAATTTGGCTTTAATGTCGCTTGTTTCGTACTAGGAACCAAAATAAAATTTCATATTTTTGAAGGAGGTCTCACTGCTAATCGCTACCTCCAAATATTGCAAAATATATTGCCAGAAATCATAGAAGATGTCCCTTTAGCACATGTGAATCAAATATATTTCCAACAAAACGGAGGTCCAGCACATAACTCCCAAATTGTGAGGCGGTATTTAGAAGAGAACTTCCCCGAACGCTGGATTGGAACGCACGGATCTGTCCGATGGCCTCCTAGGTCGCGTGACCTGTCCATATTGGACTTCTTTATATGGGGTCACCTAAAAAATTTAATTTTTCGTACCCGACGTAACACAGTTCAAGTCCTGCGTAACACCGCTGAGCAGGCATTTTTGCAAATGCAAGCACGCAATGTAGTCATTTCAAATACAATGGGTAAAATTGCAAGAGTGTGTGAGAGATGTCTAAGAGAAAATGGAAATCAGTTTGAGCAGTTCTTTTGAACATGGCTAATTACGAAAAATAGATATACTTAATATATTCTTAAAAACTTAAACTGTAGCCTTATTTTCAAAATAAGTATAGATAACTATATATTTTTGAAAAGCTCATAATAAGACGAATAGAACTACGTAAAAATATACAGGGTGTCCCATTTAAAAAAAAAGTAACTTTGGGTCATGTGTCAAAAACGACGGCTCCGAGTAAAAATCTGTCCACGCCACTGGATTCTACGTAAAAAACTCTATAAGAGCCAGTTTTTACCTTTCCGATACGTTAAAAGATAACCGAGATACGAGGGGTGTCCCAAAATGCAATTTTTTCAATTTGGCCCTGTATCTCCGAAACGAGGCGGGCTATGGAAAATCTTGTTACGGCAGCTTGAGTTTGACAAAAAAGTGGCATGGTGTCGCGAAAACCTCAACCCTAAATATTTGCAAATAACGGAGATACCTTGCATTTACAAAATGGGACAACCTGTACTAACCCAAAGTTACGTGAGGCCAATTTTATAAAACCATTGAGTTTATGTAAGGCTAAGATGTTACTACTACATGATGACTACATTTTATTTTTTCGAGCAGATCATTTCCATTAAATGATGATAAATGGTATAAAGTTCTTCCGTTGTTTGATATGACTTCTAAATGAAAGGACGTTTTCACACCAGGTTATAAAATTACCGTAGACGGGTTTATGTTTGCTTGGTATGGAAAGAAAATATACGAGAAGGAAGGAGACATGCCAGCCGCCATAAAAATTAAACGCAAACGAAAGAAAGTTGAGTGCGAATTTAAAAATAGTTACGGTTTTCTTAGGTGTAATGATTGAAATTGAAATTAATGAGAGTAAACCAGCAATGCAACAAAAGGAATGACAAAAGGAATTAGTGGCGGATACAGCTACACATCTATGTTTTACCCGTCCTTGACGTGAAATCGGAAGAATTGAGAGAGTTACAAAAACACGAACTGTAGTACATTGGCATAGTACAACTACGTCTAGGAATTATCCTATAATTGAACCTAGGCAACGTTGCACTCTAATACGTGGACATTTCTCAATAGCACTTTCCCAAATCAATCCCGAAGTCAGTTTAGTGGTTACTGCATGGGGGGATACACTGAACTTGTAGTACTAGCTTGGATGGGTCTCCCGCTAAGCAGAGAATAATTGACGAAAATGGAATTATTATAGAAGAAATTCCCAGGCCGCAACTGTTGTGCTCTTGTGTTTGTGATAAAGTAGGCTAACGGATATTTTGTCACAACGGCAACGTCGCCACCAACCGGTCTGAAAAAAGGGGTTGCCGAGCTCCTACTTGAATATTGTTTTTTTTCAGTGTGGTAAAATCTAGGCTGGTAGTACTGTTTGAACGGTTAAACACGTCGTTTTTTTTGTTTGTTGTAGAGTGTAGAGTTTTGTGCCAAAAGGGTCTGTAAACTTGTGAAGTTTGTAAAATATTATAATAAACGGGAAGTGAAAGAAATATTTAGTATTTCACTTCATACAGAACAATAGGCGGACCAAAATAGCAAGTTAACGCCCTAACAGCAACTTGCTGAAAAATATTTTGATGGGGCGCCTTATGTCTTGTGTCGATATTCATAACCATATTCATTCAGATTTTACCCAAACGCTAGCTCTGCAACTAATGAAAAAAAAAATTGCTGTGAAGATTATCAGGTTCTGAAAGAAGATAATGTTTTGCCACTCGTCCACAAGAATTGCCACCAATGATAGAAGAATTAATTGAACTGAATGATTAGTCCGCTAATTAAAAATAATGAAAGGAAAAAAGAAAAACAAAAAGCAAGGTACAGCTGTGGAATGCAGTTGTATGCCCCCAACCACAGGAAGAGCAATTTACATATCTCAACAAAAGATATATGTCATATTTTAATAATATTAAGTATTACCATATCCGACGAAAGAATGTCTATTATAGAATATTTTGTTTTTTTATTAGGTTTTTATACAGTAAATTCTCATACGACCTGTATTATTACCTAAGACAATGGTAAGTTAGTTTTGAACAGAGCATCAAAAATACTTTAATAAATGTATGCTCTTATATACTTATTTATATAAACATTTTTGTTTCGAGTTACTTACTTTTTAATTTAAGAATGATCGTATTTAATAGATTTACCACGCCACTGAAATTGTGCTTGGTACTAATTGATTTAAAATGTCCTTCTAATACTAATTGTTAATATGTTACATTGGGTTCCCGAGTTATTTTATCAGTATTGCCAACAACAGGACAATGTCCTTGTACAAAAGTATTTCTGAAAGCGCTTCTAGCAGGAAAATGACTTGTACGTTCTATCATTAGGAACCCACTTAAAGCTGAGTCGACCTAGGTGACCAAATAGCAAAAAAGCCGATTGTTGCTTTGCGGGCTGTAGAAATCAAAACAACGATCTGGGAAGTCGGACTCCAACATTCTAACCGCTCGGCCGCCGGCGCCGGCCACTTTGGAATTAGCCTCCTAAATAAATAAAGTATAATTTAAAACATATATTGTGTGTATGTGCTACACCAGATCATGTGGAACGATGTTTCTTTCCCAAAGTTTAGATTTCAGTATTACATTTTAATATCCTTAGACTTGACGAAATCAACACGAGGAAATCAACATTAAGAGCGACAGTGAAAAAAGTCATCCCTTTCTTAAACTGTACGATATATTAAGATATATTATTTTAGAGAAAAGTTCTTGAAGTTAAGATTTTAGTCCTAAATTTTAATATTCCTAAAAATATATGATGCGAGCATGAGGAAATCAATATTAAAAGTGAAAACGAAAAAGATACTTGTATGGGGTAAGTCTAGAATTAACATAATAATAATTTTGCTTTTTTATAGGGCATTCGCATCTTAGGCTATTATATGAGGTTTGTGTTATGTCAGTTGAACCATCCACATGCATAGAAAAAACTTTGCGTTCATAATTTAATTTAAATAATCAGAAGTGTATTCAATAATTTCGTTTTGAATAGTTTTTGAGTTGCCACATCATTCATCATAATCAGTTCGCTTTAGCATTCATACCGTACGGATCTATTCGGTTCACCTGGCTCACTACATTGTAAAGTTTGTTAAAGTGGATTTTTTCCTTTGTTGGAAAAATTGTCAGTGAGGTGCATAGTGCTGTGCTAGTGCGAGTAAAATCCCCCGCAGTGAAAACAGTGAAAAAGTTAGTGAAAATAGTGAGTCTATAGAGACAAGCGAGACAAAAAGTGTAGTCCTCAAAGAGATGCTAACTCCGAAAATCCCCCCGGTGGTAATCTAAGACGACGGGACCTGGACAGAAATCCGTAGAAATATCAAGGGCGCAAATATTGGCTTTAATAAAGCCAAGGCATCCGGCTCGAGGCTTCAAATATACCCCAAGACGGCCAGCGATCATAGGGCGCTGACCTACCATCTAAAAGGAGCTAACCGACCCTACCACACATACCAGCTTCCAGAAGATAAGAGGACTCATGCTGTAATCCGCGGATTACACATAAACACCCCTGTGGCAGAGATCGCCCAAGAGCTTCAGGAATTGGGTATTCGAGGACTACTAAGAAACCCATGTCTCTGTTCCTCGTGAAAACTGCGAGTAGCAAAATTATGCAAGTTAGCACCCTCTTTGACCGTGTGGTCAAAGTTGAATACAAGAAAAAGGACGTCACTGTAGAGCAGTGCTTCAAGTGACAGCGATTCGGTCACACCCAATCTCTGTGCACTTTCCTGGATAAATGCGTCAAATGTGCAGGATTGCACAGGTCTGACGCATGCCAACTCCCCGAAAAGGAGGAACTTCAAAACACTGCCAAGCCTGCAGCAAAAATCGCGAACGTGGAAGTGGCCAAAACTGTTCCCACTCCCCCTAAGGAAATAAAGAAGAGCTCCCCTCCTCTTGACCATCAGGCTGCAATCCTGCAAGCAGTCAAAGGAATGATGCCCTCTATTGTGGAAACCATTATTCCCACAATAACAAAAGCTGTGCAGAAACAGCTCCGTAGACTCAAATAATCAATGCCAGCACACCAAGAAGAAACCTTAAAAACTCATTTCCTGGAACACTTGCGGCCTAAGGGCCAGGAAAACGTCCTAGAACTCCTGAAAGAACATCGTTCCGAGCAATACAGCACACAAAACTTACAGCCGAAACATTCATTCCTAGGGGTTGAGGATATGGAATCAGACGCCATCTCCATAGAGGTCAACACAGGTAGAAGACCGATTAAAATCACCTCTGCGTATCGCGCCCCATCACAGGAACTGCTGGACGAGGACATCGAGCATTTAGCAAGAGGACAAAGAGCCAAGATCATCATTGGTGACTTCAATTGCGAATCTGAAGAATGGCATTGCTGCCATACCAATGCAAATGGTCGCAAGTTGTCCAGACTATGCGAAGACCACAGACTCGCCATAATAGGACCAGAGCAACCAACACGCCTCCTCCGTGGAAACGGGAGACCAACTGTGTTGGGAAGAGCTGGACATAAACACTCTGAATAAGGGAACATCCGACCACAACCCGGTACTCCTGCAACTAGGAGTAAACCTCAACAGAGGGAACCACAATACCAAAAAGACGACCGACTGGAAGGCCTATAAAAAGCGTCTGAAAGCTGCAATCGAGAAATGTCTCAACCTGGTAAGAAGACTTTATTAAGAATCTCTTTTATTTCTGTACAAGTATCGAGAAGTGGCAAAAATATCCTGACCTCCCCTCCCCACGACACAGTGAGGACCATAGGAGCTTTTCCCGAAAGGACGGCATCAACCCCATCGAAGGATCCTTGGCTAGTCCAATGATGGTCCATCTGATGGGGGCCCGTTGGGGTTTAGTGGGTATTGTTGACTCTGGCACGTGAAAACCTGATAGAACGAGTCCCACACTGTTTTCCCTTCTACCAGAAGGGAATTCGTGCGTAAAAGCATTCCCCATATTAAAAAAAAAGGAGTTGCCAGTAAAAACATTCCATAATGATCTTTTATTCATATTAATAAAACAATCAAATCAATCAAAATGTACTTTATTGTCAAGAATATAAATGATTCTATTGACAAAGCATGCTAATTCTAGCAAATAAAATCTAAAATAACAATAAAGAAAGAAAAAAAAACAAATAAAATAACACCAAACCAGCATGAGTTAGAACCCATGTTGAAATAAACAAATCATTGCATTCATGGGTGTCAAATTATAAAAATACAAAAAATTAAAAAAAACAGTCGAGGTAAACACACAATAAATAAAAACATAAAAAGACACATTAAAACATCTACATAGGTTCAATATATGAAAGTTAATAAGTTATATAATTAAAATTAGACATTTAAATAATGTGGGAAAATCAGCAGTCAAACCAACCCAAACAAAAAAAAAAACAATTGACATCTTTTAAATTAGCCTATCTGCATAAAACTCACCCAGGTTATAATAGACTTTTTTAGAAGTACGTTCTTTAAGGTTCTTCTGAAAATCCTAAGTGAGCTGGCATTTCTAATGTGAATTGGCAGATGGTTGAATATTTTTTTACCCTCGTAGATAAAAGACCTTTTTGTAAATTCCCTAGTTGGTATAGGAAGGGGAAGATGAGAGGCCTGTCTAGTATCGGGTCTAGATGACGGGATTTGAACGTTATTCCTGTTTTTAAATACCAGGGTAGAAATTTCAAGTATGAATAGAGAGGTGAGTGTGAGAATTCTCAGCGATTGAAAATGAGGTCTGCACGACTCCCTTTGGATGGCCTTAGCGATGAAACGAACGGCCTTCTTCTGCAGTAAAAAAACGATATTTAAAAGAAACTGGCTACTGGCGCCCCAAAACGGAATGCCGTACCTAAGATGTGATTCGAATAATGCAAAGTAGACTGATCGCGCCAGCGCCGGACCGAGCTCACTCCTAGCAATCATAATTGCAAAACAAGCAGACGATAGTCTCCCACTCAACCTTAGTATGTGGTCTTCAAAGCGAAGATCACCGTCTATAAAAACTCCCAAAAATTTATTCACGTTTTCCTCCTTAAGAGGGTCTCCATCCAGATTTAAGCCCTGCATGTCACACCGAAATCCCACCACGTTTGTTTTTGTAACATTAAAGGAAAGTCGGTTTGAGTCGCACCATTGTTTAATATTGTTAATGTCAGATGAAATATTATTTCTTAGTTTCATATAGTCCCTGTGATGCCATACAATGGACGTATCGTCCGCAAAAAGCGTAAAATCGCCGGAAATCTGAACACGCACAAGATCGTTAATATACAACAAGAATAGGACAGGTCCAAGGACTGATCCCTGAGGAACGCCACAGTTGATGTGGCAGGGTGATGATTGCACACCAGAAACAACAACAGACTGACTGCGATCGGAAAGGTAAGACTGGAACCAGGCAAGAGCATTACCTCTAAATCCGTAAAGCTCAAGCTTTGACAGCAGTATTCTATGATCCACGCAGTCAAAGGCTTTTGATAGATCACAGAAAACCGCCGCCGCAAACTCTCCCCGATTCAGACATAGGTACACTGTCTCCAGGAAATCAAAGATGGCATCATGAGTTCCCTTAGAGCTCTGAAATCCATATTGCTTTGGAGTAATTAAGTTGAAGGATTCCAAGTAATTCCATACTCTCTTTTTAACAACTTTTTCAAAGACTTTGGAAAGAGAGGAGAGTAAGCTAATGGGGGAAAGTTTGACGGTTCAGTTAGTTCACCCCCCTTATGCAGTGGAATGACCATAGCGGATTTCATAAAGGATGGGAACACTCCTCGGGCCCATGAATTGTTCATAGCTGCCGCTAGAGTCTCCAACGCGCAATCTGGTAAACCCAGAAGTACCCCGGCAGATATTTCATCTTCTCCAGATGACTTTTTGTTTTTGATATCACGCAAGGCAGCTTTGACCTCGTCCACGTCAGTCTCAAAAAAGGAGAATGACCCAGGCATAGAAAAACCGTCAAAGTAAGACAGTGGATCCACAGACGAGGGCAAGTTCTGAGTAAGTTTACCTGCAATACTGCAGTAATAATTATTAAACACATTAGGTTCAATGTCAAATTCACGATCTCTACTACTAGATTTGTTGCGCAGATCATTAATGATAGCCCAACTATCCCTCAGCCGATTTTTAGCAGCCTGAAGTCTGTCGTTGTAGTGCAGTTCCTTGGCCATTCTGACGACCTTGCGGTAAATTTTACTATATAAATTGCAATATGATACAAATTTTGCGTCCTTGAAAAATTTTTTCAGGTAATTGAGTGACCGTAAATTTTTAGACGATACATAAACAATATATATAAAAACATAAAAGCTTTTTGATTCCCGCGATTTATTGACTCGCTGATTTCATCGTGGCTGCGAAATGCTAACTCTTGTTTTGCAAGATACAAACTTAGTTACTTACCCAACAGAGAAAAAGTCTGTTTAATCTGAAGTTCGTTGGTTAAACTGTATTTTGTAAAGTTTAGCATTTGCTTTAAAACGTAGACTATAGTGGCTTAAGTATACTAGGTGACCAAACTGCGAAAAAAAAGCCTAATGTTGCTCTGCCGGCTGTGGGAGTCAAACTCACGACTTGAAAATAGTCCAACGCTATACCTGGGGGTTACCGGCTACTTTAGAATATATATATATATATATATATATATATATATATATATATATATATATATGTGTATATCTATACAGGGTGGTGCAACCAAGATGGGGTGGACGATTGTTGGCAAACGGAGAGGAATTTGAAAAAACATTTTTGGGATATGATTGATAGTCAAGAACGCTGTGTTTTAAAATTATACCCATTATACAGGGTGGTCTGAAAAGTTCGTGGTGAACCAAACTTGTGTTTTTTTAAATGGGACACCCGGTATATTATTATTTTAGTTGATTCTCCTATTCGTTACGATCATTTTGATATGAGGTTTGTTGGGTCTAAAATTTATACCAAGGGAATGGGACGAGGTTAAAGTAGAAAAAAGGGTTATACTCCGGCCATTTTTTGAAAACAATTGAAGCAGGTATGGAAAAACCAAATATTCTATAAAATGTATTGTATCTAGGATTACAATAATCGCTTGTAAGTCGTTCAAAATTATTCACTGTTATACAGGGTGGTCAAGTTTTGCAAATTTACCTTGGATTGAATTTTTTTAAATGGAACACCCCATATATTTTACTGTCATATTAAAGATAACATCGCCAGCTTTCAGAAAATACCCTATTTGATATCTTTCTAACCAACAGTTTTTTAGTAAATTAACCGTGAAACGAAAATTTACTCATTCTAACAGAAACGGTATTATTTACGTTGCTTAAATTAACTACCTATAATATAAGGAGGCCATGATATAATCATAAATGAAAAGAAAGATTGACATTCGTGTCAAAACCGCAAAGTGTCAGAGAATTGGCATCAATTACAGAGTTGATAAACATGACTTTTATGTTGGGCGAGTGTCAAAAAAACCCTTTACTAGCAAGCAGGGTTTATGCGGTACGATATCCCGATGCCGAAAAAAAACCAAGACCTGAAGCTTTTGCAAGTTTATTAGAGAGGTTTCAAGAAACAGGCAATGTTGCTTTTAAGAAACGTAAAGTAATTAATAAATCAGTTACCAATGAAGATAATGCTTTGACAGTGTTATTAACAGTGCGAGAAAATCCACACACAAGTACCAGGGAAATTGAGAGAGCTACTGATATTGAACGCACTAGTATTAAACGGATTCTGAAACAACATAAATATCATGCCTACCACATTGAATTACACCAAGAACTGTATGATCGCGATTACGTCCAACGACAAGAGTTTTCAATTTGGTTTTTAAATACAATTTGGGATAATCCAGGTTTTGTAGATAGGGTGCTGTTTTCAGATGAAGCAACTTTTAAAAGCAACGGCTTGGTTAACAAACATAATATGCACTATTATTCAACCGAAAATCCACATTGGATTCGCCAGGTGGACCATCAAAATAAATGGTCAATTAATGTTTGGGGAGGTATAATTGGCTCTCATGTTATAGGACCATATTTCTTTGAAGAGCATTTAACGGGAGAAGTCTATTTAAATTTTTTGAGAAATGAGTTGCCCGTATTGCTCGAAGACTTACCTTTAATGTTAAGAAATTCCTTATGGTTCCAACATGATGGAGCACCCCCACATTACCATAGGCATGTAAGACATTTTCTCAATAATTGGAAAGGAGAGCATTGGATTGGGCGAGGTGGACCAGTTAAGTGGCCTGCGAGGTCACCCGATTTAACGCCACTAGATTTCTTTTTATGGGGACATGTTAAACAAGAAGTTTATAAAGAGGTTCCAACCACAGTGGAAGATATAAAGTTGAGAATAATAAACAGTTTGCGCAACATTTCAGACCTGACTTTGAGAAAAGTGAAACTTTCATTTATGGATAGACTCGAAATGGGCCTTCAGCAAAACGGTGGTTTAGTTGAACATCTTTTATAAGTTTTAATTACATTGTTTTTGTTGATTTATATTAAATTTATTTTTTTTGTAAAAAAATATCTGTTATTAATACTGTCAAAGCATTATCTTCATTGGTAACTGGTTTATTAATTACTTTACGTTTTTTTGAAAGCAACATTTCCTGTTTCTTGAAATCTCTATGATAAACTTGCAAAAGCTTTTATCTTGTTTTTATTTCGGCATCGCATCATCAAAGAACAATATTTATTTATTTACTGATGACAATATTCTGACACTTTGCTGTTTTGACAGGACTGTCAATCTTTTGTTCAATTTATGATGATATCATGGCCTGCTAATATTAAATTGTCAATTTTAACAACGTGAATTCAGAGTAATTCGTGTTAAAATGAAGAAATTTTGATTTCACAGCTAATTTACTGAAAAACTGTTGGTCAGAAAGGTATCAAATATGGTATTTTCTGAAAGCTAGTAATGTTATCTTTAACATGAAGTAAAATATACAGGGTGTTCCATTTAAAAAAATTCAATCCAAGGTAAATTTGCAAAACTTGACCACCCTGTATAACAGTGAATAATTTTGAACGACTTACAAGCGATTATTGTAATCCTAGATACAATACATTTTATATAATATTTGGTTTTTCCATACCTGCTTCAATTGTTTTCAAAAAATGGCCGGAGCATAACCCTTTTTTCCACTTTAACCTCGTCCCATTCCCTTGGTATAAATTTTAGACCCAACTAACCTTATATCAAAATGATCGCAACGAATAGGAGAATCAACTAAAATAATAATATACCGGGTATCCCATTTAAAAAAACACAAGTTCGGTTAACCACGAACTTTTCAGACCACCCTGTATAATGGGTATAATTTTAAAACACAGCGTTCTTGACTATCAATCATATCCCAATTTTTTTTTCAAATTCCTCTCCGTTTGCCCACAATCGTCCACCCCATCTTGGTTGCACCACCCAGTATATATATATATAGGGTAATTCCGGGATAGATGGCCATACGGTAGAGATGGCCATATCCTAAATTCCCTTATAACGGGCTGCTAGCCACTGCCAAAACTAGTGAGTTGTTAGACGTTAGCAAGTGGTTGTGTTTGCTCCTCATTAGGTCAAAAAAAATCTCGTAAATGTAAGTTAATTTTAAATATTCTAATTTTACGTATTAAAATATTTATATGCATATTTTATTGGTCAATTTTTTTTTATGTTTGCGATATAATTTTTCCTCTGTTTTCGATATAATTAGTTGATACGAACGTGTAAACAGTAACCTAACCTTAAAACAAATCTCTATGAAGGAAATATCCCGTTTAAATTTAGTAGCCATCTCTCCCTGATAATCGGAGAGATGGCCTACTATTTTTCGGGGTAAGATGGCCTTATCAATGCTTGAATAAATTGTATGCTAATTGGTGGAAGTTTTTAGTTTTTTTTTCTTTTTAAGATGCCGAACAAGTATACACGTAAAGCGATGAATGTTCGTGGTAATTGGACACAGAAGGATCTAACAAATGCAATAAGAAGTGTAATGGATGACAATTTGTCTGTTCGGCCAGCTTCTATTGAATATCACGTACCACGCAAAACCTTAGAACGCCGAATTAAAACTGGAAATTCGTTAAAAGGCAATATGGGTCCTAGCAGTGCATTTGGCAGTGCTCACGAAAACCGACTATCGCGACATATTTTAGCAATGCAGAAACGAGGTTTCCCGTTAACTAGAGACGACCTAAGAGGAATTGCTTATCAATTTGCTGAGCAGTTAAATTTAAAGCACAGATTTAATAAACAAGAAAATGCTGGTTATGATTGGTTAACTTTGTTTCTAAGCCGCCATCCTGAAATAAGTGTACGTAAATCCGAAGGAGTGTCTTTGGCTCGAACAAATGCAATGAACCGAAATGAAATTGCTCAATACTTTACTTTACTTGAAGCTACAATGGAACAAAACAATTTATTTGACAAACCTGCCATATTTTTAACCTTGACGAGACGGGTCTGCAGCTAAACAGCAGACCCGGTGAAGTACTGGCACAGAAAGGATCTAAAGCTGTTTCAACGTTAATTTCCACCGAGAGAGGAGAAACAATTAGCCTTGTTGCACGCTGCAATGCTGAAGGTAACTTTTTGCCGCCTGCTGTTATCATGAAGGGTAAGAACAAGAAGCAAGAGTGGGAGGACGCACTGCCTCTCTGTATTAATTTTGTTCATGTCAGAGAAGTCTGCCTACATTAATTCCAAAATATTTCTACAGTGGCTGCGTCTTCATTTTGTTCCACGAAAACCACAGGGAAAAGTTTTAATAATTCTGGATGGGCATGCTTCTCATGTAAATTCCGTTGAAACGCGTACAGTTTGCCGAGTCAAATGATTTAATCCTTTTATGTTTACCAAGTCATACGACGCACTACCTTCAACCATTAGACAGAAGTTTTTTTAAATCCTTAAGGGCATATTTTTACGAATCTTGTCGTTTGTGGCTTAGAATCATGCGGAAGACGCATCACTCGCTATCAATTTGGCGAATTACTTAGTGATAGTTGGGGTAAGGCCGCTACAACACAAAATGGTTCTTCAGGATTTCATCAATGGAATCCTACCCTTCAATTGTGACGTAATACCTGATTAACGGATTCCATTCCGAGGAGGATAATACAAATCCAAATTTACCGACTAAAGTTCAAACTACTTCTTTGACTTTACCTCGACCAATAGCGAACCATGTAGATTCACATGCCTCTTGCTCAACGGCAATAGCTTCACCAGATGAATAATCCTCCAAAATTCTTCAAGATTTGTCTTTACCGGTTCCAGAAAAATTAAACACCGTTAAGAAAAGAGCCAAACAACTTGCCACAATTTTAACTACACCGGCAAACTTGCAGCTGCGCAAGGAAAAAGAGAAAAAAATGCAAGAAAAAAATGAAAGAGCACTTAAAAGAAAAAGACTACAAAAACCAGAAAAAAACTTAAAAAAAAATAAATTTAACATCTCAAGTAGCGAGGAGGAGGAAGAAATAGAAATCATATTGGAGAGTGACAATGAAAGTGGTAAAGATTTGACGAAAATCTGTGTGTAGGGTGTGGCGAAAATTACAATGATACTAAAAAACAGGTAGAGTGGATTCAGTGCATAATTTGCCTTAAGTGGTTTGCACGAAAACTGTACCTCGTATGACAACTTTTGTCAGAAATGTGGAAAACTTGACAGTAAATCGAAGAAAGGCAAATCGTTGCCATAATTTTGTATATAATTTTGGTCATCTTTCCCAAACTTATATGGCTATCTTATCCGTAAAGTAAGAATTTCAATTTCTGTGCGGTTCTTGGTCGTAAAAAGTTATATAAAACGAAACCAGTAACGGTAAGGATTACTCCTTCACCATTTTGTCGAAAATCGACCAAAACATGACGCTATGTTTGTTTCCAGGGCCAGGACTTCGTGATGGTGTACTGTCCTTAGCTTATTATGTAGTTGGTGTATGTATCATAAAACTCAATTTATATATATATATATATATATAATATAGGGGAGACTGTTGTATACTGTAAACGAAGTAAAATTCCGAATTAAATACAGGAATATATTCATGCCCTCGATTGGTAGCTATAAATATTTATCAGCAAATTGTTCAGTATGTCTGAAACCGGCGAACACGTGAATTTGCAGTCATAAAGTTTTTAGTTTCCCGTTGAAATCGGGTAGAATATTACCCTTGTTTATTAAAATTAGTTTGTGAATATTCGTATACATAGTGCCCAAAGTGTTTTAAGGGTAAGTTTGGACATATATTCCTTGTAATTACATTTTTGTTAAAAAAATTGAGGCATAACCTAAAATAAGTCTAGTGTTGTATAGTGGGACAAAAGCATATGGTGCATACTGGGTCTGTCCACTATACACCCGACGGTTTATAAGTGTGTATTAATGAATATTTTTATGGTTTGCCAGAGTAAAAATGCTGAATTTGCTTTTTATTATCTCACGTTACGTGTTCGAAAGCATGGAAGAAGATAATAAAATATATATTTTTAGTTAGAATTACCACAACATTTAAAACTTAAATTGGCATAAAGTTGATACATAATACGTGGGTAACTGTTTTTGTTTTGATCACAGAAAATGAGCGAAAAAAAAAGACCCCGAAAAAACAACAAATCTTACAAGAGAGTAAACAAGCTTATGCGGAAAATGCAGACAAAATGAAGAGAGCTGTTTTAGCTGTTATTAACCAAAATATTAAAATCAGGGAGGCCGCCGGTCATTTTGAAGTATCCAAATCTGCCTTACAGAGATATATTGCAAAATATCGAAATACCAATGAGGAGCAGAAAGTAAGTTTTAGCTTTGAGAGGCATCATGGATTTTCCCAAATATTTTCGGATGACGAAGAACAGTTGCTTAGTGAATACTTGATTACTGCCGCAAATATGTGTTACGGATTATCAGCTAAAGAAACCCGTTTGTTTGCCTATAGATTTGCTATCTCGAATGAAAAATTAATTCCTGAATCTTGGAACAAAAATAAGTGTGCCGGAGAAGAATGGATGAAGCTTTTTCGAGCTAGACACAATATAAGTTTACGAACCTCTTCTCGAAGCCACAAGAAAGTTAAGCCGTGCAACAAGTTTCAACAAACATAATGTTGGTTTATTTTTTACTAACCTTCTTAATGTATTTGAAAAATATGGTTTTAATTCTAACCATATATTTAACTGCGATGAAACCACTGTAGACGGGTACAGACCCCCAAAAATAATAGCTCCGTGTGGTCAAAAGCAAGTAGGTAAGGTAACGAGCGCCGAGAGAGGAGTTTTAGTAACAATGTGTGCCACTATCTCTGCTAATGGTACATATGTACCGCCGTTTTTCGTTTTTCCGAGAAAAAACTTTAAACCGCACATGCTTAATGGTGCACCACCTGGCTCAAAAGGAGCAGCACATCCAAGTGGTTGGATGACTGGGATCAACTTTTTGGCAAATATTTGAAACACGTAACAGATGCAGTACATTGTAGTACAAA
>JAUTXW010001897.1:0-106192 GCA_030620095.1 Kuschelorhynchus macadamiae | reverse complement strand
TGTTATGTTTGCCTTGGTTCATTTTCGTATTGCTAGGATATTCTAAATCAACTTCTAAAACATATCCCTTATTAGATTTTTAGAAATATTCATAATATTTAAATCATTGATTTCTTTATCTGTTAACCAAACAAAATCTCCCGTTGGAATGTGCTGTGACATTGCATAACCATACAAATTTGTTGCATCATAATAAATTATGTATTTAGTTGGCTTTAAAGGATCAAAATTTAAAAGAAATGGGTTATTAGCTTCAGATTTTCTACAAATGCAAGAGCTCACACCACCGCGAACGCTTTTTTTGAAAAAAAGTGTATCATATCTGGATCAGTTAACAATTCTAACTCTATTCCAGTATAACGCAAACACGCCTCCCAGGATAAACCTGGAAAAGTGTAAAAATGAGCTGGATCGAGCTTATATGTGGATAAACAAGTGCTTCTAAAATTTTCAAAAATATCTGCCAAAAGTAAAGTATCAGAGAGTAAGTAAACGTCGGAGTATTGACCAAGAGATTCACATTTAAACAATTGCCAAACCTTTACAGCTCTTTGGTATTCTGCATCACTGATGTGCTCATCCGTTAAAGTATTATAAAATTGGTCTTTCTGAGGTAAAGTTGTTTCTTCTAATTTTAAATAATCATCAATATAACTGTAAGGAAATACACCTTTTTGCCGAATAAGTTTAAATCTTTCTTCATCATTGAAAATTTTTTTTATTTCCTTACATTGTTCATCTTTTAAGCTTTCAGAGAGTTTTGATAAAGAATGGGATAGAAATTGAAATGAATCAATAAACCTTAATGATATATTTTTCTTAGCCTTTTGTGTCTTTTTATCAAAATAGTTATCCACATGAATAAGCTTTTCAAATGAAATATATTTTTCCTTGTTTTGTGCGATAACTGTTAGTTGTTCTTTGTTTAAGCATAATTTTTTAAGAAATAGATGAGAATCATAATTACGCAAATTATGCAATATAACTGGAATAAAGTTAGGTATTCTGTAATTTATGTTGCAGAGTGAATGAGCTGGACCTCTATAAAGACCGGTTATATGACAATGATCTGCAACCCTGTCATTTAAAAGAGGTTTATTACAAATATGACAAACTTTTTCATAGTTATGATAAATTTTGTCCAGTTCGTTCAAAGGGATCATTTTTTTAGGAGCCTTTAAATATTTATTGTATATGTTATACACATCTCTTTCTAAAGAATTTATAAATAATGTATCACAATTTTGACCTCTATATTTTTCAAATTTAGAATAATTATCGTCGAAGGAACATTTAATGTAATAGGCAAATGAATGTGGAATATGTTCATATTGTTTTAAGGTGTATGAAGTATTAGGATTTTTATCAACATTGTCATTATTTAAAGGCTTTAAAATGCATTCAAAATCTGCATACACCACGAAAGGAACTTTCATTTGTTTATGATAATTTACAAATTTCAAAATATTATCATATGAATAGTTTCCAAACTTATCTTTTATTAATTCTTTAGAAGGTAGGTTAATTCGTAAATGATCACAATCATAGCTATTGTGTTGTAATAAATTTTCTTCTGTGGGGAAATATTGTAAACAACCATCGCAAATATATTTTTTTCCGTGATGTTTAGAAATTTGTGCAGAAACTAGTTTTGATAAATCTTTAATATAGCAATAATGAAAAGTTTTTTCATCATCATCACTTATTAACAATAAATTGACATGTTGATTTTTTTATTCGATGAATAATAAAGTGGACCAATTACTTCATACCCCTTTTTAGGATTTATAATTTCTAATCCATATACATTAATAGAAATGTTATTTTTTTCTTCAAATATCTTAATGTTCTTTAGCAACATTGGAAATTCTATACCTGACATATCCAAAACAGAAGAGTAGTGTGGGTAGGATGAAGTTTCAAAATCTAATCCGCGTGGTTGGTGAAGAGCAGACACAACTGCCCAGGCGAAGCAAAAGTTGTCATCATTCCTAATGTTGATCACAGCTTGACGTCTCTTGATCTCTTGAGGAAGTTCGATAAAAGATGAGGCTCTCAGCGGATTGTGCTTGTTAACATTAATTTCCAAATGAAGTAAATTCATCAAAGCCCATCCTGCAACGTAAAAATTAAAAAATTACTTTTTTTGTTGCTGTTGTAAAATCGAAAATAAATTCTTTACCTGAATCTCTTTCTGCAAATTCGTCAGCTTTCTGGTCAATAATGGTGCAGATTTGCTCTAACAGTTCTTTTTTCTGATATCCCTGGCAAATGACTTGGAACGGCGCATTAAAAGATTTGACATCATAGCTGTCGCTGCTGGGGTTAAAATAGAAACCGAACAGTTCCATATTTAGCTTGATACATTTATGTTTCTGCAGTTCTTGATCTATTAGATGTGCAATTTTGTATTCCAAATGTTGAAAATATTCTTTCACATTTATGAAGTTTTGATGTGAGGAAATCCTATAAGATATTATTCGTTCCCTGAATGCTGACTTGATAATTTCAACACCTTCCTCCAAGCCTATTTTGGAATTGTTCTTGTGCACACTAGATCGAAGATGTCCACCCCATAGACTTTGGTTTATATTTTTCTTGCATTCTTTACAATATTTTACAATATTTGTAGAATCTATATAAATTAAGAAAAAATATTTTACAAAATATGACATGAAAAATAAAATGTTCTTACCTTTAACAAGCTTTGGTTTTTTCAACCAACTGTTGAGTTTTGTGGAATTTCCGTTAACATGTTTTTTAATATGTCGCAGTAAATTATCCTTTCTAGTAAAGACTTTATTACATGTTACACACTTATGCATTTCTGAAGTTTTCTGCATAATAATAATAATAAAATTAATATTGTGCAATTCTATTTAGTTATAGTCAAATTTTGAAAAAAGCAATTGCATTTTTGAAGTTCTTTGTATAATAATAAAATTAATATTGTGCATTTTTATTTAGTTATAGTCAAATTTTGAAAAAAGCAATAGAAATTAATTGACTTTATGAATCCATTTCTTCAAATGAGTCAACTAATTTGTCAAAGGCCTGTTTAACATAATTCACCGTACTTTCGTCTCCCTTTTTAATTGTGATCAAATTAGTTAAATTTTGAATAGCGAAACCCAGACACTTAAGGTTTGCTATTTGTTTTTTATTTTTTTATTAATTTTAAATTTTTTTTTAATGATAAATGATGGTTTCGAAATTGAATTTTGTTCAACTGGTGAATTATTAGGAGAAATATCCGAAGTCAAATTTGCATCAATTTGTTTTTCTTGCGGATCAGAATTTACAATAGCAAATGGTGAATTAATAGAAGATATAGCCGAACTTAAATTTTGATCAATTTGTTTTTCTTGCGAATCAGAATTTACAATATCATATGGTGAATTAGTAGGACAAATAGCCAAACTTAAATTTTGATCAATTTGTTCTTCTTCCGAATCAGAATTTTCACTAAACAAAAAGGGAGAGCAAATTGGTCTCGGAGAATTAATTGGCGATTTTAATGTTAAATAATTTGGATTAGATTTTTGAAAACAAACAATATCCTCATCGCTAGAATTTTGAGTTTCGTCAATGTCATTCAGTTCTTCAAGAGTTTGTTTAGTTTTTGTTGTAATTAAGTGCGTTTTGTTGTCAATAATGTCATTAAGATCGTCAAGAGTTTGTTGTTGAGTAGCTGTAAATAAATATTTTTCGTTGTTGTGTTTGTTGGCATTATTCTGAACTTGGCTATTATAAATAATTTCATTCAAGTCCTGAATAGTTTGTTGTTGACTAGTTGTAAATACGTCTGTTTCATTGTTTTGTTGGTTTGCAAAATTCTGCATTTGAGTACATGTGTATAAGTCAAAGTCATTGTCAATTATTTTGCTAGTCGATGTCAAAAAATTGTCCATTATGAAAAAAAATCGTAATAATAAATAAAAATGCCACAAATGTACATAAAAATGTCACCAATATATATAAGAATTAAATCTTGCCAAATAAAAATGTTAGAAATAAAAATAAAAATTTACCAAATAGACACAATGTAAACACCAGAAAACTCGCGAGCTCTGCACAGTGTGAATGCAGAAATCAATTGCATTCGTCTCTTCGCTGAGGCGATTTTATATGCAAAAGTTAATCACATGTGTCCTACTTAAAGTTGAACGACAATCTCTAAAAACCACTTTCCCAAGCCGATCAACAACCTTACCCCCTCCCCCCCCCCCGGACCCCTGAATTTCCGAGACTAAAATCCCGGTTCCCCAATTTCGGGCTACCCTCTTCAGGTTAAGTTAAGTTAGGTTATGTTAGGTTAGGTTAGGTTAGGTTAGGTTAGGTTAGGTTAGGTTAGGTTAGATTAAAAAAGAAGAAAAGAAAAAAGGAGAAGGAAAGAAAAAGAAGAAGGAAGGAAAAAGGAGAAGGAAGGAAAAAGGAGAAGGAAGGAAAACGGAGAAACATATAAAAAAGAGAAAGAAGGAAGGGAGAGAAAGAAGATAAGGTGAGGGTGAGGGGGGTTTAAGGGGGGCGAAGCCCCCCTTAGGGGGGTTGGCGGAGCGGGGAGGGGGCGACGCCCCCCTTGGCCCCCCCCCCCCCCGAGGAAACTGACAGGGAAAGGGACAGCAAAAAAAAAAAAAACTTAAGTATTGCAGGTAGTAAAAGTGGTGGTTGATGGGATATATACTTAAGAACATCCAATCGACGATCATACAGTATCATTCGCTGTAATATCAGTTGTCGATATTATTTTATAAGCTATAACCAAAATTGTTTTTTATCAAATATATCTATCTAAATCTAAAGCTCCTAACGATGGCAGAAAATATGATTGGAAACGCCGACCAAATTGAAGAAAATAATGTGGAGAACGCCGCTCAAATTGAGGAAAGAAAAGAAATTTTTATTAACTTGGAAGGCGATTCCATCACTTATAAACATTCATTTTTGGACAAATCATCTAGGCTTGTTAGAAGATCATTCTTATGTAACATAGACATTAATTATATTGAGGAGGAAGAAGAAGAGATGGAGGAAGATGATCAGGAAATTGACGAAGGAGTGGATATGGATGGACAATTACTAAATTTAGGAACCGAGGCTGACGTAAAAGTAAGCAAGTTTAGGGCTAGTGAATTATTTAATAATTTTGAAGAAAAAGATGTATGTGTTATACAAAGCTACTCTAAAATTGAAAGTCGAAGACTAGGAACATTTGCTATTTGCCTTCCTTGTAGTGCAATTCACATGAGATATTTACGGAGAGGGGAGTCCGATCATGTGAGCTGCCACTACAAAAGAGCCTATGTTGTTAGTGCTTCTGATTTACATTGTGCTATTTGTAGGATACATCTTTTTCTACTAATTCCTGAACATGCTTGCTTTTACTGCAACAAAAATGAAAAAAAAGAGATAGAAAATTATATTGTTAAATATTAATAATAAACATAGTTTGTAAAGGTGATGGGTAGATTATTTCAACAATATTAATTTTAAATATAGGTTATAAACGTAATGGGTAGATTATATCAAAAATATTAATTTTAAACATAAATTGTAAAGATAATAAGTAGAATACGTCAACAATATTAATTTTAAAAAATGTCAACTGTTACTATAAGCGGTTATATATTTTCATTGCTATATGCAAAATACTTCTTTTTATTCTAACATCTGACACTGTATTTGTAAATGAAATAGCTAATCATATGTAAAAAAAAAAAGTGTCGATTATGTCAACTGCCACTAGAAGCACTCATATATTAGCATAACATTTTGTTAACGCTTGTTTCTGTATTCAATTGAGTTTTCTCTTACTTGATGCAAATTATATTAATATTATTAGTATAATTAAAAAGTAGTAGATTAGGCTATGCCGGTCCGACAATCAAAACCGTCATTTTTACATGTAAATTCCCATAAGAAAATTTAAGCTTCCATTTGCAAAAGTGGTGCCATTTTAGGGCGTGGCACTTTTTGTGTAAACCCATAACAATTGTTTTGTTATGTAATGTGAAAATTAGTATGTATTAAAAAACTTGTTAGATCATTGTTGTCGTTTCAATATAGGAAAAGGAAAAAATGTGTGTCAATTATTATATATATTTACATTTACTTTTTTTTACAAAATTATTTGTTAGCAGAGTTTTCACAAACACAAATTATAAAAAATATTATCCTCTTTTTAAAATTACAACAAAATGATGTCTAATTACATCTTTGAAGATTTGTACCAAATAGTAATATCTAGTGCGACATACAGGACAATTGTTTACCATTATTGAACAACCATTTTCATCATTCCATCTTAAAATACATTTTAAACAAAAAATGTGGGAACATGTATTTGGTCTACATGAATCATAATATTCGATTATTTCAAAACAAATAGCACAAAACACTTTTTTCTCTTCACTCTCAGTTTTATTCAAATTTTTTAAAACAATCCCATTATTTTCTACTCGAACTAATGGTATATTTTCTTCTTGAACTCCTGGTATAATTTCTTCGAGGCTAATTGTCTGAAGCGGAATGGATCGATTTCTTTCTCCAACTGATTCACTCATTTTATTTTAATATTATTATTAATAGATTTATTCAACAGATTTTTTTCTTTTAACAGTCACTCGTACCTTAACATACTAAAATGATCATGATGCACCTATTTATAAGACTTAAGAATGCAAAATCAAATGTGGGAGAACAAAGAGAAAAAACTAAAAAATATGATGCGAATGAGAATAAAAGGGGAGGAAGTTAAGAATGAGGGACATGAGAGAGAGGAAGAGGAGGAGGAGGAGGCGCTCCCCTATTATAACTACTAATTGGCTTTGTCTGCACATTTCGTGGAAAAACTTAAAGCAATCTAGTTGGATTCCGAAGTTATTTTGGTCAGTTTCGATTTAAAATTACTATACACAAATGTTCCTGTCAACGACGCAATTTCCTTGTATCAGACATATTGGATCAAGGAACTTTTTATGAAAAAACTTTAGGGGCAGCCATGGGATCTCCTCTATCACCTGTGGAAGTGAATATCTTTATCGAAGCCTTTGAGGGTATTGCTCTAACATCCGCTTCACTAAAACCAAGACACTGGTTCAAATATGTAGATGAAACTTTTGTTGTTTGACCTCATGGACAGGATAATATCCTTACATTTCTGAAAACCTTGGTTCACAATGAAAATTGAATCTAATGGAACGATTCCCTTTCAGATGTACAGGTTGTCCCGTTTTCGTTGTTTTTATGGGGTGTCTCTCTTATTAGTGAAGTTGCTGATTAAGGTGGTCCAGAAATATGAGGAGATTATCCTGTCCATGAGGCCAAACAACAAAAGTATTATCTACATATCTAAACCAGTGCTTCGGTTTTAGTGGAGCGGATGTTAGAAGAGCAATATCCTCAAAGGCTTCCATAAAGATATTCGCTACCACAGGTCATAGAGGAGATCCCATAGCTGCCCCTGTTCGTAAAAAGTTCCTTGAAAAATGAAATAAGTAGATGTAAGACAAGCTTCCACTAGGTCCATTAAGTTCTTATCAAGATTATTGTTATCCAGTATGTCTGATATAATAGAAATTGAGTCATTGACAGGAATATTTGTGTAAAGTGATTCTACATCGAAACTGACAAAAATATCTTCGGGATCCAACTGGATTGTGTTGAGTTTTTCCACGAAATGTGCAGAGTTTTTAATAAAAGAATCTGTTTTTCCAGTAAATGGATTAAGAAAATTTGAAAGATATTTACCTAGTTTGTATGTGGGCGAGTCTCTTGCACTGACGATCGGTCGAAGTGGTACGTTGTGCTTGTGTATCTTCGGAAGACCGTAGAACCTGGGAGTTTTGGAGCTGCTTGGTTTTAGTGATTTTTTCTCCGCTGGAGGTAGACTGCATGTGTTGATCAAATTGGTAATGCGTCTTTCTATTCTACTTGTGGGGTCTGCCTGCATAACCTTATAGGTGTTGTTGTCCAAAAGTTGAGTAACCTTTTCCACATATTCTGTTCTGTCCATGACGACTGTGGCGTTGCCTTTATCTGCTGGAAGTACCAGAATGTTTGCTTCTTCGTTTAAGGTCTTCATTGCTGTTTTTTTCAGCTGCGGAGAGGTTCGACTTCGGTGATTTTGAATTTTTAATGATCTTCGCTGTCTCATATCTGACTTCGTCGGCTGGTAATCTTCTGATTGTAGCTTCAACAAAAGATATTATGTCTTCTACGGGAATAGTACTTGGTGCTATTGCGAAATGCTGGCCCTTGGAAAGGACGGAAAGGTCTGCTTCGGATAACGGCTTCGATGACAGGTTGATAGCTGTGTTCTGCGGAAGTTTCACTGGATTTTTTCTGTTCAGGAAGGCTTCAAACTTCTTTTGTTGCTTAAGTGTAACTTCTTGATGGATTTTTTCTGCCTGTGCCTTGGTAATGTTGTCCAAAGTTGTAAATTTAGTTCTTTCTAGTCTAGAAGCTAATTTCAGATGAATTGCTAATAGTTCACGACGTGTTGCCTTAATCCTTTCTCTAACTAATGCATTGCAAGCACGCTTATAAATATTCTTAGCAGTTCTAGAAGTAATGTGATGTCTCACCTGTATAGAGGTTAGCTAACATAGAACGGAAGCTTTCACGACTTTGGTCAATTAAGAAATCATGATTCTTGGGATTACACCGTGTCAAATTGGAATTAAATTAAATTAAATGACATAGTAAACCAACTCCGCCAAAGGAGAATGATAAAGAGCCACCATTAGTTAGTGTCGTTCTTCCCTACATACATGGCACTACAGACAAAATAGGATGATTACTTCGGCGGTCCAACATACGTACAATCTTCAATACACATAAGAAGATTGGACAATGCTTGCGATCCCCGAAAGATCTTGTACCTTTCCAAACAGAAGGAGTATATAAAATTCCTTGCTCCTGTGGAGAAATGTATGTGGGAGAAACAGGACGCTCAATGTCAACTAGACTTAAGGAACATGAACGATATATTAAAAATAAACAAATTGTTCAATCTGCTGTAGCTGAACACCAACATAACACTGGCCATTTCATAAATATAAAGGAAACCAAGGTTCTAGCATCGGTACCAGGATTTTATAAACAAAAAATTGGAGAATCTATTGAAAATTTTAAACATATAAAAGATTTCAATAGAGTCCTCCCGAATCTCTCCGAGCTCATTCAATGTTTAGATCTCGTGTAGTAAAGATCCCTAAAGATGCATCGTGCAATCAAATTTGCCACGGTCTAATCATGGCAAGAACTATGCTTCCTTAATTGACCAAAGCCGTGAAAGCGTCCGTTCTATGTTAGCTATTTGCTTAGGTTATGTATAAATCAAACTAATATTTTCGTACCAAACTTCAGGTTGTCCGTCATTCTTCAGTTAAGGTTAATACAAACTTACTTTTTATAAACCCCAGAATTAATAAGGTGGAATCAAATATAAACTAAACGTTTATTGTTTTAATTATTCTATAATCTCTCTAAAGATTACAAAGTGATGCTAAAAATCAACCGTTGTCCAGATAAATTATGTTATTTTAGAACTTTCTACAATCAGACTACAGTAAATGCACTAAAAAACAATATACATGTACCAAAAAAATTGTAAAGATTATGTGTATCACTGATACTGTCCTAATAAAAATTAATATCACAATAAAAGTTAATTTCTTCTGAAGATTTTCATTCTATATCCATTCATCGATTTGAGAACTGAGCAAGTGCCGATATCCATTGTAAAATGTTGGTCTTCTGTAACTCTGAACTGAAGCAGAAACTTCGCTACGCATGTTTTTAGAGAATACATTGCATACCTTTGTCCTAGAAAAAAAGAAATTTATACATGGTGAAGTAAGGGCTGATTCCCTAACTAATTCTAAGACAAAAAGTTCATATGGACACATGTCCCAAACGGCTTAATTTCTAGAATGCAAGGTATTGAATATTTAAAAAAAAATCAGTTCTTCTTTCAAATATTTACAAAATCTGAGAAAATACTGACAATTGCCACAATCAAGGAAGTAAAATACATGAATTCGCTGCTATCGCTTGAATGAAGGAGAGCCCTAGAGAGGCTGTGTGAGTCCAATAGGGTTAGCCTCATTTGGGTGCCTGGCCATTAGGGCATTGGGGTAATGGTAACACTGCTTTAACTGAACCAGAACCTGCTCTTGGAATTACGCCTTCAGCTGTCAAGGCTAGAATTAAGAATCGCACTGTCGAGGAATTCCGTGCTGAATGGCACGAGCTAGCAGGACTCAGACAGTCTAAGTTCTTCATATCAGACCCTTCTAGCCGTTCTGAGTCTAATAGACTTCTAAATCTAAACTAAGGCCAACTTCGAATCATACTGCAGGTTTTGTGCTGAGATAGATGAAACTACCGAGCATCTAGTCTGTCGATATGACGCTTTAGTCAACGCCAGACCGGTTTGCTTGGGTGACACTTATGTGGAACCCGAGCTTGTGGGACGTATACGACCTGAAAGGGTTTCTTGGCCTGACAAGCTCTTGTCGGGCTCCCCATCTATGTTTATGTCTAAAGAATATGTGAGTATAAAAATACCTCTTTTCGCGGTAGTAGCTTGTGACAGTAGTCAGTAGAATATCTGTATGCATGTCGTAAATATTTGCATGAAATATATATATATATATATATATATATATATATATATATATATATATATATATATATATATATATATATATATATATATATATATATATATATATATATATATATATATATATATATATATATATATATATATATATATATATATATATATATATATATATATATATATATATATATATATATATATATATATATATATATATATGTATATATACATATCCTATACATTATATTAATAATATCAGTGACGGCTCGTACTCTAAAATTTAGGGTCGGCCAAGGGCGGTTTTACGGTGAGGAGGTAATAAGGTAATTGCTCCCCGCCACCCTCCGCCCAGACCGGTCAAACATCATGTATAATTTACATATTTTTAAGTGAAGATTACGATTTAAAACTTGGCTACGAGACACTGTATCACAAGAGCCACCTGTTGGATTGGGTCTCTTGCATATCCATAGGTAGAATATTGATGTAAATATAAACAATGTAATTAACAAATTTGCTACAGGAAAAAAATTTGACGGTATTCTATAACTATTTATTAGAGGCTGTTTTTTGTTCACTTATACCACAAGTATGAAATATAGGTGTTTAAGTTGTTCTCGTGCCATTTATAATAAAATATATTAACAATTTTTTTTTAATTTACACTTTTTAATGGGAAATCTTAAATAAATATTTTTTCTAAAATTTACACTAAGAAAACATTTCGAAACTCTCGATTCAGAATGCCTTAAGCAACTAAACCCTGTCTATATTTAGTGTGTAATATGCCTTGCAGTATAAATAAAACCCATATTAAATGCTATTATACCCCATAATATGTAAAACATCTGAAACCCTTAATGGCCATTGATTACACAGGCCAACACACATTTTGGTGCCTGCGATTTTTTAACTGTTCCTGGGTAATTTTTGGATGCAGTATATAAAAAAGTTCTCAGATTTTGTCTATCAGATCTAAAAATTGTGTATATATTTTACGTTATCACTGTTATAATATATAATATTACTATTACCAGTTAAAAAAACAAAGACACATGGATTTAAGTATTTATGCAAAAACTTAATTTACATAATTACATTAGTCACTAATCACATACAAATTTTCTTTTATGCGACTTTCTAGAATGGAGTTTACTAGGGATGTCTCGCTTAAGGCTCCAACAGTAGTTCGCCGTCATGTGGCTATCCCATCGTCCTTGATAACGATCTTCCATAGTTTTAATATCCTGATGGAATCTTTCCCCCTGTTCTTCACTACAATCACCTAAGTTTTCTGGAAAACGATCTAGGTGGATGTGGAGGTAGTGAATTTTTATACTCATGTTACAGCCGAGAATATTAAAATTTGAAAGCATAGTTTCCACTAATTCAACGTAATTCTTTGCTTTATGATTGTCAAGAAAACACCAAGCGTTAGATTCAGTCTCGTTCATTGATGTGGTGAATTGTGAATCTTTAACAAGTTGCCCAATTTGAGGACCACCAAGTATACCAGCTTTTAGTTTTTCCGTGCTAATGTCAGGAAATTTACGTGACAAATACCCAAAACAATTTCCATCTCGATTTAAAGCCTTCACAAATGGCTTTATTAGGCCTAGCTTGATATGCAAGGGCGGAAGTAAGTTTTTTCTCTTGAAACCAAAGTTCGTTGATCACGTTTTGTTTTCCTTGAATCATGACATCTTTTGAAGGCCAATTTTTGTTAACCCAGTGCTCATTTTTAGCTCTGCTGTCCCAAAGGCACAAAAAAACGAGGATATTTTGTATAACCACTCTGCTGTCCAAGGAGGAAGTTAACCATTTTTAAATCAATTAATTTAAAAATTGCCCACTGATGTTCTTCGTATGTAATTTTTCTTAAAACTAATGCAAATGTTTCATATTCTTCCTTCATGGTAGTAGAATGACCAATAGGAGTTGAGCCATATTTGTTACCGTTATGTAAAAGAACACATTTTAAACTACGTTTTGAACTGTCAATAAAAAGGCGCCATTCATCTGGAGTGTATTCAGGCAAAATTTTCCTGAGCGAAAAAAGGCAGCAGATCCTTATCTCTTTTACGATAAAATGTAATATTAGTACCTGGACAAAGTAGATTTTTTTCTTTTAATCTGGATGCAAGTAATTCAGCGGATTTCTTTGAGAGATTCAGGTCTCTTATAAGATCGTTTAATTCTTCTTGATTAAAACACTGCTGAGACTAAATCTGCTTCAAATGCGCTGTCGTTTTCTGATTGAATTCTTTGAACTTCGTCAGACGTTGATGTTTTTGTATCATCTTCTGCCAGTTCGGGTAGACTGCTGAATGATGGAACGGGTATTTCTTCCGAATGCGCTACACGCCTTCTTGCAGAATCTAGATCATGATATGTCCATTTGTGTCTACTGTTTCTATTTATGCCTTTAACGAGACAAAAATAGCAGTCGTCATGATGGTTTCGCGGTTCTCTCCAAACCATTGGTACACCAAACTTAAGGCACTTCCTCTTTCCAGTTGTCCTTTGTCGCAAATGTTCAACACATGTTTTACGTATGAAATGTGGGGCCCAAGATTTATCTTGATCTCCTAAATGAACGCCAAAATAGGCAAAATAAGCTCTTTTCACAAAGTCAGAAATCGTTTTTCTGCTCTCTCTCAAAGTGTATTCACCACACACATAACAAAAAACTTCGGGATGATTTACACAGGTACGCCTGCTTGTGGATGCCATTGTTTTAGTTTAGTGTCCTGATACTACAAAACGACCAAAATTTACACAAAATGATAGCACAACTTTACTTGGAAAAACTCAGTAATATACCAAATCGAGTATAGCCAAGCAGGTATAAAAGGATCGGTTCATAGGCAATTACAGATATAAAAGTAATTAAGAGCAGTGTATTGAGTAGTTCCTAGTATAGGAACATTGGGTCAGGGACAATTCCAGGTATCCATTTGGTTAATTAGATTCTGGGAAATTTCTATTTTGACCATTAAGTACATATTTATCTCTTTATTTGTTGTCCTTTATCAGAAAAAAATATCAATTAACCTGTAACCTGTATCTTAAAAACTAGAGTTGATAGAAAAAATCTGGTGGCTTTTTTGGAATCAGCACATTAAAAACATCTAAAATCAGATGTTAGATTTCCGGCACCAAATTTTTGTTTTCATTTTGTTACCCTGTGTTATAATTAGCAGTCAGTATAAGCAGAATAGTTCACAACAGTTTTAGAAATTACAAAAAGTGGCGACTTCACTTACCCAGTAACTTAATGTCAAAAATTGCTCTGAACCGGATGGCTTTAACACCCCGTATATAAATATACAACACGAAGCTATATAGCATACTAAAGTCAGCGACACTTTTAATAACCAATACCGCATGGGTATAAAGAAAGAAATAAGAATATAATTAATCCTAAGGTCTGCGTGTATTGAAGAAAGCAGTTATTTCGAAAATACTTTACTAGCTATTACCAACCATACTGAAAAAACAAGCATTGCCTGCTGTTACCTAACAGGGAGAAATCCTTTAAGAATTAAAACGTAAATATATCTACCTTTAAGTCTTCACACCATCCATGTATTTATTATTTTGTATTATAACGAAACTTATTTCGGATATAAAATACGTCCTATAACTTTATTTTGACAGAATTCCTGATATTTCTATACGTTTCGGAGATGTATATCCATTTTCACCATTCCTCAAAAGCATTTAAAATAGATATATCAACAGATATGTACAAATTTTGAAGACATTTCGAATTAAAAACATCGCCACCCTGTCAAACCTGAAGCCAACCGAAAAAGTGGTAAATTCAAGGGCCAAATAAATAAGAAAATAGGAAAAATAATTAATTTTTACTCGAACTACATTTTACCCAATTTTTCGACTTCGGATAAAGAAAAATGACAACCAGAATTCCTGCACGCTTCAATTTAAAAAATGTCTCAAAATTCACCCTTAACACTGACCGAGCTGATTTTTATACTAGTCTCAAGAGAAAATATAGATCAAGCAATCAAATAATTATTAAATTTATTTATTCTTTCCCTTTGAGTGTAACTTTCGGTCCAACGAAAGAGTTTCTTACATTACTAAGAAAAAAAATCAAACGACCTAAAAAAGGTCCTTGCTTTTTAGTGTTCAAATTTCGGGCCCCTCGGAGACCCCTAGCTAAAAAGGTTCCAAATCGCCACCATTAACAGTATGCCACTTATCAGAAATATAAATAATACGACACAATATGATTTGTCTTTACAGATCCTCAAAGCATTTGAAATAGATAGATCAACAAGTATTTACAAATTTTGAAGACATTTCAAATTAAAAACATCACAACCCTGTCAAACCTGATTTTTGTAGCATGTCAGTGAAAGCTACACAGCTGGCAGAGCCAAGCCAACTGAAAAAGTGGTAAATTCAAGGGTCAAATAAATAAGAAAATAGGAAAAATAATTCATTTCTACACGAACTACATTTTACCCAATTTTTCGACTTCGGATAAGAATTCCTCATGCTACAATTTAAAAAATGTCTCAAAATTCACCTTTGTCTAGAGAAAATTTAGATCAAGCAAATCAAATAATTATTAAATTTATTTATTCTTTTCCTTTGAGTGTAACTTTCGGTCCAACGAAAGAGTTTCATACATTACTAAGAAAAAAAATCAAACGACCTAAAAAAGGTCCTTGCTTTTTAATGTTCAAATTTCGGGCCCCTCGGAGACCCCAGCTAAAAAGGTTCCAAATCGCCACCATTAACAGTATGCCACTTATCAGAAACATAAATAATACGACACAATATGATTTGTCTTTACAGATCCTCAAAGCATTTGAAATAGATAGATCAACAAGTATTTACAAATTTTGAAGACATTTCAAATTAAAAACATCGCAACCCTGTCAAACCTGATTTTTGTAGCATGTCAGTCAAAGCTACACAGCTGGCAGAGCCAAGCCAACTGAAAAAGTGGTAAATTCAAGAGTCAAATAAATAAGAAAATAGGAAAAATAATTAATTTCTACACGAACTACATTTTACCCAATTTTTCGACTTCGGATAAGAATTCCTGCACGCTACAATTTAAAAAATGTCTCAAAATTCACCTTTGTCTAGAGAAAATATAGATCAAGCAATCAAATAATTATTAAATTTATTTATTCTTTTCCTTTGAGTGTAACTTTCAGTCCAATGAAAGAGTTTCTTGCATTACTAACAAAAAAAATCAAACGACCTAAAAAAGGTCCTTGCTTTTTAGTGTTCAAATTTCGGGCCCCTCGGAGACCTCCAGCTAAAAAGGTTCCAAATCACCACCATTAACAGTATGCCACTTATCAGAAACATATATAATACGACACAATATGATTTGTCTTTACAGATCCTCAAAGCATTTGAAATAGATAGATCAACAGATATTTACAAATTTTGAAGACATTTCAAATTAAAAACATCACAACCCTGTCAAACCTGATTTTTGTAGCATGTCAGTCAAAGCTACACAGCTGGTAGAGCCAAGCCAACTAAAAAAGTGGTAAATTCAAGGGTCATATAAATAAGAAAATAGGAAAAATAATTAATTTCTACACGAACTACATTTTACCCAATTTTTCGACTTCGGATAAGAATTCCTGCACGCTACAATTTAAAAAATGTCTCAAAATTCACCTTTGTCTAGAGAAAATATAGATCAAGCAATCAAATAATTATTAAATTTATTTATTCTTTTCCTTTGAGTGTAACTTTCGGTCCAACGAAAGAGTTTTTTACATTACTAAGAAAAAAATCAAACGACCTAAAAAAGGTCCTCGCTTTTTAGTGTTCAAATTTCGGGCCCCTCGGAGACCTCCAGCTAAAAAGGTTCCAAATCGCCACCATTAACAGTATGCCACTTATCAGAAACATATATAATACGACACAATATGATTTGTCTTTACAGATCCTCAAAGCATTTGAAATAGATAGATCAACAGATATTTACAAATTTTGAAGACATTTCAAATTAAAAACATCACAACCCTGTCAAACCTGATTTTTGTAGCATGTCAGTCAAAGCTACACAGCTGGTAGAGCCAAGCCAACTGAAAAAGTGGTAAATTCAAGGGCCAAATAAATAAGAAAATTGGAAAAATACTTAATTTCTACACGAACTACATTTACCCAATTTTTCGACATCGGATAAGAATTCCTGCACGCTACAATTTTGAAAAATGTCTCAAAATTCACCTTTGTCTAGAGAAAATATAGATCAAGCAATCAAACAATTATTAAATTTATTTATTCTTTTCCTTTGAGTGTAACTTTCGGTCCAACGAAAGAGTTTCTTACATTACTAAGAAAAAAAATCAAACGACCTAAAAAAGGTCCTTGCTTTTTAGTGTTCAAATTTCGGGCCCCTCGGACACCCCCAGCTAAAAAGGTTCCAAATCGCCACCATTAACAGTATGCTACTTATCAGAAACATAAATAATATGACACAATATAATTTGTCTTTACAGATCCTCAAAGCATTTGAAATAGATAGATCAACAGATATTTACAAATTTTGAAGACATTTCAAATTAAAAACATTGCAACCCTGTCGAACCTGATTTTTGTAGCATGTCAGTCAAAGCTACACAGCTGGCAGAGCCAAGCCAACTGAAAAAGTGGTAAATTCAAGGGTCAAATAAATAAGAAAATAGGAAAAGTAATTTATTTCTACTCGAACTACATTTTACCCAATTTTTCGACTTCGGATAAGATTCCCGCACGCTACAATTTAAAAAATGTCTCAAAATTCACCTTCGTCTTTCCTTTGAGTGTAACTTTCGGTCCAACGAAAGAGTTTCATACATTACTAACAACAAAAATCAAACGACCTAAAAAAGATCCTTGCTTTTTAGTGTTCAAATTTCGGGCCCCTCGGAGACCTCCAGCTAAAAATCTTTCAAATCGCCACCATTAACAGTATGCCACTTATCAGAAACATAAATAATACGACACAATATGATTTGTCTTTACAGATCCTCAAAGCATTTGAAATAGATAGATCAACAGATATTTACAAATTTTGAAGACATTTCAAATTAAAAACATCACAACCCTGTGGGGCCCCTCGGAGACCCAGCTAAAGAGGTTCCAAATCGCCACCATTAACAGTATGCCACTTATCAGAAACATAAATAATACGACACAATATTATTTGCCTTTACAGATCGTGTTCAGAAAAAAACTACTATCTAATTTTTAACCAGTTATTTCATTTACTTCCGGACGTCAATCAAACTTTCTCGAACTCATAGTAGGCCCGATTACGTATATATATATCGGTTAATGATTCAAGTCGTTATTATTTTTCAATGAAAATTTAATTAAAATATTTATGATAAAAAAACAAGGTGCGCTGCCTACGTAAGCATCGCGTGCCGGCAAGAACGCCATCAACTACAAACGAGAAATACTCCATGTAATATTTATTAACCACAGATCGATACAGGATTGGTAAAAAACAATCTATGGACAGAAGGAGTGGCGTATCATGGTTTTCGGGGGCTCTGTAGATAAGTGAATTTTTGCCCCTCCTCTTCTCACAATTTAAAAAAGCTTAATTTTTACATTGACAGTTACTAGACTATAACGAAAAAAGAGAACTCAAAAAATTAATTATACAGGGTGTTTCTGAATAGGTTTCCGATATTTCTCAGGGTAATTACTAAAGTATTTCCAAGGTAAAAAGTTAATATAAACGTGTGGTTTAAAATGCTTCGTTTTCGAGATACAGGGTGACAAAGTTTACTCTTATTATTATTATTATTACTATTATTATTTATACTATGCATAATGTCTGGATGAAAATTGGTAGTTGGGGATTTTTTGACATTAGACATTTGAATTTGATCTTAATTCAGCTCTTACGTGTAGGGGGCGCCATCTACATGTCTTTCCTCACTTTCAAAGGCTCGTAACATTTTTTACGACTTTGCACTACATTTTTAGTCAAAAACAAATGAATTCCTTAATCAGGTATCTGAATTTGAAACAATTGATGCAAGTGTCATTGAATGGCAAAATGTCGGACTTTTTTTCCAAATCTAAATCTAAAGAAATGTTTTTCAAGATATCCATAATGCATTATGGGGGTTTTTTAACATTACAAATTTGAACAAGATCTTTTTACGTTGATTTTTAAAAATTTTAGTTGGCTGCCATTTTGTTTCGTCATCCTAAACTGAAACCCTTAGTATCAGTCTTGTTGTTCCGCAGGTATTAAGTTTCTAACTGATTTTCGTTAAAGATCCTCTTGTCGTTATGTTAGAGTGGTGTTTTATTTGAGGTTAGAATTCAACAATAAAGTTGCGAAACGTCGACAATTTAACAAAGTCTTTTGTTTCTTTACTGGTTCCTAACCCCAAATAATACACCACTCTAAGATAAAACAAGAGGATCGACACTCATAAAAACTTAATATCTGGGAAATATCTACAGTCTAATGGAGTAGGTAGAGACTGATAATATGGGGTTTATGCAATAAATATATATATATACAGGGTGTTTCAGTTTTTTGTTGCATAACTTTAACAGTTGATAGAACTTTTCAAATTAGTGCAAAAAGTTCTTATAAACATAGGTCGTGAAGCGCTTAGTTATCAAGATACAGGGTGCTAAAGTTTGCATTAAATTTTTCCTTTTTTTCCATTATATCTAAACGGTTGGACATAATGGCACAAAATTGGGTATTTGGGGGTTTTTGGGTGCGGAGAATTTAAATTCGATGTTAGTTTTCATATTGCTGCTAGAGGGCGCCACCGGCTTATCAGCACACTAACGTTATTGAACAGAACTTTTTTACCACTCGGTATATGGCTTCAGTGATTAAACTTTCCAATTCCCCCATCTCTTCTTAATAAAAAAGGTATACCTTGTTTAAGTCTCTAGGAGTGACCGTTTTCCAGAAAATCGCACTTGAAAGTTCAAATACTATGAATTATTATGATCTTTGTTAAATGAGTTAATCAACAAATTAAAGGACTTTTCAAACATTTTTTTTTCTGAATATAAAGTTTTGCCGTATTTTTATTTTTTAAAATTATCTTTAATATTTATTGCGTAAATTTATTAAGTTTTTTGCGATAAAAACTGAAAAATAAACAGCTTCCCGGAGAACTTTTTATTGTTAAAAAATTTAACGTTTTTGATTAAAATTTTTATAATTTTTATACATACGTTTTTTTTTCTAAAATACTTTTAAAAACACAGAGCTCTAAAGTTTTTAATTTTAAAAATAGATGCTTTTTAAATATTTAAAACATTTTTAACGTATCTTTTGCGGTAGAAAAAATGTACTCTTTCCATGGCCCATTAAAGTTGGCCTTTTTTGAGATTTGCTTTTTTTTCAATGTAATATAGGTTTTTGGAATAATGGTATGGTGTAATCTATTTTATCACATAGCCAAAATTTATAATTTAAAAATGTGGCTGACACACTTTTTCTATTTCCTTTGAACTAAAAAAAAACGTAAACCCAAAATAAAAAAAAATTTATATAAAAAATCGAAACTTTAATTAAAACATAGGAAACTAATACATGTAATAGCCATTGAAAACAAAATGAATTTTAAAAAATTTAAAGAAGATGTTCAAAATGTGAACCATTTTGTTCAATACATAGTTCACATCGCCGAAAAACTGAGCGTGAAATGTTATTTAGGAATGGTCTCACCTGACCACAGGCATCCCTAATTCTATTCAAAAGTTCGTCTCTTGTTTGAACGGGAGTTTCATATACTTTTTCCTTTAAAAATCCCCATAGAAAAAAGTCCAAAGGGTTTAAATCTGGAGATCGTGGAGGCCACTGAACTGGTGCCCCACGACCAATCCATCTTTGTGGATAATGATTATCTAGCCAGTTTCTCACCAGCCTCCCATAGTGTGCTGGACATCCATCAAGTTGGAACCAAGCTCTTCTTCTTAAACTCAATGGAATGTCTTCCCACATATTCCCATGTTCCGTTTCTAAAAATTCCAAAAAAACCGCTGCATTTACCCGCTGAGGCAAAAAGTAAGGTCCAAAAAGATTATTGTTGTAAATGCCTATCCAGACGTTTACACTAAACTCGTATTGAAAGTTTCTTGGCCTAACGGCATGTGGATTTTCATGTGCCCAAACGTGCTGGTTATGAAAATTTACAATTCCACGACGAGTAAAACAGGATTCATCGGTCCATAAGACATTTCTTAAAAAGTATCTATTATTTGCAATTAGATTAAGAATTCTCTGACAAAATAACATTCTTCTTTCTTCATCTCCGGGTAGTAATCCTTGAATCGGTTGCAAATGATAAGGATGCCTCCGATCACGTTTAAGAACTCTATAAACATAGCTGGTTGAAATTCCTAATTCAATGGAAACTCTTCTTACACTTGTGGTTGGATCTCGATCAAACATACCCAAAATTTGTCTTTCAAAGTTTCTAGGTGGCCGAACGTTAATACCATTTTCTCGAACGTTGCCTAGACCCTGTTCAACTATTTGCCGATGAATTCTTACGAAAACCGAACGATTCGGATGTCTTCTATTTGGAAATCTGCGCCTGTATTCGTGGGCTGCTTCGGCAGAATTACCATTTGCAAACCCATAAATAAAATGAATATCCGCCAACTCTTGATTAGAAAATACGAAAGGCATTTTACTAAGTAAAGTACTAAAGTAGACAAAAAACGAGAAAGAAAATAGGCAAACTGAAATTTCTGCAAATAAAATACACAAATATGAATGAAGTTTACTCAAAAGTTTACTTTTGTTTTCGGTTTCATAGCAACAGGTTTCATAGCCCACTATTTTTGTTATTATTAACACGGTTCTGCTAGGCAGTCTAAGACTAAAAAATGGCAGGGTAACCTTAACTTTCAAGTGCGATTTTCTGCAAAAACGGTCACTCCTAGAGACTTAAACAAAGTATACCTTTTTTATTAAGAAGAGATGGAGGAATTAGAAAGTTTAATCACTGAAGCCATATACCGAGTGGTAAAAAAGTTCTGTTCAATAACGTTAGTGTGCTGATAAGCCGGTGGCGCCCTCTAGCAGCAATATGAAAACTAACATCGAATTTAAATTCTCCGCACCCAAAAACCCCCAAATACCCAATTTTGTGCCATTATGTCCAACCGTTTAGATATAATGGAAAAAAAGGAAAAATTTAATGCAAACTTTAACACCCTGTATCTTGATAACTAAGCGCTTCACGACCTATGTTTATATGAACTTTTTGCACTAATTTGAAAAGTTCTATCAACTGTTAAAGTTATGCAACAAAAAACTGAAACACCCTGTATATATATATATATATATATATATATATATATATATATATATATATATATATATATACACTCATGGACAAAATTATCGAATATTTTTAATTTTTCATTCTTTAAAAAAAACCGATGAATCAAGTTATTTAAATGCTACCATTTGCAAGAAACTGTTTATTTTAAAATATTTTAGTGAACAATGTTAAGTTTTTACCAGAAGAAGATCGTGAAAAAAATTAATGCTAAACGTTATAAAAATTAAGGATATTCACATCTTATTTAAATAATAATTGGAAGGCAATTACAAGTTTTTTGATTAAAATTAAAGCACAGTTAGTAACGAGTATTCCCGCCCCGAGATCTAATTACTGCTTCCATTCTTCTCGGCATGCTGCTAAGGAGGTTCTGGATATATTCTTGAGGAATTGCATTCCACTCTTCTTGTGCAGCAATCCGAAGCTGGTCTATTGTATTTGGAACGGGATTTCTTCGTCGTATGCGGCGTTTAAGATAATCCCATGCATGTTCTATTGGATTTAAGTCGGGGCTATATGGTGGCCAATCTAATCTTTGAATGTGGACCGCATCAAGGTAATTAGTCACTATATCAGCTGCATGCGGTCGAGCATTATCGTGCATTAATATGAATTCTTCATATCCAATATGGCCGACATAAGGCAAAACATGTTCTTGAAGAATGTTTTCAATATACAAGTCACTTGTCATTCGTCCAATCACTTCCACAAGTTCGGTGCGTCCCTCCCAAGAAATACCGCCCTAGAACATTATACCGCCACCGCCAAAACTAACGGTCTCTACGAGATTGCAGGGAGCAAACCGTTCTCCAACTCTTCTGTAGACGTGGTTTCGACCATCGGGCTTCCATAATTGTATTCTGGTCTCATCCGTAAAGAGAACATTCTTCCATATTTCGTTATCCCACTGAATATGCCTTCTAGCAAATTCTAATCGTTGAACTTTGTGATTTTGGAGAAGACGTGGAACTTTGGCGGGCCGTCTTGGCTTCAAACCTGCTTCTTTTAATCTTCGCCTAACTGTTTTTGAACTTAAATTAACTTGTCTTACATTAAGTAATTCATAAAAATGCGACGATGTCAATGTGCGATTTCGTGTAGAATTAAGTATCAAAAATCGATCATCAATTGCTGTTGTACATCTCTTGCGCCCTTGACCAGGTCTACGTACGTAATTTCCAGTTTCTTCATACCTTTTTAAAATATTCGATACTGTAGATTGACCTCTCCTTAGACGTCGTGCCATATCCTTCTGTTAATATCCTTCGTTATATAGAGTTACAATTTGCACCGCTTCAACTTCAGTGCAGTGTCTAACTGGTGGCATACTGATGTTTTTTAGCAACAAACAGAAACACTTTTTGCTGTTACTTAGTTAATTAACCTACAGTAACTTAAGTTCAAGCTTAATTCACAAAATATGTTATTAATTGTTTTTGATAAAATGCACAAAAGAAAATGACATGCGCCATTAATGTTAATTAAACGTCAAAATATGTTAAAACAAGCGAGTAATCAGCCTACTAGATCCTAATATTCAGCTCATGTACGTTTACGGCGATTATTTAAAATTTATTTTGAAAAAATAATGATTACAAAAAATGTTCGATAATTTTGTCCATGAGTTTATATATATATATATATATATATATATATATATATATATATATATATATATATATATATATATATATATATATATATATATATATATATATATATATATATATATATATATATATATATATATATATATATATATATATATATATATATATGTGTGTGTGTGTATGTGTGTCCTGAGAATGCAACCATAAAGTTGCGAAACGTCGACTATTTAAAAATAGACTTTTATTTATTTTACTGGATCCTAACCTCCAATAATACACCATTTTAACAAATATTTCTTAACATTGTTCCGCCATATTGGATTTTTACCAAAATAATGTTTAATTTTTGGTAAAAATTGGAAGTCAATCGAGTAAGAAGGGAGACCGACAGACGGTCGAAGATGTGTAAAACCTGAGAAGGTGATTTTTTCACGATTAGGGGAGACCGGGGTTGGTTGTTACATTTTTAACAAAAACATTTTTGAGGCTTTTAAAAAAAAATTATTAAAAATAAAAACTATTTATTCGTTTACATCTAAATGTTGTGTATTTGAAAAGAAAGTGTTACATAAGTATTTTTATACTAAAATCAAACTACGAATTTTATTAATAAATTATGCAAAATGTAACAACTAACCCCACATAGGGGTTGGTTGTTACATGCTTGGGGTAAGTTGTTACATATTAAAAGTCAACATCAGATTGATAATATTCTTCATCAGAATCACAGTTCTGACAAAGTAAGACACTGGGTTTACACACCCCTCGTGAGCCCATCCGCGACATTTTGTGCACTTAATCCAGTCATCGCCTGGCTTGGATTTAGAATAGCTTTCTGCACAAACCAGACAAAAGGTCTCATCTTCATCCTCGCTAGATTCTGATTCTATAACAGTTTTTTTATTTTTTGTTTCTTTTTTATTCCTTTGAGCACTGATGTTTCTTTTTACTCCCTTATTTCGTTTTATTGCATCCTTTAATTTCTTTGCATTGCGTTTTTCTTCTTCCTGCTGCAATTCATCCTTATTTGGCGTATCTGTAAGAATTGCAGTTTTACGGCGCTTTCGCCCTTTAAGGTTCATTTTTCTCTCTCCACATTTCGGGAGTGGGCGAATTTCAGTATGCCTTAGGTGTATTCTGCGAATTACAAGGGTTAAAATATAGATTTTTAGAAAAATCGTCACTTTTTTTTAAATCATAAGCATCGAGCGCCGAATCCTTAGGTTTTTCTTTTTCTTTTCTTGGTTCCTTTTCTGGGGTCTTTTGAACCGTTGTATTTAGAGATATTCTTTCTTCTTCTATTTGGTTTATTTCATTATCTGCAGTAACAATAGGAAAAACACCTTCCGGAGGGGGTCGATCTGTCACATAACTGGATAAAAACTCATCACCGCTAAAAACATGCCGATTAAATGGATAAATTCCTGAGACACGAAACCCAGATTGAATGTTTTTGGGAGTAGCAGCTAATGGTAGCGTCTCTCTGACGATGCCCGGAATGTCATATATTGACATAGTTTTCCCAGGGTTGCTTCTTAACCACGAATCGCTAAAACTATTAATAAATTTTTTAAGAGGACCAAAGAGAGACCTGTCCAAAGGCTGCAACTTATGCGAACAGTGTGGTGGTAATGATAAAATTACCACACCGTTTTCTCTACAAAGTTCAATGCCAGCTATAGAGAGGTGTGAATCGTGATTATCTAGTATGAGAAGAACCGGTTTTTCTTTAGTACATCTTACATGTTTAATAAAATGGTTTAAAAAAATGATAAAGTCGTCCTTTACCATCCATCCCGATTTGTTGGCGCTTCCAATACAGCCAGGAGGGCCATTGTGGACAAAATGATGTTTATAATTTACACGTGGAAAGATGAACATTGGTGGGACAGTGTTTCCACTAGCACTTACTGCCAACGCCAAAGTAACTAACGTACCCCTTTCTGCTGAAGTTACTGAACCGACCTGTTTAATTCCCTTTTGTGCAATTATTTTGTCCGGTTTTTGTACGGTGGTAACACCGGTTTCGTCTACATTGTAAATATCTTGGCACTCAAATTTATACCTGTTTAGGACTTCTTCTAAAAGGCCAAAAAACTTCATAACGTTTTCCCGATTGAAGCTTGTAGCTCGGCTGAGGCTGGTAGCTTCAGGAGTTCTTAAAGATAACATTGGATGACGCCTAAGAAATGAAGATAACCAGTCAGCCGATGCCATTGAATTTTCACGCCAACTTTGATGAACGGCAATTTCATTCTTAACCGCAAATTCGTAAGCCAGTCTTCTAGTTTCTTTGGTAGAAAGGCCATAAAATGTTTTTGAACATTCCAGCAAATAATCTGCAAAATCAGACTCTAGTGAATCTGGTAGAATCTGACGATTTTTTTTGTAACCAATGGTCGGTTCTAATCCACTAAGTTCTAAAAAAACAGAAGGTGTAAGAAGTTATTTTTTTAAATTAATTTTAAAATATGTGAGAACTTATTATTTGTTAAAACTTACTCTTTTGGCTGATCTTCTTGCAGTATCTCTGCAGTGTCATAAAATTAATTCCAAACTCTTGTGCAACAGATCTTAAAGATTTTTTTTTCTCCAAAACTTCCTTTGCGGCTGCGCGAAAGGTTTCTACTGGGGTATTTCCCCTGTCTGTCTTCCTTTTATATACCCTCATAACGTCTCTATTAAAAAAAAATATATTACAAACCCATTTTTATTCAAAAATTTGGAACGGGGCTAGTTGTTACAGTGTAACAACGTGCCCCGAAAGTTTTGTAACAACTAGCCCCATATTGACTTTTTCTACCCAACCTTACATTCATAATTAATATTTTACAGAAATACTACCTTACATTCATAATTAATATTTTACAGAAATACTACTTACATGTTAGTTAATCACTGTACAAGAACTGAAAATAATTGTGTTTAAAACGCCAGAGTTTTCACAAAAATGCTTTGGTATATAAATTTTACAATGCGCACACTAAAACAAAAGAGCACAAATAACTTTTTAGCGGGAAGTGTAATCAGCTGGAGATTTCGTGTGAAGTTGGCGGCAATGGGTGCGATCATGCACTAGGGATGGGCAGTTTTGAAATTATTAGTAATGAGCAAGTATATCGATTGTAACAACTAGCCCCTGTAACAACCAACCCCGGTCTCCCCTACACTTTTATTAGTTGAGACCGATACTACAATTAGTTATGGCACACAATTTGAAATCAATCCATTAAGTAGTGTTTTCAGGCTAAATTTTTAAATATTGGATTCGTACCAAAATTTTACTAGTTGGTTTCCACATAATATTTGATATTTTTGCAAAATTTGAGATAAATTGGATGAGTAGTTTTTTAATAATATCTTTTTTAATTTCACTAGGCCGCCATTTTGTTTCGTCATATTGGATTTTTACCAAAATGTTACCAGGTCATCTCCATATGACCCTTAATTTTTGATCAAATTTTGAAGTCAATCGGGTAAGTAGTTTTTTAGCTACGCCGCGAACAAACAGACAGACCAACGGAATTGAGAAAATATGTTTTTCGTCATCTAGGGACCCTAAAACGTGAAGATCTAAAAAAATCTGTGAGTGATTTTTTCACGATTACAATACTTTTACGAGGGAAGTAAAAGTTGTTCTGATTAAAATCTCTACTCTTTCTCAAGATTTGTGATTTCTAAGAGAATTGTATGAAACAGCATCATGGAATAACAATTTTTTTTTAATCATCATAAACATATCAGACAATGATTTATTAAAAACAACATACACTAATAAAAAACAACAAACAATGGAACACTAGATTCTTTTAATCACAACAAATGTTGGAAATGCTCTCCTCCCAAGGACGGATCCAAGGGGGGGATGGGGGTAATCACCCTAAATCTAAAAATATTTTTTTAGATTTAGATTCGGAAAAAAAGTCCTACATTTTGCCATTCAATGTCACATGCATCGATTATTTCAAGATACTTCGAAAACGGTTGCTTCTAGCGACTTCTAATAAAAAGACTCTTTTTCGTAAAAATGATTAAGGAATTAATTTTTTTTTACCAAAAATGAAACACAAATTGGTACAAAAAAGTTACGAGCCTTTGAAAGTGAGAAAAGTCTTTTAGGTAGCACCCCCTGCACGTAAGAACTAGGTGAAGATCGAATTAAAATGTCTAATGTCAAAAAACCCATAGGTACCAATTTTCATCGAGAAATCGGAGTTATTTATAAAATTATGTATAAAAAACAAAAATAAAAATAAAACTTTGACACCATGTATCTCGAAAACGAAAAACAGACGCTTATATTAACTTTTTACATTAAAAATACTTGAGGAATCACCCTGTGAAATATCGGACACTTATTCAGAAGCACCCCTGTATTTTTAAACAAAAAAAAATTAAAATTAAAATTCTTCTGCAATTTACCGAGTTGTTAATAATACTCTTTTATAATAAAAGTAGGATCGCGTCGTTTCGTTTTCTATAGATAGTGTACTTAAGTTAGTCTTTTATCCGACATTGTGAACCTGTATTTATTATTCTTGTAGACTATTCTCGAAAAATAAGTAAATTTTAAGCTCTGTCAGTGGCGTAACTACAAATTTTGGCCCCCCGCGAAGGTTTCGACAAAAGGTCCTGCTATGCACGTATCGGGTGTATTTTTATAATTTAACATTTTTTCCTATTTTTATTTAAACAGATACAAGAAAACTTTAAATACAAAAGTTGTTGGGTTTCAGGTGACCCTCCAGGATAAATTATTTTTTTCGCATACAGGGTTGTCCAACAATGTGGTACTGCCACCAACTTTATTTTTTTAAATCGATCGCCCTATATTTTTGTTGATATTTGAATAGATCTCATTTTCCTCTTTTCAAAAATGTATAATAAGTCTATATTTGCTTCAGCCGTTTTCGTCTATATTGCTTTAAAAATCCTGAAATAAGGTTTATTTTATGCACTTTTAATCTTAAGAAGAGTAAGAATAAAAACAGAGTTCTTTATTTACATATTTAGCCACTGCCGAGATTACCTCGCAGTATAAGGTCGATCGTACGACGATGCCAAGCCTAGCCAGGAACACCAATGTTTATACCAATTTATATTACGGTGAATATGTTTAAACATGATACAATAAAATTTTCATACAAAGAATAGTAACGTGTTTCCAGTATTAGTTTCTAAGCAGTATAAAGAAATTACTTTTATTGCAAAATAGTAAAATACAAACTAAAATACCCAAAGCTTCAGATCAGATTACACCAGTAACAAGAGTTTTTGGTTAGATATGGCAAACCCGATCGACAACTCCACGTATTAGACCATCCCACTGCGGTTTTAGACCATCCCACTTTGACAACGGCTCCTTATAGTAAAAAAGTTTAATAGTCTACAGTACAGATTGCTATAGCGTCACGTGACCGGCTTGGTTAAAAACCAATAGCGGGTCGTGGGACTACAATACATTTTAACATTAAAGAAATTAATTTGCTAAAAAATATTTTATTGCATACCAGCTACAGGGTCACGTGACCTGCTTGGTTAAAAACCAATAGCGGGTCGTGGAACTACAATACATTTTAACATTAAAGAAATTAATTTGCTAAAAAATATTTTATTGCATACCAGCTACAGGGTCACGTGACCGGCTTGGTTAAAAACCAATAGCGAGTCGTGGAACTACAATACATTTTAACATTAAAGAAATTAATTTGCTAAAAAATATTTTATTGCATACCAGCTACAGGGTCACGTGACCGGCTTGGTTAAAAACCAATAGCGGGTCGTGGAACTACAATACATTTTAACATTAAAGAAATTAATTTGCTAAAAAATATTTTATTGCATACCAGCTACAGGATCACGTGACCGGCTTGGTTAAAAACCAATAGCGGGTCGTGGAACTACAATACATTTTAACATTAAAGAAATTAATTTGCTAAAAAATATTTTATTGCATACCAGCTACAGGGTCACGTGACCGGCTTGGTTAAAAACCAATAGCGGGTCGTGGAACTACAATACATTTTAACATTAAAGAAATTAATTTGCATGTGTTTTAATGTATTATTGTGTATTTGTTGATATGGTTTAAATCTTCTAATTATATGTTGCCTTACTTCAAGAACCAGCGTTATAAAGGTGCGGTGACATTAGAAGAACATTGATTTTTTAAATATTTAATAAATAAGTTTTATTTACTTTATCTTGAAGACTGCGAAATTAGGAGCTTTAGTTGACCTAACTATGGTGCAGCAATGTGAGTTTGTAAAAAAATGGCCGTTTCAGTTCCTTTTCCAGGATACATGTCTAATGGAAGATACCTTATGCACTTATTTTAGGTCACATGACGTATTGACCAATCCGGTTCAGTATAATAGAACGTTTTTTTCGTCGGGGGTCATGTGAGAATCCTCAGAAAGAAAATGATACAAGATAGATTCTGAGGTGATTTTTTTGATGATTACAATTGTATTTCCTATTAGAGAATTATAATAATCATAGAATATATTTATACTATATTAAAATAGTCAAAGGGTGTCTCACGCTCAAAAAAACGTAGTGCGATTTCGAAAATCACTAGATTTTGGATGAAATCTGGGAAAATAATAAAGTTTCGGATGATTTCGTGTTTTTTTTTTTTCTAATTTTCACTTGAGTTGGGCCAATTTTTTATATAAGTGTTGTAAGGTAAAGAAATTTAAATAGTATAGTGACTCTTTGGGCATTAAAAGTAAAAATGTTGTCGTAAACATGTTCTAAACTGGTTAGAATTTAATATTTAGGATATTGAAAATTTAAAAAAAATCTTTTATTTTTTAAATTTTAGCTATTAACATGGAAAAACAATATGACAATTGGCTATTCTATTCTTTACTGGCAAGAGGAAAGTATTCTAGTTGCAAAAAAACGTGTTTTCTCAGTTCCGTCGGTCAGTTTGCTAGCTCAAGAACTGCTTGTCCTATTTGCTTCAAGTTTTGGCTAAAAATTAAAGGTCATATGATGATGACGTGGTAACATTTTGGTAAAAATCCAATATAGCTGAAGAAAATACTGAAATGTTAAAGAAATATTACTAAAAAACTTCTTACCCATTTTATCCTAATTTTGCAGAAAAATTAGGTGTGACATGACCATCAGCTGATAAGTTTTACTACAAATCCAAAATGGTGGCCTAATAAAATATTATAAAAGTCACTGCAGAAAACTACTGCATCGATTATGTTCAAATTTTGCTCAAAAATCAAATATTATATAGAGATGAACTGGTAAAAATGTTGAGACAAATTCAAAATTGGGGAACAAAACGATGGCCTAATTAAATGTTTAAAAATATCTGAAAAAAGTACTTATCGGATTGATTCATTGATGACATCCCCATTTTGAATATTTATTACTAAAAATGTATAAATTGTACACTTAATATCGATTTTTTAAGCATTCCTATCATTTACTAAAAATATATGATATGTATTCTCAAATCTGTACAAATGTTAAAATTCCGCCGCGATGTTGGCATTACAATCTTGAATTTTTAAAATGTTGACAAAAATTCATGATGTGCAGTCTTAAATACCCCTAAATGCTGAATTTTAATCAAATCTGCACAAATTTTGAAAGTAGTCTTCTATATTGGTACCGCCATTTTTGATTCTCAAATACTGACTACTTTGGAACTTTCATTCTTCAATATTTCTAGATATTGATATTTCAACAGAATCTGTACAAATGACAAAATTCGTTGGCTATATTGGCGCCACAATTTTGATTTTTGTTGTGCATTCTTAAATAATCCCCACAAATGTTAAAATTATCCGTCCGACCTGTTGACATTGTCATTTTGGCACCGCTATTTTGAATTTTTAAATGCTGACACTCTTAAATTTTCCTAGGCACCAATTTTCAGTTTAATCTACACAAATAACAAAATTCGTCGGCCGTATTGGCACCGCCATTTTGGATTTCTAAACGTTGACTAAAAAAATTCGGATTTTTTTATATCCGAAAGTGTATGCATGTCAAATTTGAAAATAATCGGTAATGGAAGTGCTGAAAAATCCATTACAAGATTTGAACCAGACATACAAACATACAATCAGACGAGTAGGAAGCCAATAAAAGCGCGTTAAAAGGATTGATTATAGTTAAAACTCTAACAATAGTATTCACTCAAGAGGTTTAAATCTAGACAAGTTCTAACTTGACAGTTACAGGTTTAAGATGACATTTTTAACAACTGAACAAATAATTTTTCTAAATGTCACAATTACAAAATGACAGTGACATAAGGCAAACATAACTAAAAACTAAAGTTTAATAATATATAAATAACTAATTTCTTTTAAACTTACCTAACTTATTGGTTTGATTTTAATAGTGAAGTAGGAAATGATTAATTCTTTGATATTTGTAAAAATACCTATTTACCTCATTGAGGAATAGGTAAGAATCCTTCATTTTGTCAACGATAATGAAGCGAGGCCCATTTCTTCATTTTCGTACATCAAATATTTTAACAGGTCGTCATTTTGTTTCGGCATATTGAATGCATAACAATATTTTACCAGTTTTTTTTATATCAGACGTAATTTTTGTGGAAAATTAGAGTTAATCAAGTAAGTGGATTTTTTAGCTATACAAGAACAGACCGACCGACCGAAAGAAATGGAAAAACATGAGGATCTGTAAAAACCCGAAACGATAATTTTTTCAAGATTAATGATATTTCCTTATGCGGGAAGTGAAAACTCGCGCCACCACTGGCATTCGTCAACAAATGGCCACCGCTTGAACATGGGCTATCCCCAGTGGCGGCTCGTGAGTATATTGAAGGGTGAGGCTACATGAGGTTAATTTTGTTTAAATGTGAATAAATTTCCACGTCACCCATGAGGTATTATTCTGCGACGCGTTGACCTTTTTTTAATGGAGGTCATCGCCAATAGCCCTACTAAACCACTAAAAACTAAAAAAATAAACTCTAAAAAAAGTAAATAAAAAGTAAACAAAACAAGTAAAATATGTACACCTATCACTAAAATATAGCGGTGATTGCGATAATAAAAACATAATTTAGTTTATTAAAACTTAAAATAAATAGTTGTATGAAATAAGATAAAAAAACTACTTTTTGTACATTAAATCTATACGTCTGTGTTTTAAGGTTGCAAATTTATCTATAATTTGGTCGTAAAAGTTTTGGTCTTCACTAAGTTCTGACAGTAATTCCTGCGCTATTGACATCTTTGCTAAACCCGAAAGCCGTTCTTGTGTCATTGTGTTTCTTAGGTAGGTTTTGATCCGTTTAAGACATGAAAAATTTCGTTCGGCCGATACACTTGTTGCGGGAATAGTTAAAACTAAATTAAAAAGCTTATATGCTTCCGCAAAAATTGCTTTAAAATCTTTAAATAACAAAGCTAGACTTTTTTCGACATCTAAATTTGAAAATTGTTCATCCCTATACAATACAGAAAGCTCATTCTTTAATCTATCTCTGTCAAAAATGTTTGGATAATTTTTTAATAAATTATTTAATAAGTCGTCTGGAAAGCATTTAACATATTCCGAATATTTTGTACAATCGACTAAAGCAAAGAAATTTAAATTATTTAAATTTTCAAACCGCGTCCCTAATTGAAGAATTATACAATCTATTATTTCGAAATATAATATTTTATATTTAGTAAAAATATCAAAGTCGCTAGAACATTGCCCTCGACGTGTGTTAGTTGGCGGAATAGTGGCTTTTTTAGCAATATTGAAAAGTTCTTTGAAATGGTCCTCGTTTCTAAATTCAATAATTCGTTGCTTGGCAAGGTTTATTTGCGAAATGCAGTAATTTATATCTAAATGCTTTAACTGTAATATTTGAAACAGTACAACAGTGCAACTAAAAATTTGTTTATAAATATGCGTTAAAAGGCAAAATTCGAAATCATTAAAATGCTTTAGAAATCCTTTTGCACCATTAATAGATTCTGTTCCAGAACTTAAGTCATTAATAACAGTTTCAAATACTATAATTAAATTGTCCCATTCATTAGCCACTAAGTTTAAAATTTTAGACCGTGTATACCATCGCGTTTCTACAGCTCGCGGAATTCTTTTACCTACTATCTGATTAAGCACAAAAGACCGTTTTGGTGATTGGTGGAAATAATTTGGTATTCCTAATAAAGTGGCAAAAAATATACGACTTTGGGTAATCAGTTTTGTTCCCTGTTGTAAAACTAGATTTAATCTGTGGGCGCAACAATGAGTAAACATAGCTAAAGGAGCAATAGATCTAACTTTTGTTTGAAGCCCATTTATTTCACCTGCCATAACACTAGCCCCATCGTAACACTGCGCGACCAATTTCTTTTTAAAGTCATAAGGCTCTAAGCTGTTTTGTATTAAATGAAAAAGGCTCTCTGCTGTTCTATTATCGCTAACGTCAAAAAATCCTAAAAATCTTTCTTTTAAAGATCCGTTGGTCACATACCTAACTGTTATCGAACACTGTGATTTTTCTGTTATATCAGTACCATCATCCGCAATTACGCCAAAAAAACAACAATCGGTGTCATTGATTTCTTTTTTTATATATTCTTGAATATAGTCATGTATGCAACCAATTAGTTCATTTTGTATAGTCTTAGATTGTCCCATAAAAATATTACTAAATTTAGCACAATGTTCAGTAAGTTCGGCATTTCTTTTTATTAAGCATGCAAATATTTCCTTAAAATTGCCACGGTTAAAAAAATCTGTTGTTTCATAATGACCTCGAAATGCCAAGTCCTGTTTACCCAAAGTAATAGTAACATCAATTAAATAATTTAATAATAAACGGTTTTTTCGAACATTTTCATTATAAACAATTTTATTAAGACTTGCATTTTCTTGTAGTGCATCCGCAATAGTCGCCCTATTTTGCTCCAGTCTTGTAAGCGCTACCGAATTTTTAATATGCTCTCTTGAACTTTCATGCGATTTTACTGCTCGTCAAAAATTTTTTAAATCCGAATATCCGCCCCCTGAACTCCAATTATTTTTGACGCAACCTAATAAAATACAAGGCCAACAATATAAGCTTTCTTTATAAATACTTCCGCATAGCCACCTATAAGTTTCGTACCAAGATATTTGAAAAGTTCTTGAATATTTTTTACCTTGCCTCTTATCTAAATATTGCTAAAATTTTCGGCGTCGGACGGCTACCTAATATCAGTTTCTTTTCAGTTTCACTTCTTCTTAAAAAAGGCGTTTCAATTAATGAAGCAATAATGTCGTGAATAGGATTCATTTCAAAAGCAAAAAGCAAATACAAAAAATGGAACGGTCCAACTTACCAAATCAAAACAAAACAAAAACTTACTCACGCGTATTTATTCACCTTAAAAGACAGAACGCCCTCAATCAGCGATTATCGCAATCTATTTCCTATTTCTTTCTCAGCCGCACGCACCACGTAAAAAGAAACCGTTGGAATATTTCGCTAGTCATGTGATTTAAATAACCAATAAAAGCATATCCAAGCTACAGATTTATCGCCTCAAGAATGCAATAGAAAACGCGTGCATCGGCAATCGCCATCCCGCTCTGTCGTAATCAGGTGACTCGCCGGCATCGGCACCGGCCGTTGATAAATAGGTCAGAAGTCGAAACTTTCCAAGCTAAAATTATTTCGCCTCATTCGAGAGCACTTTCTTTAGGAATGGGTTTGCACGGATTGCACGGTCGGTTTTTTGATGTGGTCAGAATTTATTTTCTAAAATATTTATTATGGGATTATATTTTATTTTTTTTTTAATGTTATTATGTTGTAAAACTGTTAAAAAGTATATTGCTAATTGGTAATAGATAAAAAGTTCTTTTCCTTTATTTTGGGGGTGAGGCGCGACCTCAGAGGCCTACCCTGACGAGCCGCAACTGGCTATCCCCACTTCTTGTTTTATCGTAAACATTGGTCGATAGAATGTCAAAAATAGGGGAACCATGTTGGCGCATACCCCTAACGTGATTTATGAATGGATTGTGATCTCTACTTTAATTCTTACTGCAAGCTTTTAATCATAGTAGCCATGGACCGAAATCGCAGGTTGCTGCGTTTACTTTGTAAACTCCGAAAGCTATAAGTGTTAGTGTTAATCTAGGTAAAAACAAAAACAAGTAAACATTTCTCTCGGTCCTGCCGTTTTTACTATAATTTAACTATAATCTTTTAGCTTTGAGTTCACGAAATGATTGGAAAAAGGAAAAACGACTATTATTTTATTTTATACCCTGTTATCTATTCTTAATAAAATTTTAATAAACAAAATTACATAAAACGGTTTTATATTTTAGAATTAAAGATTTTGAGTTTGAGAGTTTTGAGTTTTGTTTTCTTTGTGGATGTAATCGAAGGTTTTTGAACCGCTTTTAGGAAAAAAATTGTTCATTACTCTTGCGGAAAGTGCCTTTTCTGCACTCGACTGCTGGCCCGAACTCCGCATCATTCGGGTCAACGGCAGTCGCGTGCGGGAAAGTATCACCTTCCGCACTAGTTAAAAAATTAACTATTTTACTTAAAAATGGCGCATTGCTGGAAAAAACTTCAGGAATCTCTTAGCATTCAGATTGAACGGGGAATTCAAAAATAGTTTTTATTTGGAAAACACCATTGGTGTACCAGTTGTCTTTAAAAATACCAAAGTCAGTGCTCGTGCGCACGCCTCTATTAAAGGCAAAAATTATGTTTGTATTGAAGAACATGCGCCTTTAATAAATGTTACTACTTACTAAATGTCACTGAAATATCTCTAGCGGTTTGGAAAATATTAAATAATTTTATTTTTTGTCTAGCATTTTTCCATATCTTCATAACAGAACATTTTTCATATATTCGTATATCATTAACATGTATACAAAGTCGTCACACTCACTTTCATTTTCACTTTAATGACCTAAGCCCCTTTCGGCCATCGAATGTTTACAATTTTAAAAAGAGAAACTTCATGTATCAAAAGCGAAAGTGATTCCCCGCCTCTGTTGTCCGCTTGAAGTCCCCTTACCGCTTTCACCTACTTACCCCCTCGGGAGTTTCGGCCGTGTCACGGGCCGCTTACTTACCTATGCAGTTTCGAGGTCCCGCGCTAAAGGGAATATACGCGTAGTTGTGCCTGTCCCCGATTTTCTCCGAAAGAAATCTGTCCGGGTCAAACTTGTCCGGTTCTGGAAACACGGCCGGGTCGTGACTCATCCCGTATAAGAAGATCGCGATCGTAGTGTCCTTCGGGATAGTGGTCCCGTCTAAAAATTAAAAAATTAAAAGTTGGAGGCTGTAAAATTATACAGGGTGGTTTAGCTACTGTTTATTTCAAACTGCATCAATATTAGAAATAACTAATAAATGGTAACAAAAAGAAAACTTAAGTTTCTAACACTAATTTATAAATATATAAAAGAATTAAAACAATATTTAATTAAAACATATATTAAAATTACGTAAAGAACGCATACATTTACGCTTTTGAAAGTATTCTAGCGCTCTATAGATCACATCTGACTAAAATATATTTAGCATGTAACATACACAGTAATCCATATTAAGTTAATTAGGTTATTAATTGTGGCCAACTAATCCTTGGCAAAAAATATTCAAATATGTATTCTTTTTGTTGAATACAAACAAAGTTATAAATCTTGATTTTGATATACATACCTATAGTCTGTTTCAGACATGTATAGAGTAATCAGATCTCATTAGGTATGCAAAAGAACTACAGGATGACCCACCAATAATGTATGGAACTGCCATAGTTTGGCTTGAGTTGGATCTCATTGCAAAATTCTTTCTTTTCATCAAGTGCAGGTAGTACTACCCGGTTTTAGGTCAGTTTATGCATTTTGCTAATTGTTATCCGTTTATAAAGATTGAATTGTACACCAGAGTTTAAGCAAATTCTATATAGTTAAAATAATTATTATTATACAACAATTAAATTATAATAGGTTATATACGATTTCTCAAACAAAAACCAAAACCATTCTTCAAGATGTATAGAGACTTTACTCTGTTTAACTACGAAAACTTTTTAGCTGACTTGCGTAATATAGACTGGGATTTTATCTTCAGATTATATCTTCAGGTTAGACAATGTTAAAGAAATGGTCATTTTTTAAAATAAAACTCTTGTCGCTCTATATGATGCACATGCACCGTTTATCACAAAAAAAATAATCAAAGCTCCAGCGCCCTGGCTTACTGAAATCCTCAAACTAATAATGAAATTCTTGGGAGTATTACTTAATTAATTCTGCTGTGAAATTTGAGAAGAAAGCTTATTTGCAACACACTTTTCGTACGAATCCAAAAAACTTCTGGAAAACCTTAAAAGACTTAAACTTAACTTCTCATAATGCTAATTTTTTACTATTCTAAATGAAAATATTACACCTACTTCTTTCAACAATTATTTCATAAATAATATTGCAATACCATCTAATAATTTTAAAGGCTTTGTAACCGAAAATTATAGTAACAAATATCTTTTTCCTGTCATTAATAAATTTAAATTTGCCGAAGTAACGCCCGACATAGTTGAAAAAACTCTTAATAATATCAAGAACGAAACAACGGGAGTCGATGGTATTAACCTAAAAATGTTACTCTTTGCTGTACCTTACCTTACTCCTTACATAACGAAAAATCATAATATACTTCCTCCTACACCGTCGGGATTTCACAAAAATTATAGCACTACGACTGACCTATTTTTTTGTAACCGATGATCTACACAGAGCATACGATGATAATAAAAATTCAATATTAATACTACTCGACTACAGCAAAGCTTTCGATACCCTTGATCATGGAACCCGATTAATTAAACCTAAATATTTTGGCCGAGGTCAAGGAGCCTTCGAACTATTTCGTAATTATCTAAGTAATCGTGAGCAACAAACAATATTTAACGGTAATTACTCAACGTTCCTCTCAATCGAACGGGGAGTCGCACAGGGAAGCATTTTAAGACCACTTATTTTTTCAATATACACAGCCGATCAAAATTTTTAAAAAAACTGTTAAACCCATCAATATGCTGTAGCAGTTGCCGTATTCTTTCATTTTAACCGAATTAGATGAAGCAGCTGAAAAACTTAATAATGATCTTGAAATAGTCTCTAAAATCTTAAATGCTCACGGGCTTGTCTTAAATGAAAATAAAACGCAAATGCTAATTTTTGGTAGGAAAAAGGGTTTTAGTAACCTAAAAATATATCTAAACCGTGTCATTTTAACGGACGTCTGTAAGAACCTAGGGTTACTCTCAAGTCCATTTTTTTAAATTGAAACTACTTTATTTTCACAAGGACATTCTCGATCCCAACATTAAATTAAAATTATCTGACTCCTTGGTACTGTCTCATCTGTCTTACTGTCTAATAGTTTTTTGGTCCTGCTTGCTACAACAAGATAAAAACAGTCTTCAGAAACTGCAAAATTCTTCGTTGAGATTTTCATACAACCTACGTAAGTTCGACCACATTTCGCAATATATGTCAGACTCCAACTGGTTTAGCATTCAAGAAAGATTTGATATTAAGATGTGCAAGTGTGTTTATAAAATACTTACTACCCAGGAAACTTCATATTTGTTTCAAGAGTTGGTTTGTCATAAGAGTGGGTTTGTTGTCCTAAGTCATCACACTGCCTTCTTCCAGAGGTCCTTTAGCTATACCGCCAGTAAACTTTTTAACTTGTTGACACTAGAGATTAAGGAGTCCCCCACGTCTGAGTCATTTGGTAATAGCATAAAGCCATTTTTTGAGGCAAAAAGAGGGATTATACTTATATTCTTTTAACTGTTTTTATTCTCTGTAAACCCTATTTTAATTTTTTTCTCAAACTGACATTAACTGTTATTTAACGTACTAGCTTAAGAATTTTAACCAAACGGTGGTTGTATGAGTAGCTTCGCTGAATATCGCCACCTTTAATTCAACATTATTGTAATTCGATTTACTTCGAGAAATAAAGGCATTTTTATTTATTTATATTCTTCGTCATCTTAGGAACTGTCATCACCTCTTGACCCTATAAAGAGTCAACCGTCTGATCAATCAGGTTGTCAAGATCCCACATTTTCTCTTTCTGTTTAATCACATGCTGGACTGCTTTTCGCAAGTTCCCTAGTGTCACTCACTGCCTTAATGGCTTAATCAAACAGTAGCTTTTAAATGTCGTGTTTTCTCTTCCAAGAAATCATTTGCGCTCATTTAAGTTCTATAGGATTTAGTTCGCAAAGATATGGCGGTAAGCGCAGCACAGTTACATTATATTTTTCTGCTATGTCTTCAACGGTATATTTCATAAAACGATTTTTGTGTAAATTTGCTATGGTTAGTAGTTCTTTCTTTATCAAATTGAGTTCAAACTCAATACCTTTGGTAGTTAGCCAGTCGATAATTTCTTGTTTTCTCCAAGATGAAGTTGGTGTCTTCCCTATGCTCCGTGAATAATAGCTTTCGTTATCCATAACCACTACCAGCCAGAAGATATTTTATTAATCTCACCATAATATTCTTCGAATACATCCGAACTCAAGTCGTCAAGGTAATCTCCCGTTCGGCACAAGTGTGAAGTTAGCAAACCTTCTTTCTTCTCTGTTCGCTTCCAATGTGTGCAATTACACTTGCCGACAAAAAAATTTTTTTTGTTGTAACACAAATCAGAATAGCATAATCTAATAGAATGGACCTATCCAAATACGAAAATGACAAATGGAAAGTTGTAGCATGTAGGGTTTTCTTGTTAGAGTTGTAGAACCATATCGAATGTTTATCGATACTTAATATCTATAGAAAAAATGATTTCAGAAAATTCTTAACCCTGTTTATTGACTATGTTTACAGTTTTCGCCTATTAAACATACCATACATTTAAGAGAAAAGCAAACGAGAAAAATATTAACTTAAAACACTAATTAAACTTTATTTTTTCCGTTTATGAGGTGTCCTGTCTTCTCTCTTCATAAACCAACCGTATCGAATTTCCATTGTTCTGATATCCTGGTGAAACCTTTCACCCTGCTCGTCACTAACAGCTCCCAAATTTTTAGGAAAAAATGACAGATGAGAATGAAAGAAGTGAATTTTTAATGACATTCTGGCACCAAAATGCTTTTTAGGCATCTAAGAGTTCATTAACTAATTGTTCATAATTTCCATCCATATTGTTGCCTAAAAATCCACTTACTACTTTAACAAATGAATTCCATGCTCTGAGTTCCTGCCTGGTAAGCTTTTCCGTAAAATTGACATCGTCCAGCAAATTTCTGATTTGTGGCCCAATAAAAATGCCTTCTTTTAATTTGGCATCCCTTAACTGGGGAAAGACTTGTCTTAGGTATTTAAATCCATCGCCATCTTTATTCAAAGCCTTCACAAAGTTTTTCATCAGCCCAAGTTTAATGTCAAGAGGAGGCAAAAGGATATTTTTGGGATCAACAAGAGATATAAATTTAAAATTTTGAGATCCCGGTTGAAATTCGCTTATTTCTGGCCAAATTTTTGTTACATAATGCTGATTTATTGCACGACTGTCCCATAAACAAAGAAAACAGCAATATTTTGTAAATCTCCCCTGAAGTCCCGCTAAAATCGCTATAAATTTAAGTCCCCCCAAAATCATGCGCATATTTTCATAATTTTCTTTCATTGCAACTGAATGGGCAACTGGTATAGAGGGTTTTAAACTTCCATTATGCAATAACACAGCTTTTAATCTGTATTTAGAAGAGTCTATGAATAAGCGCCACTCACGAGGAGAATGTTCAATATCAAGTTCCTGCATTAAATAACTTCGTTGTCGCGAATATGCTTGCAGTTATCCTGCTCCTCTATTAATTCTTCTAAACTGGAAGGAAGCGAGTTACGGCAACTAGACTTAGAAGCATGGAATATGAATCCTTTGAAGGGAATCAAACATCAGTGTTTATCAATATCAAATCTTCCACGTCATTAGAAAGAAAGGAGTGTTCTCACCTTTGGGCACTTGCTCAATAGGATATTGTTAAACTTTGCTGTAAAGTTGTCAAAAGTTTAGATCCGATGTTCCAGATAGCCAGTGAGTATAGTAAAGGGGCTTTCCTGTTCAAGAAGGCAAACAAAGCTGTGAGTAAACTTGTGAAGTTGCACAATCTCTTGTAAGACCAAAACTTGGAGTTGTAAAGAATCACATAAAGAGAAGAAACACCAGCATGACTAATTCTATAAGAATATAGACTTACTGTGCTTAGGAGGCTTAAATCGGTACACGCGCATAACGAATTTTCCATACTGTAGAATTCAGAAAACATAGCATTTCTTTTTCTGAAATTCGTAATTTTTGTTTCTCTGGCCAATAGGTTCCATTTCTTAAGACGGGAACCTAGAAGTTCTGACTGTTGCTTGGATAACCCCAAATCACGTACTAAATCATTTAATTCACTTTGAACAATCAAATGTGGCTCGCCGGAACTGGGATCTGTGGTAAAAGTGGGATCGGTGCACTGTTCTTCTGAGCTGCCTGATGATGCGTTATCTCCATTATCTCCCAAATCAATAGCTTGCCAGTTTAAAAGGTGCAATCGGCACTGGCAAATTTGCATTATGAGGAACAGGTCGTATGGCAGATTGCAAATTTGGACATTCTATATTGTGCTTTTCCTTTTTGGAATAACCTTCAGTCTTTGTCAGGCAAAAATAACAATCTTCAGAATGATTGGTGGGTTCTCGCCATACCATTGGAACTGCAAAAGGCATACTTTTTCTCTTTCCCTTCATCCACTGCACCAATGATACACTACAACTAACACGACACACATGGGGAGCCCACCGCTTATCTTCATCTCCAATTAGCACACCAGAATATTTAAAGTAGGCTTTTTTTACATTTTCGGAAATGGCTGGCTTGTGATTTCATCAGAAATTCCCCACAAATATGACAAAATTTGTCAGGAGAAATTTTACAACTTTGGCGCGTTTGACTCAACATTCTCGTCTTCACATACACTTGCTTATCGATACACAGAGAACCACTCAATTCGAAACTCAACAGAAGAGTGATGTTTAACGTTTATTTTATGTCTAATGTTGTAATCAACCCAGTCTAGGTAATTTTTCCCTTGTTAGATGGACCCATTTTAGCAGCCCCACAATAAAATTGTTTACCTGCCAATATAAAAGGTTTTATTAAAAAATGGTACATATCAGGGCTTTCCCAATATTCTTTTTATAGTTGGGAGGGTATTTCCATTGTGAAAATAATGAGCTGGCCTGTTTTAGAAAAATCTTGTCGACCAGTGTTATTAGTATCTTCCCTTTAATATCCGTTGACAGGCCTTTGATGAAAGCTTAGCGGGTACTGGTTATATTTTTGTCTCGCCACATTTTTGGTACTAGTACCCAGGGTACCATTTGAAAACCGCTGGAGATAGAAATATGGAATTTGGTGTGCTAATAGGGTTGAATATTATTAGGAAATTTATTAATTACATTGCTTATATTTACATCAATACTCTATCTATGGGTATGAAAGTGACCCAATCCAACAGGTCGCTCTTGTGCTATAGTATTTCCTAGCTAAGTTTTTAATCGTAGTTTTCACGTAAAAATATGTAAATTACACATGATGTTTGACCTGCCTGGGGGGAGGGGGGTCATTACCTTATTACCCCTCACCTTGATTGGCCTTGAGCCTCGGCCGACCCTAAATTTTAGTGTACGAGCCGTCACTGCATTTTATGATATATAGAAATATATAGAAAAGGATGGGTAACAAAATATAAATAATGAAAAATCCTCGACATCTTGCCTTTTCTGAAACATTTATTATTTTAATTAATATCGTTTAGATTTTAAAAGCGCCATACTGATATTCGAGTATTGACATCCAGAGTTTTCGTTTCTCGCAATAAAAAAGAACAATACTTTTTTCCGTTTGTTCTTATCGTCAAACGATTTCCTTAAAAAAGTATCAAAAGAAAATGTTTAAAGGAACTTACGTTTCAAATAAAGGAAATGCTTCACATAGCAAGAAAATACGGCCTTTCGTGACATCAAGAAAATATCCGCTCTAATTTTCCACTCCAATAGACCAAAAAAGACTGTTTTGTTTCTTTTGAATTCCTGTATTTTGAATTGTATACTTGGGGGAAAAATAGCAGTACATAAAATGAAACACACACAAAATTAACACACCCACACTCAGCATTCGAATTTAAAACTACTTTTTCTTTCAAAAATAATCAAAATATTTTATTTCTATACTTGTTCATTGTTTCTAAAAGTTTCAATTTGTTATTTTGTTCCGAGTGAAGTTAACATGATACATATACGCAATATAATCTCCATTAATATTTTGTATAACTTTGATGACTATTCTTTCTCTCCCCTTTTCCATTTTGGGATCTTTAAAACACATCAGGAGATATGGGAGTCCATGAACCAAAAGTTCTGGACCCCTTCCCCCAGATTCTGAAAATATTTTTGTGTTTTTACACAATTTAAACTCCAACAGGCCAATTTTTTTGAAATTCTAGCTTCTTGAGGGCTGTTTTGAAAGTTTACATGTTGGATACTTTGCGAGTGAGAACAAGTTGCAAAGAACAACAAAGAATTTTTTGAAACACCCTGTAAATTGCAATAAAATTTTTAAAAGTAATAAAAATAAAGCTACAAATTTTCACATTATTTTTCTTTATTCAGTTGATTTTTAATAATATTAAATAGTGAAAAGGTGTCTTAAAATCTGAAATACAGTAGCGACTTTTTAAAACTATTTCCAGAATTAAATTTTTGAAGAAGTAACCGATTATATAATCAAGTTATAAAAGAGATGTCTACTGTACATTCGTGAACCAAGCAGCTTTGTTGTGTAATTTTGGTTGCGAGTTTTTGAAATATTTAATTTAACCAGTGGCGTTACATTTCGATAATAGTGCTCAATAGTTGCAAGAGATCCCATGGGAAAAAGAACAGTAGACATTTTGACTGTCATGAAAATGTCAAGAAGAGTTTTCATCTTTATCAGATGCGTTATTATCTTCAGGAAGCTCACAGTGGTCCACAACATCAAAGGTAAAGTCAATTTATAATTGTTGTATTTATAACTAATATAATTAATTGTAATTTTTACCTACAGTGACACGCAGGTGAATTGTTCCAAGGAAATTGTGACTGTTTTTTATTGCCCAGTATATTTTAAACCGCCAGGCCGATTTCGTTGGGTTTTGATTCATTGTATAGCCTAAACATTTGGGTACGTATTGCCATACGGAATTTATTGTTGCCTTAACATTTTTAGATCATACAGTTCTTTAATAATGGTTCAAGACGTCTGTCGCATAGCTTTTTGAAGAGTATCCATATGACCTAAAATGAATGGTAATAGTCTGGTCATTCATTAGCATTTCCTTTTTTAACGTGTCTCGATATCTATTGATTTTGTTCTTAATAATTACATTTTGTTATTATTTACGTTTACAAAATACCATCTATTGAATCAGCGTATATATCCCGTCAAAAATGTCAAAGTGACTTTTGGTATTGCATGAATTCGACAAAATAATAAGTGGTTTATTTTCAATATTTCTTTGTATAATGCCTCGATTAACTCAAGAGCAACTCGACCATGCTGTGGTTCTCGGAGCTTATCAGCTGCAGAGGAGATTGTCGTATCGTCATCAAAGAGAGTATATTTTTCAGAAAGGTGGGACTCTGGTAAATCATTAATGTATATTGGAAAAATAATGGATCACAGAATTGAACACTGTGGAACTCCAATGTTAACTACACTTTCCACTGACAGCACCCCACCAACTCTCACAATCTATTCACAAGGTACGATTTCAACATCTGAACACCGTCAGATATAAAGTTGTATTTACTAAGCTTATGCAGGAGGATTTCATGCTCAACACAATCAAAAGCCTTACTTAGGTCAAACAGAAGAACAGTATCATATTGAAATCTATGGTATGATTCCATGATATATAACTTCTTTTAAAACTTGAAGGGTTATATTAGTTTTTGATGTGCATAAATCGTAAATTGCATTACGAACATCCATTTTTACATTGTCACTTAAGTCTTCTGTCTTTGGCTTTTTTTGTGTACATTTCTTAATTTTCTTCGGTAGTAAATTATGCTTTTTTTCATGCACAATTTTCTGCACAGTCCTTATACCGATTTCCAGAGCTGTAGCTACTGTCTCCTGGATACTGGCCGGTGAATTTTCATTTTCGTAATATTTTATTAGATTTAATACAATTGTTTTCGCTTGTGGATGCAAAAAACCCGAAAATTGTTTTCTATTACTTATTTTGTCACTGACTTGTCAATCTGACTTTGAAGTGACATCGCTCAAAGATTTTTGCAACTGCTGGTATTTATATGTTTATCCTCTTTTTTCATATGAAAATATCATAGGTCTATCTAATTCAACTTCCGGATTTTATGCGGAGGATATGATTACACGTGATAAAAGAAAAACAAATTTAAAAAGTTTGTCGTTGATAAATCGTATGACCCGCACATTATTAGAATAATTTTTTTAATGATAATGATCCTTAATCTTGTAGATTTGGTTGATTTTGATGGGTTGTTAGAATCTAAGTTTAATAAAACACCTTTTTTAATAAGCCGACATTTCGAATAATATATATTCTTCCCCAAGGTCTGAAACCAAGAAAAATTCTTTTCAACTTTAATTTTTTTTAAAATACATATTTTTAAGATTTTGCACAAACATGGGAAGTGTTTTCAGTGTTTTCAGTTTACAGATCATCTTCTTTTTTCTCTCAGAAATTTAAAGGATATGAAGAAAATTTTACTACAAATGATTTTGATAAAGTTACACCAACATATAACTTTTTTGAGAAAGATAGGCTTAGAAGTGAGTTGGGTGTTATTTATAGCAGAAAAGATTTCCATCACGCGGGAAGACCGTTAACAATTTTACAACTATTTGTCGATAGAAACCTGAATGAATGTTTTAGTAAAACTATTCTGTTATTAAAATTAATCTGTACAAGTCCAATGATCACTGCGAAAGTGAACGTTCTTCTTCTACATTTTTTTTGTGCAAATAAACAATAAACTATACACTCTGTTCATCAAACTGTTTATATTACGTAGGTATGAAACCCAAGAAAAGTTTTCGTAATTAACAAACTCCAGTGTGAAAGCTTTCGTACTAAATAAATAAGTTTATTATGTTTAAGAAGAGGGTAGTTGATCATTGTCGTGTTTTGAAAAAAAATTACTGTATTGTTTATTTTTTCTTACCTACAATCCAATCTTCGTCAGTATTCCTTTCAATAAGGGGCACAGGCTGATAGAGCCTTAAGGCTTCCCTAACAACGATATCCATATATTTCAGATCGTTAATTTGGGAGAGGGTTATCTCGGCTTTTGGATCTTTTCCAATGGTTTCGACTATTTCCTCGAATACTTTGTCTTGGATCGTGGGATTCTGTGCCAGAGCGTAAAGGGTAAAGCACATAGCCGTGGCTGAAGTGTCATGACCCTAGAATATATAGGACAAATAAATGTAGTCTCTGAAAATATCTTATTACAATTTTATAGGTCAGTTGTCGGAGACATAAAACATTGAGTAAGTGTAATTTATGGAATATTGAATCCATTTGTATATAAAAACTTGGCAAATTTCCTTTACCCGGAACTTCCCCTGTTATGAATCTATCCTCTTATTAGGAATAGTGAAGTGTGACCTAATTTAGTTCAGTATACAGGGTGTTTCTTAATTGAGTGTCAATATCTAAGGAGGTGATTTTTGGGTCCATTTTAAGAAGAAAACTTCATATAAACATATGTCTTAAACGGTGTAAATTTTAAGATACAGGGTGTTAAACTTTCAATAATTTCATAATTTTTCGATAATATCTCGAATACCACTCTAGATATTGTAATGAAATTTGGTATAGAGGTACTATGCATCTAGTGGAATTTTTTGATGTAGAACATTATTTTTGAAATTCCCATTGATTTTTAAGCAAGTTTAATCTCTCGCTAATTTTGAGTTGAACGCACGGTTTTCGTTTTAAAAAATAAAAACCGTTTCTCTGCATGGGCCAAACAATCCTGGTCATAAGACGGATATCACCATGCATGCAGAGGAATATTATTGTATTAAACTCGAGAAATCAAATCTTGTCGAAAATAAATACTAAAAGTTTTCAAAAACAAACAAATGAATCAATAAAAATGCTTTATTTTAGAAAAATCAGTGGCGCGAAAGTGTGTATGTCCATTCTTATTAAAATCAGAAATCGCTTTATCTCAGTGAGAGATATTTGTAGATAATAGTGTGTAGTCTTCAGCCACCAATCTAGAACCACCATGTCAATGTTTTTCAGAAGTCTGTTCCTTCATAAATACTTTTTATAAATTTTATTAAAATAATATGACATTCTTCAACAATAACAAGTTATTTATAAAACTCTACTAATACAACTAGGTACATAATTAATAATTTCAACAAAAATAATTAGTTTTTAACAAATTGACAGCACACTTTGTGAAACAAAATAGAAGAAAAAAATTAGATAAGTAGTTGAAAATGCCCACCACCTTGGAGAATACAGGCTTCAGCCCTTTTCCTCATGTTGTCGCGAACTCTTTGAAGGATACCCTCGGTGTTTCTGATAATATCGCAGGAATCTCTTATATGATCCTTCAGCTCCTCTACAGTGTTTACTGAGGTGCGGTAAACTAAAGATTTAAGATGTCTTCATAGAAAAAAATCCAAACTATTTAGGTCTGGGGACCTAGGGGGCCATGGTTGGGGTCCGCCACGACCTACCCTTCTGTTGTTAAATGTGCGGTTCAAATATTCTCTGGCTTCAATACTAAAGTGGGCGGGCGCGCCATCGTGCATGAACCACATTCTGTTTCTAATCAGAATTGGTATATCTTCTAACAATATCGGCAAATCGTTCTCAAGAAACCGGCGATAATTATGACCATTTAGTCTTTCTGGGAGGAAAAAAGGTTCAATTAGGTGATTTTCGATAATGCCAGCAAAAACATTTACAGAGAATGGCTCTTGATGATGATGTTTTACAATGGCATGGGGGTTCTCGTCGGCCCAGATATGATTATTGTGGAAGTTTCTGATAGCGTTCCTGAAGAAGTTCGCTTCATCTGTGAACATTATTTCGCGATCAAATAAGGATTACGCGCATTTTTTTTCCAAAAACCATTCACAAAAATTAACTCGGAAAGGAAGATCTCGGGGAAGTAAGGCTTGCACTCGTTGAATGTGATATGGGTATAAAAAAAAATCATATAGAATTCTCCAAACTAGGATGTGCGAAATATTTAGGTTAATTCCAGTTTTCCTAGTACTCAGGTCAGGATTTTCATCTATGGAATTTAATACTGCCTCTTCAATTTCTGGAGTTCTTACAGTCCGATGGGCCCCTTTTAATTGATTATTTGGCTTGAATGTACCTGTTTCAGTCAACCTTCTATGCACATTTGCAAATATTCGCCTATCTGGTATGACTCTACCAGGAAAGCTCTCTTGATATAATCGCCACGTTTCGGTAAACTGCCATCAGCCAAACCATACATGTAATGCATGTCTGCCAACTCTTCATTGGTAAACTCAACCATTTCTTTTCTCAGATAAATCAGATATTTAGAACACAAAATTAATTAAAACCGACTGAATCTGAAAGCTGAACTGTCAAATTAAGTTACAAGAGGAGTATTAATTCTGACAGCCAAAGCCTACTACAATAATAATTATTATTAGTAATCTTTCTTTATTGATGAACTAATAGTATTTTATAGTATCGTGTTAAAAAATTATAAGCTCAAATAATAATTTTGAAATCTTTGGGTATTAGTTATTCATAAGCAAATTTGATTTCTTGAATTTCAGTCAAAAAAAAATTTTGCATGCCATGGCGATTGGTGTTGTCATATTAGCGATATTGTTAAAACTCTGCAGAGAAACGGTTTTTATTTTTTAAAACGAAAACCGTGCGTTCAACTCAAAATTACCAAGAGATCAAACTTACTCAAAAATGAATAGGAATTTCAAAAATAACTTTTATTATAAAAAAATCAGTGGCATACCATCAATGTCTGGGAAAATATGCAGGGCGGATTCCATACGGACGCCACTGGTGGAAATACAAAAAAATGTTCTACATCAAAAAAGTCCACTAGATGCATATTGCCAAATTTCATTACAATATCTAGAGTGGTGTTCGAGATATTATCGAAAAATTATAAAATTATTGAAAGTTTAACACCCTGTATCTCAAAATTTACACCGTTTAGGATATATGTTTATATGAAGTTTTCTTCTTAAAATGGACCCAAAAATCACCTCCTTAAATATTGACACTCAAGAAACACCTTTTGTTCTATCATATTGGATTCCCAACAATATTTTACCAGTTTCTACCTATGCCACACTTGATTTTTGGGAATAATTTAAAATAAATTCAACAAGTAGTTTTTACATTAACACAAACCGCCATTTTGTTACGCTATTAATAATTTATTGTTTTTTTAAGTGTGTTGTATTTACAGGGGGTTGTATGTTGTATTTATGTTGAATGTGGTAAAAATACCATGGTCTGGGGTCATAGATGTTTAAACATAAATATTTTCCTTTTTCCTAAATTAACAAAGATAAGACATAAATTACCTAACCTAATACGTTACGAAACCTAATACATAATATACAAAGTCACTAAAAAATATCTTATTAAGTATTTAAGATTTCCAAAACAATTTCACGGCCAGTGTTGCCAGTGTGTAGCAGTCTCGTCCCTCCGAAATGAATTATGCATACAAATATTTCTAAATAAATAGACTTAACTCGCGAATTCGGCAACAACAACAAATAAATGTATGTAGTCGTCGCACGGCGGTCAATATGCGATAATTAGCAGGACAAAAGTCTGATTTTTATTTTTTTATTATTGCGTCAATTTTTGCGTAGGCGGCTTAGAAATAATCTAAATAATACCATAGCAACTGGGCAAGTCCTGACATATATTGAAACGTAAGCTTTGACATGTTAAAGTTGTCACAATTTTCATTTAATCAAGGCAGATTATTTATTTATTTTGTGTAGGAAATCAATTGAAAAATTATTTAAAGGTCTAATTAATATTTATTGTCACTCATCTGAAAAATGAATAACGAAGCATTGAATGGTAAGTTTTTGTTGAATATTTTGTTTATTTGTCTCAGTTACATATAAAAAACCTGTCTTTCAAAAACTCTACATTTTATAAAACAAAAAATAATAATTAAACATTTCAAGGTGCAGCAAATAAAAGTTTTATAAGATTTCACTTACATTTACAAAAAATATATTAAAATAAACCTTTATAAATATATTTTATCATATGTTGAAACCAGCTAGTACCAGCTGTTATAGTTATGAATTTTTTTAGGAGCTAATGCTACTCGTGTTAAAAGGCTGAACGTGTACGATTTTTTGAAAAGGCATAATTTTATATCAAATGCAACTAGTCCCCACGTTTTAACGGCTGTTTTTAATTATGTAAATGCTAAAACTATAGAAGCAAGCTCGTCTACTAACACGGAAAAGTTAATCTTCGATCAAATTAAGATATTTTGTGGCAATTTGGTAACTAGATGGAAAAAATGTCATCAGTGTGAAAAGCTATTTTTAAAAAAATACTCTACATGGCTCCAAAAATATTTAATAAATTCCGATAATGATGAACAAGTTAACTTAAAATTTGGTCGGCCTGAAAAATGTTTTACCGAAAGCAGTGTGAAAACGAGAAAAAGAAGAGTGTCGTCTTTGGCAAAATCGAAATCCCCTGAAGAACTTGCTTTGGCTACCCAACTAAGTTACAGAGCACAAGGTAAAAGAAAAATCGCCAAACAAATAGAAGAAATTACACATTCCGATTCTTCAACAAAAAAAACTTCTCCCGATAGTGCAACTACTGTAAAACCATATACGCCAATGGAAGCCTTAGCCCTGATAGTTGATCTGAAATTAACAAAACATCAGTACATTTCAATGCAAAAAGGGGCTGCTGAAAGAAATGCAAATTTGTACCCACCTTACTATTTAGTTTTAAAAGCAAAAAATGAATGTTATCCTAATAATATAAATATATTGGAAAATTTTGCCGAGGTAAAACTGCAGAGTTTGCTTGATTACACCTGTCATCGTTTAGTCCAAGTACAAGATGAGGTATTTTGTCAAACTTTTCAAAGCACTCAAACCGTTTTTTGTCAATTAAATTGTAAATGGGGTTTGGATGGTAGTGGTGGTCAAGCAAACTATAAACAAAACTTTTCAGAGCCATATGGCAGCATATCTGATAGTGACGTCCTTTTAACAACATTAGTGCCTCTCAATCTCGTGTACAAAAACCAAAATAATAAAGAAGTTATCATCTGGCAAAATCCTAGAACATTTTCAACAAGGTTTTGTAGGCCTATTAAAATTCAATTTATTAAAGAAACCGCAGAAGTAGTTTCTTCAGAAGTAAACAATATAAAATGTCAAATCTCAGATCTCAATCCAACTAAGGTAATAACTTCTTTAGGCCACAAAATCATTATAAATCATGTTTTATGCCTAACTATGCTGGATGGAAAAGCTTGTAACGCTGTAGTCAAAAATTCTTCGTCTCAAACATGCTATATCTGCGGTACAAAGCCAAAAGAAATGAATAATTTAAGTCAAATAAAAAATAGGCCGTTAAAAGACAACGCGTGTGAATTGGGTTTATCTACTTTACATGCCCATATAAGATTATTTGAATGTGTGTTACATATTTGCTATAGACTAGGAATTCAAAAGTGGCAAATTCGAAAAAACGATAAGGTAGCATTTGAGACAAGAAAAAAAGAGATAATAGATAAATTAAAATTAGAGTTAGGGATTTTAGTAGATGTAGTTAAACAGGGATATGGAAGTACAAACGATGGCAATACTGCTCGGAGATTTTTTCAAAATTTGGAGAAGGCAAGCGAAATTACTGGAATAGATAAAGACCTTCTTAACCGCTTTAATGTAATTTTACAAATATTATCCAGTGGCTTTTCTATTAAAACAGAAGAATTTAGAGTATATTTACATGAAACTGCCGAGCGATTTGTACTTTTATATCCCTGGTACTACATGCCTGCTTCCGTACACAAAATATTGTTACATGGAGCAGACGTTATTAGCTCATTTGATCTACCAATAGGGCAATTATCGGAAGATGTTCAGGAGGCAAGACACAAAGAATACAGACATTTCAGAGAACACAATACTAGAAAAATGTCCAAACTTGAAACAAACACAGATCTCTTACACATGTTCCTAATAACATCAGATCCAGTAATATCTAATATCAGAAAATTACCTAGTAAAAAAGATAGTGTTTTGTCTCCTGAAGCATTGCTTTTTCTTAAATGTCCAGATTAATGTTTAGTTATAGATTATAGATTAGTTTCAACACTAGCGAAAATTCAAATATCAATACTGACACAAATATTATTGATGTTGAACTAGTCAACTATTTTATAGCAGTTTCAAAACGGTTTTCGTACGCGTTGGAAATAATCTTATAGTTCGTTAAACCTGCAAAAAATTATGATATTACAAAAGTACTTTATTTTGTTTTTTCTATGTTAGTCAAGCATTATATTTGAATTAATATTTTATGTTTTTAGTTTATTCCTTTATTCTTATTGAAAACAAAACAATCGGTAATCTTCGTGCATTCAATTATCAAGTGAGTATTATACTGTAGAATACTTAAAATCAGGAAAAAAATGCTTATTTCCTAAATTATACAGTATGCGAAAACACATTGACTTTTTGTACGCAATATATACCTAAATTATATTGTGTGTAAGTGATATTACTGTTTTGCTACTTTCCGATGTTTGCTATTAAAACTGTTTTTCATAATTTGTAGACTTAGGCCCAAATTATCCATCGTTTGTTAACTTTACCAAAACGATAATTGTCATAGAAACGATTGTCTCAACAATAGTTTCCAATACAATTATCCTCTTGGTAAATTTAACAAACGATTGATAATTTGGGCCTTAATCATAGTAATTTTCAAATAAGTAATGTCAAATTTTATTAAGTTAAATGTACCTTAAATTTATTTATAAGTTTATTTAAAGGTAAATGTAGAGCCTCTTATTAATTTTTTTTTACTAGTGGCTATTTTTAAACACCCTGTAGATATGGTAAAAATGAATTTCAACTTTCAACATTATATAAAACATATTTTTGATTAAAATAACATACAAAATTTATTGCTTTTTTATTTGTTTTGCAATATTTACTTCTGTCCTGCTAATTTTCGCATATTGACCACCGTGCGTCGAGGTGTTCGGATCGTGCTAATATTGCTCCGACTTTTATTGAATTTTAGTGAGAAGTTTAAGTTGAATAAATTTTTATTGTTCACAGTCGAAAAGGCGATAAATATTCCGATCTGGCGCAGAGTGTTATCTTTCTTTTGACTTTGTTTTTTCTTCAAAATTAGGAAAAACATGTCAAACATATGTAAAATCTGTACATCGCAAATAACAAAAAAATCGCACGGTTTCCAGGGTCAAGGTTTCTGTGAATGCTTTTATCACGGAAAGTGCGTTGAGATTACAGCGGACCAGTTGAGTTTTATTTAAGATAATCCTAACGTACGATGGAAGTGTTCCACCTGCCAAAAAGCGGGGATTTCGTCGAGTACCCATAGCCTATCTTTAAGCGGCGAGCAGGCTTCTAACGTTACCACTCTGCAAAAGCAAATGATTACTCTTATGGATGAAATTAAAATCGAAATAAAAAGTGTTAAAGATCAACAGGATATGTTATTAACGTCGGTGAATTTCTGCTCCGACAAGGTTTCTGAATTTGAAGAATTGCTTAAGAAATGGAGTGAGCATATTAAGGCAATCCAGACATTAAAGGCTGAAAACCAGACATTGAAAAACAGTGTCAGAGTACTCACGAAAAAAGTAAATGACCTAGAGCAGTTCTCTAGAATCAATAACATTGAAATTCAGGGTTATCCTGATAATAAAAATGAAGATCTTGTAAAAACAGTGGAGAAAATACATAACAGTTTGGGCATGCAATCTGTGGATAATTCGATTGAATCTGTGCACCGAGTTCAGTCTTTTAACATATCAACTAACCCAAAAAATATAATTGTGAAGTACTCATCCCGCAAAACAAAAGATGACGTCTTAACAGCAGCAATAATTAAAAGGGGTTCTAACCGTACCCTACTGCTCGAGGGAATTTCTACAGGCATCTACATTAACGAACATCTTTCTCCAGACAATAAAATACTTCTAAAAAAAATTCGGGAAGCGTCCCGTGTCAAAGTGTATAAATACGTTTGGGTTAAAAATTGCAACATTCTTATTCGTAATGAAGACGGTGCACCCGTAAAACATATTCAGCATGAGGACCAGATAGATTTTCTTTAAACGAGCACCCCATTTTTTAAAGCTATTTTACTAGACTAAGGACGTAATCTTCGAGTCCTATAATTATTTAAATGTATTTTATCAAAATGTAAGAGGCCTTCGAATAAAAACCCATGAGTTTAAGCTTAATTTAATATCCACCAATTATGATGTTGTGTTTCTAACGGAAACGTGGTTAAAAAGTGGCATTTCTAACAAAGAGCTATTTAATAACGAATACCAAGTGTTTCGGCGGGACCGCGAGAGCTCCCTTAGTGATAAGAGTGATGGTGGAGGTTGTTTGATCGCTGTTTAGGAAGGTGCTGAGGATATCTGGGTAACCATTTATACTAAAAGTGAGCGCAAAATCCATTTATGCTGTGTTTATATCCCACCAGGTAATGACTTAGCCTTGGTTTGTTACACAGACAAAATTTACAATCTTTTTGATAAAATTTCCAACGATACCATTTTAATATGCGGTGACTTTAATTTTTCTCGCGTAAAGTGGACCGAAAAAATAATTGCATTTATTACCTTCCCGAAAGTCTCGACCCCAAGTTTACTATTTTAAAGGATTTATTAGACTTTTTTGGCCTTTTCAGTGGCGTGAAAGTAATTACTATGTCCATTCTTATTAAAATCAGAAATCGCTATATCTTAGTGAGAGATATTTGTAGATAATAGTATGTAGTCTTCAGCCACCAATCTAGAACCACCATGTCAATGTTTTCTGTTCCTTCATAAATACTTTTTATAAATTTTATTAAAATAATATGACATTCTTCAACAATAACAAGTTATTTATAAAACTATACTAATACAACTAGGTACATAATTAATAATTTCAACAAAAATAATTAGTTTTTAACAAATTGACAGCACAGTTTGTGAAACAAAATTGAAGAAAAAAATTAGGTAAGTTGTTGAAAATGCCCACCACCTTGGAAAATACAGGCTTCAGCCCTTTTCCTCATGTTGTCGCGAACTCTTTGAAGGATACCCTCGGTGTTTCTGATAATATCGCATGAGTCTCTTATACAATCCTTCAGCTCCTCTACAGTGTTTACTGGGGTGCGATAAACTAAAGATTTAAGATGTCTCTATAGAAAAAAATCCAAACTATTTAGGTCTGGGGACCTAGGGGGCCATGGTTGGGGTCCGCCACGACCTACCTATCTGTTGTTAAATGTGCGATTAAAATATTCTCTGGCTTCAATACTAAAGTGGGCGGGCGCGCCATCGTGCATGAACTACATTCTGTTTCTAATCAGAATTGGTATATCTTCTAACAATATCGGAAAATCGAGTGAGCATATTAAGGCAATCCAGACTTTAAAGGCTGAAAACCAGACATTGAAAAACAGTGTCAGAGTACTCACGAAAAAAGTAAATGACCTAGAGCAGTTCTCTAGAATCAATAACATTGAAATTCAGGGTTATCCTGATAATAAAAATGAAGATCTTGTAAAAACAGTGGAGAAAATACATAACAGTTTGGGCATGCAATCTGCGGATAATTCGATTGAATCTGTGCACCGAGTTCAGTCTTTTAACACATCAACTAACCCAAAAAATATAATTGTGAAGTACTCATCCCGCAAAACAAAAGATGACGTCTTAACAGCAGCAATAATTAAAAGGGGTTCTAACCGTACCCTACTGCTCGAGGGAATTTCTACAGGCATCTACATTAACGAACATCTTTCTCCAGACAATAAAATACTTCTAAAAAAAATTCGGGAAGCGTCCCGTGTCAAAGCGTATAAATACGTTTGGGTTAAAAATTGCAACATTCTTATTCGTAATGAAGACGGTGCACCCGTAAAACATATTCAGCATGAGGACCAGATAGATTTTCTTTAAACGAGCACCCCATTTTTTAAAGCAATTTTACTAGACTAAGGACGTAATCTTCGAGTCCTATAATTATTTAAATGTATTTTATCAAAATGTAAGAGGCCTTCGAATAAAAACCCATGAGTTTAAGCTTAATTTAATATCCACCAATTATGATGTTGTGTTTCTAACGGAAACGTGGTTAAAAAGTGGCGTTTCTAACAAAGAGCTATTTAATAACGAATACCATGTGTTTCGGCGGGACCGCGAGAGCTCCCTTAGTGATAAGAGTGATGGTGGAGGTTGTTTGATCGCTGTTAAGGAAGGTTTGCAAGCTGTACGACGTCAAGAATGGGAAAGTGATGCTGAGGATATCTGGGTAACCATATATACTAAAAGTGAGCGCAAAATCCATTTATGCTGTGTTTATATCCCACCAGGTAATGACTTAGCCTTGGTTTGTTACACAGACAAAATTTACAATCTTTTTGATAAAATTTCCAACTATACCATTTTAATATGCAGTGACTTTAATTTTTCTCGCGTAAAGTGGACCGAAAAAAATAATTGCATTTATTACCTTCCCGAAAGTCTCGACCCCAAGTTTACTATTTTAAAGGATTTATTAGACTTTTTTGGCCTTTTCCAATTTAATGGCATAAAAAACGCCCATGATCGGGTACTAGACCTTATATTTTGTAACGACCTTTTTATTAAAAACTTAATTAGATGTGATCTTCCTCTTGTGAACGAAGACCTACATTATAAATCAATAGAATTTATATACATATAACAGTTCCTCACCGCCTATTTTTAAAGGTAATAGTAAAACTTACGTAACTAATTTTAAACAAGCAAATTATGAAACTCTTAATGAACACTTTAATAGCATCAATTGGGAAAATATGTTAATCAATACCAGTACTGATCATTCCGTTGATTTATTTTATAATGAACTCTACAAAGCTATCAATGGACATATCCCAAAAAAGAGAATTAATACTCACTTTCCTCTATATTTTAAACAAGGAACGATCAAGGTCATCCAAAATAAAAATAGGGCACACAAAAAGTGGAAAAGGTCAAAAACTAAGCTTGATTATAATCTATTCTGTAGTTTGAGGCGACAAAGTAAAGAAATGATTCGGAATGATTTTTTAACATATGTAACATCGATCGAGGCTGACATCCCTAATAATTCTAATAATATTCCTAATTTAATGTATTATAATGATAATAGGGCAGAAGGCCCTGAAATTTGTAATTTATTTGCTCAATTTTTTCAAGGGGTGTTTCAACCCTACAATCAAAATTTTTTCTCACACACGACGAGTACAAGACCAGCGTTGATATCTAATATACGGGTGTCATCACATGAAGTTCTGGAACTTTTGAAAAATTTGGACGAAAACAAAGGCAGTGGACCCGACGGGATTCCATCGTTTTTTGTGAGGAGATGTGCTCATTCTTTAAACGTACCTCTCTCCATTATCTTTAATAAATCTTTAGTAGAATGTCAATTTCCCAATAAGTGGAAGCTAGCGCATGTTATTCCAATGCATAAAAATGGAGAAAAAAACAATGTATCTAACTATCGTCCTATTTGTAAACTAAATATTTTTAGCAAATTATTGGAAAATGCAGTACATCGTACTATATTAAACTAGGTAAAAAAAGAAATTATGCCTGAACAACATGGTTTTTTTCCTAAGCGGTCCATTGAATCCAATCTAACCTGCTACTCTGAATATATACTTTCCTCAATCGATTGTCAGATTCAGGTAGATTTTGTCTATACAGATTTCAGTAAAGCTTTCGACAAGATAGATCATAACATATTATTACTTAAATTAGCTGGGATTGGTATACATGGAGATCTGCTACAGTGGCTGGCGTCCTACATATTCAATATGTCTCAAATTGTAGCTGTAAATGGATATATCTCACCCGCTTACGTGTCTACTTCCGGGGTACCACAAGGATCACACCTGGGCCCTTTACTGTTTCTAGTATATCTAAATGATGTCAAAGAATGCTTTAAAACTTGTAACTTTTTATTGTATGCTGACGATATGAAGATTTTTTGTAATATTAAAAATATAAGTGATTGTCTCTTAGTTCAAAATGACCTAAATGCCTTTTTTAACTATTGCACACATAATAAATTATTTCTAAACCTTGAAAAATGTTGTTTTATAACATTCACAAGAAATTTTCATATTTTCTCCTACGACTACAATTTCAATGAAACGATATTAAAACTAGTGGAGAGGATTAAGGACTTAGGGGTGATATATGACAAAAAAATGGCATTTAACCATCATATCGATTTTGTTGCAGCAAAAAGCAACAAAATGCTGGGTTATATTATACGAACTTGTAGACACTTATCTTCTATACATTCTTTAAAGACTCTATACTTTGCTTGCATATATAGTAGATTAAATTTCGCATGTATTATTTGGTCGCCTCAGTACGAGGTTTACAGAAAGAGATTGGAAAAAATACAAAATAAATTTTTAAGATTTTTAGATTACAAAACACATGGAACGTATAATTTTAATGCAAATATTATCGAACTAAGAAATACTTACGCTATGTTTTCCCTAAAAACAAGAAGGAATTATTCTGATGCTATTTTTTTATTTAAAATTGTTAATGACTTGATTGACTGTCCTAACTTGCTATCTTTAGTATACTTAAACATACCCCCTCGAAACTTTCGAAACACTAATTTATTTGCAAACTGTTTCTATAGAACAAGTCTGGGTAAACACTCCCCACTAAATCGAATGATAACTTTGTATAATTCTGATTTTAACACTTTGACTGCCAAGTGTATCGCTAGCGATACACCGGGCCAGGTCGTGTCAGGCCGGGTGTATCGCTAGCGATACACCAGATACCCAGTAGTGTAGGAGCTCGGTGTATCTCTAGCGCACACCTTTCCGTATGTTTAGTATTGTAGTTTTTAACGTTTGGCCTGGCTGAACAACTTGGCATATAGAACTTTGGCCTGCACGGAACGTAAAAAAATATTTTTGCGTTTTATAACGAGAACTGTTTTTTTTTAATTTAGGCCTATGAATTGAGGGCAATAAAACACGAATTTGTCATAAACCTTTATTTGTTAAAAATGTGTATAGTACTTGATAGTACGTGAACAGTATAGTACGTGAAATAAGAAAAACTAAACTAAACTGACAAAACTAAGTAGTAGGTACCATAAAATTTAGTGCTTCGCAGTGAAGCATGGTCAACAAAAATAGGGATTTTCCCTTCGAAAAAACTAAACTAAAGAAGTAAGATAGTACCTAAATTATCCAAAAAGAAACTAAAGTGAATAAAAAAATAATAAAAATTAGTGTTTCGCATTGAAACATGGTCGACAAAAAAAGGGGTTACCCTCGCATGCGTCGCAAATGGTAATAACCTGCGCCGCCATCTTCTTATGCCCGTCGACAATTTTACCCTTTTTACCATACATTTCATAGCATCTTGCGCATCTTGCTCTCTTCTTGTCTTCACGTGTTATCAAATGGTGAGCACCAACACGTCTTCTTTTATGGCTCGAGGAGGCTTCGGATTAATTTTCTGCAGCAGTCCCAAAATAACGCTTTGTCTAAAATCAGTTATACTCATTCCGTTACTGTTGACACAATGTTGGCTATACAAAAAATGCGCATTTACAAGGGAAGTACCCCACAGCATTTCCATAAGAACTTTTCGATACCATTTGTTGCATCTTCGCAAGGCCGTGTTATATGAAGCCAACTGATCGCTGACGTCAACTGGAGACTTCCCCTTATCGTAATCGATAACACATTTAGGTTTTATTTTCTCGATTCCGCGTTTAGTTGAAGTAACAACTGTTTCGGTTCCTGAATGACAGGTGGAAATCATCCGAACGTCTCTTTGGTCTTTCCATTTCAAAACAGTAATACCCTCAGGAGATTCTTTGGCTATAATACTACCTTTAGCAAGTTTGGCTTCTTGTATAGACTTAGGTATATATTTCCTATTAGCTCGCACAGTTCCAACCAAGTGAGTTTTAGGCTCAAGAAACTCACAGGCAAGTGGTATGCTCGTATAGAAATTATCGACATACAAAGTGCGCCCTTCATTCAGGAGATCTTTTATGAGACTTAGCACCACATTTTTTGATGCTGGTATGGCTTTATTTTCAGTTTGATCTCTACCGACGTATATCGAAGCATTCCACGTATACCCCCTATCAGTGCATAATTTGTAAAGTTTTATGCCATAGCGATGTCGTTTTGATGGGATATATTGACGGAAGCACGCACAGCCTTCCTCTGAACGGAATCATGGTTTCGTCAATACACACTGTCTCTCCTGGGGTATAGGCTTTTTGGAAGTTTTTCACGAATTTGTCGAAAATGTTCTCAATTTTGTGAATTCGATTTCCTGGAACTGCATCTTCATTATTAGCGAAATGCCAGAATCTAAGCAAGATTTCAAACCGATTTCTAGGCATTACTGTTCTTGGCAATTCGAATGAAAACAGTTTACTTTTGGACCAGTAATCGCTTAGTTCTGGTACCTTCACAACGCCCATATATCCCAGCAAACCAACAAATTGTCTCATTTCTTTTCGGTCAGTGGGTGTCCAATTGTGAAGGCGTGAAGAAGCTGATATATCAGTAGCATTCTCAAGTACTTGGGTAGCATAAATATTAGTTTCATCTACCATTATATTTATTACTTCGGATGTAAAAAATAATTCAAAGTAGTCAATTGGCTCAGCTAGTGCTAAGATACCAGCGATTGTAGGATCCATGCCGCCATTTCCAGTAAATGGAATGTTTTGTTGGTTTCCAACGGGATCACCCCAAACGATATTTTGATAATCATCTGTCGAAGTATGTGGAAGCAGAGGAGATCCGCCTGGAACTGGAGACGCAGCAGATGTTCCTGGAATTGGAGAAGCCGGTGCCGGTGTAGCTGCAGCAATTGGTGCTCGATGTGTGTTCACTGCGTCAGAATCATCACTATGATCACTCCTACGGTTGTCACTGTCACTTTCTGGGGAGTAATTAGGATCATCATTGGAGTCTACGCTTTCGTCACTCATTTCGTCTAGATATTTCGAAAGTTCGTCATCCTTTAGGTATCTTCTGGTCATTATGGTGCTTACTTTTTCACTGTACCTATAGTTCACAAATCACTAAGTCACTCACAAATGTTTATTCACGGTCTTTTTACTTTGTTACTAGTTCTGTTTTTCGCTTTTTTTTTCAAAATTCTTTTGACTTTTCTTCCACTGGCTTACCTGAAACAAAATCTCCGATTACAGATGGTGTATCGTTAGGGATACACCCGGCCTGCCACGAAAAAAAAACGTCTCAGGCCGGGTGTATCGTTAACGATACACCATCGAAAAACCTAAAAAAAACTGTATAAAAAAAGATAAAAAGGAGTTTAGTACAATTTGGCATCACTTTAAACTCCAACTTTGAAAAAATGTTGTCTTGGCCTGAGCCGACCAAACCCGAAAATTCGCTTGGCAGTCAAAGTGTTAAAAATATTGATATATTTAACCCTTTCACTACTAACGCCGTATGTATACATTTTACAAATCGAATACGAGCGCCGTATTATAGAAATTTCTGTTCCCTTAAACTACGAGCATCGTACGTATATGTTCGTATATAAGAATGGCCTTCGGTTCTATTTTCGTCGGGTGGGGAGTTCCTAGTATGCGCAAACGTTCGATTTTAGTACATGCGGCTGCTTTGCGAGAACAGGTTGTTACGAGCGCGCCGTACGAATACACGTGGCGGGAAAGACCGTTATTTCTTTGTTTATTCTCTGGTACGAGTCGTAGATTGGTAAATAAAAAGTGTTTATTATTATTGAAATGGCCAGTAATATAGATAAAAACATAAAAAGGGCTGGCATTACACATCTAAAAGATAGAGAGCAGGGCAGAAATATGTTCTTGGAGAACGATGATCAACCAAATCGTGAATATAGTAGCGGAGAGAGTGACGAGGAAGATAATGACATATCGGCGGTAAACATTGATGATCCAGAATTATATGACCCAATAGATGAAATATCCGATTCCGACGAACCAATAATAGATGATAAGACATGTTTTCAGTGGTTACATGATACAGATTGGAATCCAATTTTGCCTGAATTTGATAGTGCAAACAGTGGTTGCACCAAAAACGAATTGATGGGTAAGCATTTTATTTTATTTTGCTATTGACCGTTTTATATGGCGCGGGTTTTTTTTTAGAAACTTCCGCTGAATTAGAATTCTTCGAAACCTTTTTTTCAAGAGAATTAGTAGAAAAAATTGTGCTGGAATCAAACAGGCAATTGTCATATCTAATCGAAAATGATAATGAATTTATCAAAAAGAATAAAAAATCTGCAAGTTATGAAGTCACAGTAGAACAATTATATACATTTTTTGGTGTCTCCCTCCTAGATGTAAGAAATTACGATTATATGAATATTGGTCTACTGATCCACTTTTATCAACGCCCATTTTTAGTACCCTAATGAAAAGAGATAGATTTTTTTTTATATTGAAAATTCTTCATTTTTGCGATAACAAAGAGCCGAAGCATGACGACAAGCTCAATAAAATAAGGATGGTTATTGATTTTTTACGCAACAAATTTAGTGACGTTTTCTGTCCATATGAAAAATTATGTATTGACGAAAGTTTGGTATTGTTCAAAGGCCGTTTGAGTTTCAAACAATACATACCGTCAAAACGTCACCGATTTGGCGTTAAGTTGTTTATGTTGTGTGATAGTAAAACCAAATATTGTTTAGATTTCATTATATATACTGGTACAAATACAGATGTAGATGAATTGCCAAGAGATATCGAAGTAATTGGTAAATCTGGGCAAGTAGTAATCACCCTTATGAAAAATTACTATCAAAAAAACCATAAGCTTTACATGGACAATTGGTACAACAGTCCAAAACTTGCGCGCACTTTGCTTGAAAATAAAACATACGTGTGTGGAACAATAAAAAAAAAATAGGAAGAATATGCCAATCATTGAGGAAAATTTAAAAAAAGGAGAAATGACTTTTAGAAGTAGCGGTAAGGAGCTTGTAATAAAATGGTGCGATAAAAAAGAAATTCACATGATAACTACATTTCATGATTATGGTATGTCATCAACCGGTAAGACAGATAGGAAATCGGGCAAGGTTATTATGAAACCCAATTGCGTTATTGATTATAATTTCAACATGGGAGGAGTAGATCAAACTGACATGCTTATTAGTACAATTGAATCTGTAAGAAAGTGCATAAAGTGGTATAAAAAACTTTTTTTTCACCTTCAAGATATGTGCATAATAAATGCGCATGCTCTTTACAAAATCGTTACTAAGAAAAACCTAACTGTGGCTGATTTTCAGCTACAAGTAGCAAGACAAATATTTTAAAAATACGCAACTCCAGACAATTGCTTGCCTCAACATAGGCCTGTAGACCATCCGTTGAGGCTTACAGCAAGGCATTTTATTAAAAAAATACCAAAACCTACAGTCACATCGCGAGCAGTGGTCAGACGATGTGTTGTTTGTTCCAAAAAAGGGACCAGACGTGACAGTACTTATCAATGTGACGAATGCAATGTTGGCCTTTGTGTAACACCTTGCTTTGAAATATATCACACAAAAAAGAATTACTAAACTTTTCCAAATTCCGTTTTAGGGTTTCATTTGTATGTTATTTTTATTTTAAATGTGTCGTTTTGATATTTTTGTATTTTATTTTCTGTAATAAAATAAGAGAATTACATCGTGTTTTTTTTTAAATACGAGCGCCGTGTGTGTACGTTTTAAAATTTAGCTAAATACGAGTGCCGGACGAAAACGTTTTTTAAAAAAGTACCAAAATACGAGCGCCGGACGAAAACGTTTTTTAAAAAAGTACCTACATACCAGCGCCGCACGGGGACGTTTATTCTAAATTTCGTCGTACACGGGTAGGCCGGCTATATTAGTTCGTCGTATAGAAAGGGTTAATGTATCATTGGAATCATTCAAAAGAAAAATTCGACTAAGTAGTTTATATTGATGTATAATCCTGATCCTTAAGCAGTATAAGTTGAGCTTTTTTTCTGTACACCAACCTGTAAATCGAAGGTGCCACTTTTGGGCCCTTGGCCTGTTGGCATCTTATTTGTGAAAAATAAATAAATAAATAAATAAACTCTGAGCCTAATATTGTTGCGCGCGTTCTATAAAACTGCGACAAGAACGGTTAAAAGGGGTGAATTTATTGCATACCTGTGGACCGTCTATATGTTTGAAGGTCCGTAGATGCTAAAAAGACGTGTTTTTTTAATTCCGTCTGTCTGTCTGTCGGTTTGTCTCTCTGTTGATCTATGGGTATGTCTGTTCGCGGCATAGCTAAAAAACTACCTACCCGATTGACTTCAAATTTTGGTCAAAAATTAGGGTCATAGGGGGATGACCTGGTAATATTTTGGTACAAATCCAATATGGCAAAACAAAATGGCCGCCCAGTCAATTACACTGGCCGACAAAAAAAATTTGTTGTAACACAAATCAGAATAGCACAATCTAATAGAATGGACCTATCCAAATACGAAAATGACAAATAGAAAGGTGTGGCACGTAGGGTTTTCTTGTTAGAGTTGTAGAACCATATCGAATATTACTATACTTAATATCTATAGAAAAAATTATTTCAAAAAATTCTTAACCCTGTTTATTGACTATGTTTACAGTTTTCGCCAATTAAACATCTAAGAGAAAAGCAAACGACAAAAGTAAAACAGTAATTAAACTTTATTTTTTCCGTTTTTGAGGTGTCCTATCTTCTCTCTTCAAAAACGAACAGTAGTCACCCATCATGGCTGGATCCCATCATCCTTGGTACTGAATTTCCATTGTTCTAATATCTTGGTGAAACCTTTAACCCTGCTCGTCACCAACAGCCCCCAAATATTTAGGGAAAAATGACAGATGGGAATGGAGGAAGGACCTAAGAGTTCATTATCTAATTATTCATAATTTTCATCCATATTATTGCCTAAAAATCCTCTACATTAACAAATTAATTCCATGCTCTGAGTTCCTGCCTGGTAAGCTTTTCCGTAAAATTGACATCGTCCAGCAATTTTCTGATTTGTGGCCCAATAAAAATGCCTTCTTCTAATATGGCATTAATTTAACTGGGGAAAGATTTGTCTTAGGTATTTAAATCCATCACCATCTTCATTCAAAGCCTACACAAAGTTATCATCAGCCCAAGTTTAATGTAAAGAGAAGGCAAAAGGAAATTTTTGGGATCAACAAGAGGTATAAATTTATCATTTTGAGATCCCGGTTGAAATTCGTTTCTTTCTGGCCGAATTTTTGTTACATAATGCGGATTTATTGCACGACTGTCCCATAAACAAAGAAAACAGCAATATTTTGTAAATCCCCCTGAAGTCCCTCTAAAATCGCTATAACTTTTAAGTCCCCACATATCTGCCATTAATACATGTTTTTAGTTTATTTTATCTAGAATCGTGAGCATATTTTCATAATTTTCTTTCATTGCAACTGTGGGCAACTGGTATAGAGAGTTTTAAATTTCCGTTATGCAATAACACAGCTTTTAAGCTATATTTAGATGAGTCTATGAATAAGCGCCATTCACGGGGAGATAGTTCAATATCAAGTTCCTGCATTAAACTGTCTATATCAGTACACGAGGACAACGAATTTTCCATACTGTAGAATTCAGAAAACATAGCATTTCTTTTTCTGAAATCGTAATTTTTGTTTCTTTGGCCAATAGGTTCCATTCCTTAAGACGGGAACCCAGAAGCTTTGACTGTTGCTTGGATAACCCCAAATCACGTACTAAATCATTTCATTCACTTTGAACAATCAAATGTGGCTCGCCGGAACTGAGACCTATGGTAAAAGTGGGATCGGTGCACTGTTCTTCTGAGCTGCTCGATGATGGGTTATCTCCATTATCTCCCAAATCAATAGCTTGCCAATTTAAAAGGTGCAATCGGCACTGGCAAATTTGCATTATGAGGAACAGGCCGTATGGCAGATTGCAAATTTGGATATTCTATATTGTGCTTTCCCTTTTTGGAATAACCTTCAGTCTTTATCAGGCAAAAATAATAATCGTCAGAATGATTGGTGGGTCCTCGCCATACCATTGGAATTGCAAAAGGAATACTTTTTCTCTTTCCCTTCATCCACTGCACCAATGATACACTACAACTAACACAGCACACATGGGGAGCCCACCGCTTATCTTGTTCCCCAATTAACACACCAAAATATTTAAAGTAGGCTTTTTTTTACATTTTCGGGAAATGGCCTGGCTTGTGATTTCACCAGAAATTCTCCACAAATATATCAAAATTTGTCAGGAGAAATTTTGCAACTTCTCAGCATTCTTGTCTTCACATACACTTGCTTATCGATACACAGAGAACCACTCAATTCGACAGAAGAGTGATGTTTAACGTCTATTTTATGTCTAATGTTGTAAACAACCCAGTCTAGGTAATTTTTCCGTTCTAAAATGGACCCATTTTATCTGCCCAACAATAAAATTGTTTACCTGCCAATATAAAAGGTTCTAATTAGGCTATTAAAAATGGTACGTATTAGGGCTTTCCAATTTTTTTTTACTATTGGGAGGGTATTTCCATTGCGAAAATGATGAGCCGGCCAATGTTAGAAAAATCTTGTCGGACAGTGTTATTAAAGAAATTATTGCTAAAAAACTTCTTATCCAATTTATCTCAAATTTTGCACAAAAATCAAGTATTATGCAGGAATAAAATGGTAAAAATTTTGATACATTCCAAGATGGCGAGTTAATAAAATATTTAAAAAATTCAGCCTTAATAACTACTTAATGGACTGATTTCAAATTGTGTGCCATAGCTAATCGTGGGGTAGAGATGAACTAGTAAAACTGTGGTACTAACTCAAGATGGCGGAACAAAATAGCCGCCAAATAAAATTTTTCTGATCGTGAAAAAATCACCTTATCAATTTTTGAACAAATTAAAAAATATATACACAAAGTCTAGGTGTCAGTCGAAAATAGGTTTATAAATTAAGAATAGGAGACGTCCCGTTCATTGTGGAGAGTGTCCTGCTGTTTACGTCGGACAATCGGGTAGACAAATTTCGACTAGGATCCAGGAACATCTCAGCTTGGTTACAAAACATCAACATACAGATATTTTTAATACAAAATCTGCCTTTGCGAATCATTTGTTATCGTCAAAACATCGTTTTTCTATATCTGAAAATGTAAATATAATTCACGAATGCGATAAAGGTAAGAAGTTGGATCTTTTGAAAAAGATGGAAATAACAAAAGCTTAAAAGAGCCCCAGCCTTACCTGCGTTAATGAAGTGTTTCATTTTGAGCCTCATTTGATTTTTAACAATATTTCAAAAGAATAAGTATATATTTTTATTTTGCATAACCTTCAAGCCTTTTCTGTCATTTTCACCAATTCTTCTTCTTTTTATTAATGTAGCATGTACTTTACGACAGTTAGTCAAGCTCATCGTGAACAATCTCTTCTTTTTTCAGTTTGACCTATCGCCTCTCATCAAATAAATTTACATCGACGTCTCTGATTGGTCATTCAAGCTTAGCCTTGTTTCGTATTTTATTGTTTCTTTGTTTGGTTATGTTTGTTTTATGTACTTTGTAAAATGTGTTTTGTTTGTAGTAAAGTTATATACTATTTAATTGTATTTTCCGCTGTAATTTATATTCATTTTAGGTCTGATGATGCCCGTTAGGGCGAAACGTGTAACCTATTCTTAATGTATAAACTTATTTTCGACTGAGACCTAGACTTTGTGTATATATTTTTTAATTTGTCCATTGCCAGGTCTCTTTGCGATAATATGGGCACTTTCTTCATTTGTCAATTTTTGCACAAAAATCAAGTGTTACATAGGAATTAACTAGTAACATTTTGGTATAAATATAAGATGGCGAAACAAAATGGCGACCTATTAAAATATTTAAACAATCAACTTATTAGATTAATTTCAAATTTTGTGCGAGCGTTAAGTGTGATATAGAGATAAACTGTTAAAGTTGTGGTACAAATTCAAGATGGCGGCTAAATAAAATATTAAAAAAATCAACGTAAAAAATCTTATTCAATTGACTTTAAATTTTGCAGAAAAATAAAATGTGATATAGGGATAAACTGATGCGTGTCAATTTAAAAACTGCTTATTGAATTTATTTTAAATTATGCCCAAAGATCAAGTGTGGCGTAGGCAGAAAAAAATGGTAAAATATTGGTAGGAATCCAATCTGATGGAACAAAATGGCGCCCAATAAAAAGACAGCATATGTGTGTTACTAAATGACTAGGTATGTACAGGGTGTCCGGATTTGGTTGCAAAAGCAGGGTATCTCGCTTATTTTTAAAGATAGAACCTTGCGGTTTTCACGAACCTGAGCTAATTTTTTCTGAAACTCATGAAGCCGTAAACAAAATTTTCATAGCCTTCTTCGTTTATGAGATACAGGGCGAAATAGAAAATTTAGCATTTTGGGACCCCTCTGGTGTCTCGGTTATCCTTTAACTTCACGCAAAGGGAAAAATTGCTGCTTATGCAGTTTTTTACACAGGATCCAGTGGCGTAGTCATATTTTTCATTTGAGTTGTTATTTTTTAGATATGACCCAAAGTTGTGTTTTTTTAAATGGGACACCCTATATATTTGTCCAGAAATTGATTTGTCCTTTTAAAAGCTTCTCAAAAATATATAATAGTATGGGCCTATTTTAATAAACAATAACAAAAATCCTAATTTTTATAATTATCATCCCAAATTTTGCAGTAGGCCATGCAAAACGATGCCGTTTTCTTTTGTTTTCTTGGGAAAAACTCTTGTAGGGCCAGTGAAAAGAGCATAGGGATTCCAAAAACTAGAGTTCAAGAAATTCTAAAAAAGCACAAATACACCCATACAAATTTAGGCTCTGCAGCACTTACAGCCAGGGATGCAGAGCGTCGGGTAGCCTTCTGCAATTGGTTTCGAGAAAGATGCGATATGGTTAGAGATTTTGAAAGGAAGGTTATATGGTCAGACGAAGCACATTTCAGTAATTCTGGTATACTTAATAAGCACAATAGTAGATTCTGGTCCCAGGAAAATCAACACCAAATATTTCCCAGAAGAAAGCAGGGTAGGTTTGGTCTAAATGTGTCCTGCTTCATATTAGGGACACATATAAAATTTTATATATTTGAGGGAAATCTAACAGCCAATCGCTATATAGAAATTTTAGCGCAAATTAACGAAATTTATTTTCAACAGGACGGTGCTCCTGCACACAATTCTGGAATGACGAGATTATTTCTGGACAATAATTTTACCAATCAATGGATCGGAACAAATGAACCTATAAGATGGCCCCCTAGGTCCCCAGATTTGTCGATTTTAGATTTCTTTCTATGGGGATATCTGGAAAATAGAATTTACAAAGACCACTATGATAATGTCCAAGATTTAGGAAATGCAATAAGAGAAAATTTTCGCTATTTACAAAATCATCCCGTTATTTTGCTTAATTCCCTAAAACGAATACGAAAATTGTGCGAAGCATGCAGAGCACAAAATGGAAATCAGTTTGAACAGTTCTTTTGATTTCCTTGGTTACTGTAGTTCTTATACGACAGTTGATTTTGGCTGAAAGGCTTGTTACATAATAATTTATTACTGTTTTGTTCTTGTGTTACATAAATCTAGGTAGGTGGTACTTTTTTGGTGCGAAATTATCAATACATATTTTGATAAATAGATTTAATTACATGTTTATTTTGATTTATTGTTAGGATGTAGATATTTTAACGACTTTAAATAAAAGGCAGCATTGTTTTGCATGGCCTACTGCAAAATTTGGGGTGATAATTATAAAAATTAGGATTTTTGTTGTTGTTTATTAAAATAGGCCCATACTATTATATATTTTTGAGAAGCTTTTAAAAGGACAAATATACAGGGTGTCCCATTAAAAAAAACACAACTTTGGGTCATATCTAAAAACTGCATAAGCAGCAATTTTTCCCTTTGCGTTAAGTTAAAGGATAACCGTCCCAAAATGCAAAATTTTCTATTTCGCCCTGTATCTCATAAACGAAGAAGGCTATGAAAATTTCGTTTACGGCTTCATTAGTTTCACAAAAAATTAACTCAGGTTCGTGAAAACCGCAAGGTTCTATCTTTAAAAATAAGCGAGATATCCTGCTTTTGCAACCAAATCCGGACACCCTGTACTGAACTAAATTGGGTCACACTTCACTATTACGATTAAAAGGAAAGATTCATAACCATTCCGGGTAAGGGATTCTTACCGATTTTTACTCAACTTTAAGAAATTATTATAATGAAAAAGGAACATAAACTTTTTTCAGACACTATCATACAAGTGCGTTACTTTCAAAATAATAACTTTCCGCTATTGATCTTTATTTTCTTTTCCAAAAGTTGGCAACCCTACTTACATTATATAAAGTTTTAAAAAATCTTAAATGAAATAAATGGAGATATTGTTACGACCATATCTGTTATATTGTTGCAAACTTGCAAAAAAGTTTTATTTTACTTACTCTAAAATTCGTCATTTCACTACTATAAAGATGAATTTATTTTTATTAATGATTTTTACTTAGAAATTATATTTTAAATTACCTCAAACATAAATGTATTCACTTCATCACGTATGTCCTCATCCGACAGACTTCCTCCATTTTGATTTGCCTCCAGTAACATGTCCAAAAGTGCGGAACGAATTTTGACACCGTCGTCTCTAGTCTCAGTCATCTATTAAAAGCCAACTGATGAATTTTTTATACAGGGTGTGTTTTCCCTAAGAACGTTGCCTCAAAAATATTTCTTATTTTTCTTCTAATATATTTTTCGACAGGGTAACTTTTTTATAGGCACATCTTTGCTTTTTTGAGTTTTTTCTTTCAGCGTGAGTCAATAATTGCTACTAATACATATACTCAATGAACTATTCTTTCAAAATTATTAGTTTTTTGTAAGCCATTGATTACAGTAACGTTCATAATGTCGAAATATACACTTTTTTTTTGCTTTTCAAGAACGATTCTCAAACTTGTAGCTTGGTGCGGTATTTTGGAGCATAGAGTGTTAGGTCCGGTTTTTATACGTGACAACTTCATTGACTTAAGCTTGCTCCAAACAGATGAAAAAGTTCACACTACACCACAACTTGTTACGTTCTGGACGCGCGTTTCGCTAACCAAGTTAGCATCATCAGCAGATGATATAAACTGTTTATATCATCTGCTGATGATGCTAACTTGGTTAACGAAACGCGCGTCCAGAACGTCACAAGTTGTAATGTAGTGTGGTTAGAACTCTCGTATTTTGATCTATCGTCCACCACAGGTTCCAGTGTTAGGGCTTTAGTAAACAGAACTTAAAAAATATGTCAAATGTTTTATCTCATTTGTATTTTGTAGAATATTACTTACATCAATGACATGACATTCGAAAAATAAACCTTTATTCCTATATAGCAACAGGTATCTAAATAGGTAAGCAATTATATCCGAACAATCAGAGGCGTGCAGTCTGTGGAAGCAAGGGAAGCAGTGCTTCCCCAAAAAAATTACAAAACATCTTCAAAAATGTAATTTTTGAAATAGAAAACCATTAATTTAGTTTATATTAAAAATGCTAAAATATTATCTTAATTATCAAGCCCATAATAAATGTTGCCTTGACTCGGACCGAGCGATAATAGGAATTGGAATAGAATCTATGCGGGCCGTTAGCTTCTCTGCAGCCAAGTCCTGTATGCTTGATTTCCTGTGAATCGAGCCAGAGATTATTAAACTTTCCACCGGCTGTTTGCAATTTTTGCATTTCAGTGGCGTGCTTTAAGTGGTGGCGGAAGCTATCATTGGAGTAGGTTCTTTGTTTGAACGGCTATCCGTGTGTTGTGTGATACGTACGTCACGTCGTGCATGGTGCGATATGGAAAACAATAATACGAACGTGGATATGCAAATACCGTCAACTTCGGCTGTCGGTAATAACGTTGAAAATGTTGGAGAATTTAGTAAGAAGAGTGTGTGTGAATACAATGAATGTGATTTAAACAACTTCCATAAAGCTGTAAAAAGACACATCATGTCCAAAGCGCATTTACAGGCCGTCATAAAAGAAAAAGTCTTCGGCAAAACCAGAATTGAACACGCCCTTAATAAACAGTTGGAAATTAGTCACAGCCAACATAATAAACTAGTCGATAAAAATAGGCAAATATTAAAAAGACTTATCGATGTTATTTGTTTTCTCGGACAGCACGAATTGGGATTTAGAGGGCATGACGAAACAAGGGTTTCTTCAAATAGAGGAAATTTTCTTAGTTTAATGGCTAAATATGATGATTCCTTAAAAAATCATTTAGAACAGTCTAGCGTTTTTCGCGGATCGAATCCAGAATTAAATTTCCACTGTTGCAACCATTATTCTAAAAAGAATTAAGCAGGAGATTGGCGAGGCGCGGTTCATTGCTATTGTTCTGGACGAAACAACTGATATCACTAATTTTAGCCAATTATCTATAGTAATACGCTACGTTAAAACAGACGGAAGTATTCAAGAGCGATTTTAAGGTTTTAAGAATGTGTCCGAAAATCGTACAGCAAATGCGTTATATACCGTAGTTTATAACGTTACTAAAGGGGGGTCTGCAAGCTAAAGTTCGAGAAACTTTACCAAGTGCTGTGTTTTATCCCAGTCCATCAATCATATTAAAGAGTGTAAAGTATTTTTCGTTACTTTAAGTGGCATTACTTTAAGCTACACAAGCTTTGGACTCCATTGTCCACAAACGATTGCCCACAGTAGCTCCTACTAGGTGGAACTATAACGGAAGACTTTGTGTTAACAGGATCTGAAAATCGTGAATCAATAATTGAACTATTTGAGAATATAATAGAAAATAATGAAACGTGGGACTCAAAAGCAATAAATAGTTCGAGGGGGTTTTTGGACTGTTTCAAACGAGATTTTAATTTTAATTATTTATTCTGGGACAATGTTTTTAATGTATTACAAACTAAAACAAATGATATTGCTTTTTGCCTAAAAAAAGTGGATGATTTTAAGTCCATGTTAAGGCAAAAAAGAGATGACTGCGACCTATTTTGGGAGAAAACGATGACGTTAAATGTAGAGCCACAAGCCAAGCGTCTTCGAACAGACAAGTTGGGAGATGTTCAAACATCATACAGACGCCTCTTTTATGAAATAATCGATCAAATTCAGCAACAAATAAACTATAGATTTAACGGTTTAAATGATTTTAAGTTCCTCGAGCTCTGCAATTTTGACGCATTTAAAAGAAAAACTTTTCCAGAACATGTGTTTCAATCTCTTCTTCTTCATTATGGCCAGTTCTTCGACCGAGTGTTATTGCGATCTGAACTTAAAGTGATTTACGAAACTGATGACATTAGCGCAAAAAATAACGCTAAGGAACTAATGCAATTTTTAAAAGACAAGGAGCTGGAAGATGCCTACACCGAAGTGTCGAAATTGTGTGAATTAGTATTGACAATACCTGCCACAAGTTCATCAGTAGAACGCAATTTTTCAACACTTCAACGTATAAAAAATTTCGTGAGAAATTCGACGGGCCAGGAGAGACTTTCGCATACATCGCTGTTGTCCATTAAAAATAAACTTCTCCAAAATATGTATGTCGGAGCATCGATGTTTTTATGATGATTGACGAATTTGCAAACAATGATCGAAGAATCGAATTAAATTACAAATAGGTAAGTTTCTAAAAATTGCTTCCTTTCCTTTCCTTACTCTCTTAAAATTTCACCGCACGCCCCTGGAACAATCGTGGTATTTCATATTTCTAATCTTCCATATTTCGAAAACCGTTCATTTCGATACATGGTATATTATACAGAAAATATGCAGAATTTAATATAAAATTCAAAAACATTAAAAAATGTGATATATTATTTAAAAAACAAAGTTGCCATGTTTTTTGAGACACCTTGGACAGATTAAAATGTAAGCCCATGAAAAAAAAACAGATCGAGTTCAACAACTTTTGTTTAGAACATTTTTTTCTAATTCCAATCACTAAATATTAGAAGAGATCTTTTAGTTAAAAAAGAAATATTGAATTTAGCGATAGTCTTTGGGGTTCAAATTTGATAAAAGTTAGCTTGAAATAAAGTTTCTAGAAGTAAGTATATGCTTTAACAGAAAACAAAGTTATTCCTACAAAAACCTGAATAACTAAATCAAAAAAACAACGCTAAACATTATTTTAATTAAAAAGCAGTTTTAAACCTATTAACTTATAAAGGAAGAGGAACATTTTTTGCTTTTTGAGATACTTGTATGTACGGGGTGAGTTGTTATATTATAACACTCACCTACAGGGTTATTTATTAACAAAGATAGAGAAAAAGTGTAAATAGAAAATGTGTAAGGTCAGAAATACGTTTTTTTTTAATGGAATACCCTGTATATTGTTTATTTTTATGAAAGGCTATTCTCTATTGATTTCAAAAATATATTATTTCATTATATTGGCGTAAAGCGTTTATTAATTATTTTACTTTAACTGCAACATTACTTGCCATATAAGTCTATGGTAATATTATAATATAATGCAAAACTAGTTATAGTTAAATCAAAATAATTGAAAAACTGGTTGCGCCAATGTTGTCAAACTATATATTTTTGAAATGAGAAAGAAAAACATACATAAAAATTATGAAAATACAGGGTGTTCCGTTTAAAAACGTATTTCGTTATATTTTTTAGGGCATATAGTTTGTTTTTTTCATAACGGAGTCTTTTCTCTATCTTAGTTAATAAATCCTGTAGGTAGGTGTCAAATATATTAACTTACCCTGTACATTTTTGATGCAAGTCAAAAAGTAATTGTCACTTTTTTCAATTAGGTAATCAAAAAGAAGCTAAATACTTTCTTCTTACTAAACACATTCTGGGGTGTGAAAGTTGGCGTTTCTTGTACGACCTACTGCGTAGCTATACTGACCTATCGAAATAATTACAAACAATTGGCATTATATAATAAAATGATTTAATAAGAAACCTACTTTTCCTTTTTTTGCATACTCTTCTTTCCTCTTCTTAATCACCCTGTCGCAAAACCTGTGTAGGGTATTTAGAGTATCGTGATAGTACTTGTACGGTTCTGAGAATTGAAAAAATACAGGGTGTCCCATCCATCCGGAGAAAAAACGGAAAACAAAAATTTCCAGAAATGTTCTCACTGCGGCCACGTATTTGGGATTTTCCTGCGATTGTGCTCCAATAGGGGTTCCGAAAGCTGTTTCTGTAAATATAATTTTAAAAACACTTAGTTTCGTGAGTGCGTAAAGTGATATACAAATACATCTCAACTTCTTTCTTTATAATAAAATAAACGTAAAAAAACTGCGACTTGAGTTTATAGCATCTGCTGATGATGCTAACTTGGTTAGCGAAACGCGCGTCCAGAATGTAACTAGTTGTGGTGTAGTATGGTTAGAACTTTTGTATTTTGATCTTCCACCACAGGTTCCAGTGTTAGGACTAAGAAAGAAATTCAACCTGAATTATATTTCACTGATAATTCTTGCTTTCATTTAGCTAGAAAACAATCAATTTATTTAAATTCACTGAAATCTGTAGCTACGTTAATAAACGATTTCGTATTAACAACAAAATGCAGAGGCACAACTAGCCGAGCGACGAGTTCCACGACTCAAACTATACTATTTACTGTAAATTAGGTATATTAATAAGCTAGTTCTCATTAACGAAAAATTCGGAGGCACACCCAACCTAGCGACATGTTCAATGATTTAAACTAAACTATTGAATTCTGAATCTTCTTCCGAATCTAAAACGTTTAGACAGATAAGTGTCCCTTTCCCACCTCTCGGTTCTATTGGTGTGACTAACTGGTTGCTGAGACGATGAAGAATGTAACATACGATGTAGTGATGGGTTTACACGGGTTTCTTACAAAGAACTCAGATGAAATATAAAGTTCAATAAGAACAAATAAGTAAATAACGTCCGTAGATAAATTGATAGGAAGTTTAACGGCCATTCGGACAAATAATTCTGCCTTTGATAGGCTAATTCAGGTATAGGGTCCAAATCTCATGGACCATTATACCGACAAGCCTTTAAGCATTTTTCATCATCTCTACCGGCTCATTTGACGACGTTTCGCCCTTTTGGGGCTCATCAGGCCAATGCAGCCATATGGTAGAGATGATGAAAAATATTCAACGGCAGTTTGACTATATACGATGAAAAGTTAAGGCAGTAAGAAACTAACCCAAAGAGTAAAGAAGCGTCATCTATGGGTATAAGTGTGAGGCTTGTTATTTGAACCTCTAGTAGTAATGTAAAATTTAAAAACACAAGCGCTGAAAGCCTTCGCATATCGCGAGATTATAGATTGTGTAAAATTTTGTGGGGCATTCGAGCTGGCACTACATGGCCATGATGAGACGGCTTTGTCTGAAAATCCAGGGGTTTTTCGAGGGCTTATAAATTTTGTTGAGGAGTTGGGCCGAGATAGACTATCCGCTTTAGCAATGTTAAGTATCCAGAAATCGTTTATAAAAGGAATGTGCGTGCAATTTTAACGAACGTGTCATTCAGCATTTTTCCAATTCTAAAAAACGAAAAGTATACCTGAACTTCAAGCGAATTTAAAGATAAGATATTTATTTTTATTTTAAGTATGCCTATTTTTAAATTTGTTATTGACTTTCCAATATAATTCACCACGAGCCGCCACTGTGTTTGATTGATTATATTGTAACGGAAACCCAATCGGGCTTTCGACCCAATTATAGTAGCGAGAGTGCTTTGGCTTGCATTGTGGATGACGTTCTGGGGGCGGCCGTTGAGAATAAGGTTAGTATTTTAGTGTCTCTTGATTTTAGTAAAGCCTTTGACATGTTGAATCATAAAATTCTCAGTTCAATTCTTCATTTTGTAGGATTTAGCGATAACGCCCGTATACTAATAAATTCTTATTTATCTGATCGTGTACAGGAAGTCGTCTGTTATAGGCAGCATTCGAGCTCTTTAGCTTTATCTACCGGTGTACCTCAGGGAAGCATTTTGGGTCCGCTATTTGAGGTGCACCAAATTAAAGTGGCGCAAAATCTACTAAACTCAGACCTAAGCCAGTTTTACAGAACGGCATCAGAGCACTTATTGGTTCTTAATCCTGGAAAGTCGACCGTAATTGCATTTGGTAATCAGAGTCAGGTTGTGCAAATAGAGAATAACATGCAAATACAAATTAACGGAACTCTGTTGACTTTCTCTGAAACCTGCAAAAGTTTAGGAGTAGTATTGGACAACAAATTTCGCTTTAAACAGCACATTACTTCAAAGCTTCGATGCAAGTGATGGATATCGTGTTCAAAAAATTCAAAATTCATGTTTGAGACTAATGTAGGGTGTCAAAAGAAGAAATCACATATCTCCCTACTTAGTAAGTTCAAAATGGCTGAATATGTATAACAGGTTTAGACTTCGTATGTCGTGTTTTGGTTTTAAAATTATAAAATATGAATTGCCAATTTATTTACACTCTAAAATTTTATTTAGAGCTCCACAACACAGAAAGGAAATTAACAAGAGATCTTTTTCATACAACGTAGCTACTAGAATAAACTCACACTCTAATATTGATTTTCATCTTTCGATATCAGTTTTTAAAAGAATAGCAAACGGCAAATTATTACAGCAATAGTGCATTCGGCTAATGGCATCATGACTCTTTAAATAAAACTATGGATTCAGGTCCTGTACCTGGATATCTGCTTTACGAAGGCCCATTGTTTGCCAAAATAGTACTACTCAAAGACTGTATTAATTTCATGTAAATGATTGGTAAAACAATAAATGTATTATTATTATTATTATTAATTTTTTTTATACTGGCGGTCTCTTTTGATAGGTGTTTAGCAGCGTTTCGGCATTTCTTTAGCAGAGTTACAATTCGTAGAAATTTGATTTACTGAAAATGGGAAAAAGGTTTTTTTTCATGTAGATAAGATTTCTTAGAGTGGTTTGCAGTGCCATTTGGCTGAATTTGGTGGAAGTAAAATGGAACAGTTTTGCTTAGAGAATTTATTTTGGCGGCAAAAATTGATTTGGCGCTTTGAAATTTATATGATATAAGAATGTAGAACGAGTTTTGTTATTTTTTAAAGTAAACATGGTAATATTACCCGGGGTTAAATTTTTATTTAAATTATAGGTAGGGTATTTTTGAATGTATTTATTTTTAATAAGTTTCTCTATGTTGTTTCTAGTATTTCATTTGTCATTTGAGAAAAAAGCATTGAAAAAGTGTCGATGTTCTGTTATTTTCTGTGTATTTAATTTAATCAAATTTTTACACCTACCACAAATTATATCCAGAGACATCAGATTAATGAATTTGAAAATATCTACGGTTTTTCCTGGAGAATCCTCTACTTCTTCCGTTAGCTTATCCAACATAATGTTAATCTGGTAGTTGAATATTTGCATAAAGTCTTCTAGCACTTTGAAATGGAATGTGGGAGTAATCATTTTTCTGCGCTGTCTCCACTTGGATCCTAAAAAAATAAAAAATTTGTACCTATGTTCCATTGCATTTAATATTCAAATAACCTTAGTTTCACTTTCATTTGAAAAGAATCCAGGCACCACCAGTAAACTTTAACTTCAGAAAAATCATTGACGTACCGGGTGATATAATGTTACCTCCCTTTAACTTTTTGTTTTTGACATTAGAAAAAAATATCTAATATAAAAGTTTTAGAGTTCATTCCAAACTGTTTGCAGCACATTTTAACTTATATACAGGGTGTCGCATAAAAACGTGACAATCATAATGGCACACCCTGTATATTATTGCATTTTTGGATTATACGAAAAATTCTTATATTTTTTACGTATAATATTTTATACCTGTCTTCAACTGACAATTTTAATGAATTTTGCCTGGCTGTAAGAGCTGAAACTATTAAGATCAAGAAAAACGGTTTGCACATTCCTGTCTAGTTTTTCATTTCACAAGCTATCGATAGGCACTAACTTTGAACTTAACCCGAGGTTAAAACGTGTCAGTTACATTTAAATAGATAAACTATAAATAATACTTTTATTAGATATCAATAAAGAACTATATTTACAGAGCAGGAATATTCTAAACCTAGACCTGTTCGATCAGTTCAATGCTCTTTACTAAAATTCTTATCATATCATTTGTCAGTTTTCTTCTTCAAGATTTATTATTCAAAAATGCCTTATTCTCAACAAGACAGCAAATAATTAGAAATAAAGCAATAACAACTTCTTACAAAAAGGTCAAGTTTTCCAAGGAATAGCATAATAAACCGGAATATACGAGGCATTGGGCATCAGAAAATCCCCATACCGAGAGTTCCAGTATCAGGGTCGTCAGTCTGTAAACGTATGGTGATATACTTGATACTTGATAATCATTAGACCACATCTATTCGAACCAATTTTGAATGGAAATATATATTTGCAATTTCTTCAAACTGGGCTAGAAGGCTTTCAGAATCATTGGCCACTAGTCGATAAAAAATACGAAGAACCCAAGTAAAGCGCATTGAATTAAATGGACGTCCGGTCGAACACTTCTATACTTAGAATATCTGTGTTCCTATTCACTAAATGTAGTTTTATTGATATCTAATAAAAGTTTTGTTTTATTTATTTAAAGACAACCGACACTTTTTAATCTCCGGTTTAACTCAAAGTTAGCGTCAATCGGTAGCCTATGGAAGATAAAAATACGAATGTGAAAACCGTTTTTCTTGATCTCAAACTGTTTAGATCTCACAGCCTGTCAAATTGCCATAATTAATCAATATTGTTAATTTTAAATTTTCAAAATTTGGTGAACAGTTAAAGATAGGTATAGAATGTTAAACATAAAAAATATCTAGAATTTTTCATAGAATCAAAAAATGCGGGCGTTCCGTCTAAAAAAATATAACACGTCTTTATTCAACCCCCTGTATATAAGAAAATCTGTGCTGGAAATAGTTTAGAATCAACTCTAAAAATTTATATTGCATGTTTTTTTATGTCAAAAACAAAGAAGTTAAAGTGGGATAACATTATATGCGATCACACATATTCAGGAAAGCGACCTGGTCAAGTTAGCCCCCTCAGACAATATTTTAAGAAGTTTTTTAGTAGAAATTGATGCTGTGCTAGAAGTGCAACGCTGTGCTTGTTTGTAATTGATATTATTAACAAATAATTAAAAGGGGTTAACTTAACGTTCAGTCCCCTTAAAATTTTAGATATTATGGACCCCAGAAGTGATTTTAATAACACTTAAAAGTAATAACAAAAAAGTATTTCAATCTAGAAAATGACGGAATTTACTTAAAATCCCCAATCTTAGTGCAAAAGAGAAGAAAACAAAAATCTTTAAATAAACCATAAACTTAACTCTTGAAAATATGTAAAAGACACTCCCCAAATAAATCATAGAATGAAAATAAAATATCTTTGATAAACCCTCAACTTTTACAACCCACTGTATACGTAAAGCTCCATAAACCACCCCAAAATGGGAATTTGAAATTAACTCTGACAAACAGAACTTTGACACAGACTAACTCTTGTTTTAGAAATCAGAAAAAAGGTTGACACCTAATTTGACAAGAACTATCTCTGGTTGGCTGAAACGCAATGCGTTGTCATAGACGCACCCTGAACTCTTAATTAATAAATACTTCATAGGTATCGCCTAGAGTTCTACTTTATGTATGTAACTGAAATAAAATTTACATTTCCGTCTAAATAAGATAAAAGTGCCTCTATATAAATGTCTGAAACTTAAACTAGCTTATCAGCGTTCTGAATCAAAAAGACTGTGACGAAAAAAAAGAAAGGCAAAGAAAAACACTCTTTTCTGAAGGGAAACAATGCTTTCCAGAAAAAACAGGGAATTTTTGAAACCCATTTTATTATAAAATATTCTATTATATTTTTAACATAGTAAATTGACGTTTTATTATAATTGAATCGAACCAAATAAAATGTTTCAATTATTATTAGCTTTAACTTAAATGAACGCTTCCTACGTCACAAGTCCATATGGGAACGTGTACTCTCGAAAGGGAGGCATAGACGATAATAACTTGAGACAGTTTATTCATACGTAAATCCGTCTACACAATCTAGAAGGTAGCTTTAGAGATAAATGATATTTATTATTTTGTTTAGCTTCTAAAACTCTCGAAACTAATATTAGATATATCCACTTATAAACCGACTGTTTTAGTAAAATATTGTTTAAATTACGTTTGGAATATACAAATATTTACTCTATTCCGTTGCTATAGTCTATTTCGTTACATCCACAGCAGGGCACAGTTCTGGCACAAATCATGGGGAAGTAACTGTTTGTCAAAACATGTTTTTTAATTGATTAATTACACGAAAATACGCAATGGATATATGTTCGGAAGTCTCAAACGACGATTACAACATTGCAATACATTTCATGCACTGGATCGCGAAAAAATTAACTTGCAGAGATCGATAGCCACTAGGTTGGTTCAAGAATTGTAAAATAAAATATTGACTTACCTGTGCTTACCAATAATCCATCACCTAGCCAAGGTTTGAACAGATCATAACCTGTAGATTTCGACAAGTGCACATTCGAGCTTAGCAGCTGTTCTAAGTATTCAGGTTTGTTTATAACAAGTCTCAATGTAGGGCCAGTCCACAACTTGTAAAAGTTGCCATACTTTTTTTGCAGAGCCAAAAGACATTTCAAATATTCTGAAAAAAAGAACAATTTGGTACATGTACGGCCAAAGTTACAGGTGGACATCTTTACAATACGTCACAATCTTCTCGAAAAGGTTTACATTTCTGCTCCAATATTCCCTATCTCTTCGGAAATTCGAATTTTAAGTTCTTGAATTGTATGGGGTCGTCTCTCGTAAACGTTTTACTTGAGGTATCCCCACAAAAAAAAATCAGGAGCAGTCAAATCAGGATAATTAGACGGCCATGTTATGCCACCACACCTTGATATCAAGCAACCAGCAAGCATTGCTTGCAATACATTTATCCTAGTTTGCTGTGCTGTATGTGCAGTAGCACCGTCTTGCTGAAACCAAGTTTAATTTTGCTGACGTCTGTGTAATTGTGGTCTCAAAAATGTCTCTAACATAAGAACGTAACGCTTTGAGTTAATTGTGATAAATTCATTATTTTCTTCGAAAAAATATGGACAAACGATACCAGATCATGGTATCCAATGATCGTGAAGTGGTCTTTGATGAAGCTGTTGTGAATTTTCCTCGGCCCAGTAGTGATAATTTTTTTTATTAACATAGCCACTTAAATGGAAGTGACCTTCGTCAATTCCTAAAACTTGCAATAACTGTCTACAGAAAGCAACACGAAATGGTTTATCTGCAACTTTCAACTTTTGGACTACCTGAATTTTGTACCGTTGAAAATGCAAACAAAATGCAGAATTTTTCGCAAAGTCCTTTTAGAAGTGTACAGGGAACAGAACTTAAGGAAAAAAATATTTATAAGTAAATCGGTCAAAAGAAATCGCTGTAAATTATTTTCAAGTTTGAAAGTTGATGGCTAGGGGGCGTAACAGCATCACAAAAGTGTAAATGCCAATTTTCTCCTAAATTTGCACAATTGGGTTATGTCGAAAATATGAGCATTGTATTTTTCAACCATTCATATTTTTACATTTTTGGATTCCTGAGACAATTCTGAATCAGAATGTGACATTTTAAAAACTTTTTAAGCCTACTTGATTTTTTATTATTATTTTTTTTAATTGCATCTAGGTGACCATGACCGGACGCAAATTAATCTAGGGACCTGAAATGATGACAGAATAATACAATCGCTAAGTTTTAGTGATTAGTCTGATAACTAGGAACAAGAGAAGTTGATAAAATCAAATTTTTTTGTGTAACTATTTTTTGTTCAAATGGCGACCCTTTTTAGACAAGCACTTTTTAAAAAAAAGATTTTTGTGCGAATCTAACGGTACTTACTTTTTTGCGATTGGATTAAAAATAAGCTCAAAAATGAAATATTAACAAGAAAAATGCTCGATAATCAATTATTTACTTTTGTCAAGTGTGCTATACCCATGCTGGATATTAAGTAGGATTTTTAATTGTGAAAGTTGGTTGGTCAAGGTTACTTACGTTGGATCTATAAAGAATGCACGCCTATGCGCCTAACGCTCGGAATAGCATTTTTTATACAGTTTTCTGCTGCCCCTCTTCAGATATCGTCAACAAATTTAGGCGTGCAAATCTGTATCTTTGACTAACAAGTAGTTCAGAGTATTAAACAAAAATATAACTTCAACTAACTTCAATAACGCTGTAAAATGTAAAAGCACAATATTCGAGTTCACCGTAGTTGTTCAAAGTGCATTCCTCCTTGTTCACGACACATTTCCGCTCGCTCAATTGCTTCTTTCAACACGTTGTGCAGCATTTGAGGCGTAATACTTCTAAATACACGTACAATCCTTTCTTCTAAAATTTCAAGAGTGGATGAGGCTGTTACATAGACTCTTTCTTTAAGATATCCTCAAATAAAGAAATCGAGAACAGTGAGATCCGATGAACGGGCGGGCCACCGTATTAGGCTATTGGTTGCAATAACTTTATTATTAAAATGTTCAATTAAATAATTAAGAACTTCTCTGGTATTGTGAGGCGGTGCTCCATCTTGCTGGAAGGAAATGCGGCGTAAATCTTCTAAAGGTATATCATTAAGATAAGAACTTAACCTCTGTTATTTGGCCTTGAAATAAAATTGGCTCAATTATTCTGTTATCAACGACACCAGCCCAGACATTGACACCAAACCTTTCTTGAAAATGTCCTACTCTCATTCCATGTTGATTTTGTTGGGCCCAGTAATGAGTGTTTTGCTTGTTAGACATACCATTATTAGTAAATCTGGGTTCGTCAGAAAATAAGATAAAGTTTATAAAATTTGGTTCAATTTTGCCCGTCTATCGCCATCGTCAGGATACAAATGTTGATGTAACTGCTACTTAAAAGTTCGATATGCGTGTTTCTTTAGTATTTTTCTATCTGATTCATGACTTTAACCCACTTCGTCATTAGTGTTTCTTAAAGAAACAGTTTTATCACCTTCAACCATAGCAACGTTAATCTCCATTTCTTCATTTATAATAAATCTGCCTTTCGCCACTTGATTTCCTTCTTGATGCCTAAAACGATTCTCGAGATATGGAAAATACGGGGTATCTCTGAGCATACAACTCAGCAGCATTCCTTAAATTTTTATGACACTCTCCAAATATTAATAACATATCGACTTTTTCACTTTGAGTATACATTATTTTGACTTTTGAAAACAAAATAATACTGAAAATCAAGAAAAATAAGAAAATCTTATGTCTACTCAGAAAGAATAGGTAAGTGTCACTGTCAAAACAAAAAATCCTACTTGATATCCAGCATGGCTATCCATGGCACACTTGATAAAAGTAAATAATTGATTATCGAGTATTTTTCTTAGTAATATTTAATTTTTGAGCTTATTTTTAATCCGGAAAATGAAAAATATGAGAAAACTATCCTCGTTATATACCATTCACCTATACCAAATTTCGTTTTGATATACCAAATACTTGAAAAGTTATGACCTGTGTAATAGATTACTTGACACCCGGTATACTTGTTGTTAGCTCACTTTTAGTTGTTAGGTCATTTTGTCGATTTTCTTTTGTTGTTTCAAGCCAGGTAGAACTCGGTTTAAACTTTTTGCACAAACCCAGTCCAGCCCTGCCTCGCTCTAGCTTTTTTATTGCGAAGTTTTAGTATTTTTGGTTTTTTTCCTTTGTCATATTTTGTTTTTTCAGTTATGCAAGATTACTAAAGTTTCTCTTGGAGCTTTATTTTTATTCCAGTTTTCTAGTTTCCCTAAAATTTTAGTATTAATCGAGATGAGAAATGAAAATAATTTTCACTTTGCCTTTGTCACTTTTTCTTCTCTACGCAACGGCATGGTTAATTTTCCAATCCGACGTTTCGGATTCGAGAGACCTTCATCAACTTTCTTAAGTTAAATGCGTATCTGGATTATGTGCTGATTCCAAGAATGCCACCAGATTCTTTCTATCAGCTCTAGTTTTTGAGATACAGGTTACAGGTTAATTGATATTTTTTTCTGATAAAGGACAACAAATAAAGAGATAAATATGTACTTAATTGGCAAAATAGAAATTTCCCAGAATCGAATTAACCAAATGGATACCTGGAATTGTCCCTGACCCAATGTTCTTATACTAGGAAATACTCAATACACTGCTCTTAATTACTTTTATACCTGTAATTGCCTATTACCCAATCCTTCTATACCTGCTTGGCTGTACGCGATTTAGTATATTACTGAGTTTTCCCAAGTAAAGTTGTGCTATCATTTTGTGTAAATTTTGGTTGTTTTGTAATATCAAGACACTAAACTGAAACAATGGCATCCACAAGCAAACGTACCTGTGTAAATCATCCCGATGTTTTTTGTTATGTGTGTGGTGAATACACTTTGAAAGAGAGCAGAAAAACGATTTCTGACTTTGTGAAAAGAGCTTATCTTGCCTATTTTGGCGTTCATTTGGGAGATCAAGATAATAATAGAACAAATAGAAACAATAGACACAAATGGACATATCCTGATCTAGATTCTGCAAGAAGGCCTGTAGCGCATTCGGAAGAAATACCCGTTCCATTATTCAGCAGTCTACCCGAACTGACAGAAGACGATACAGAAACATCAACGTCTGACGAAGTTCAAAGAATTCAATCAGAAAACGACAGCGAATTTGAAGCAGATTTAGCAACTCCGCAGTGTTTCAATCAAGAAGAACTAAACGATCTTATAAGAGACCTGAATCTCTCAAAGGAATCCGCTGATTTACTTGCATCTAGAGTAAAAGAAAAAAATCTACTTTGTCCAGGTACTAATATTACATTTTATCATAAAAGAAATAAGGATCTGCTGCCTTTTTTCGCTCAAGAAAATGACTTGGTATTCTGTAACAATATAAAAGGGCTCTTAGAATAAATGGGTTTGCCTGAATACACTCCAGATGATTGCCGCCTTTTTATTGACAGTTCAAAACGTAGTTTAAAATGTGTTCTTTTCCATAACGGTAACAAATATGGCTCAATTCCTATTGGTCATTGTACTACCATGAAGAAAGAACATGAAACAATTGCATTAGTTTTGAGAAAAATTAAATACGAAGAACATCAGTGGGCAATTTGTGTTGTGAAAACAAAACGTTATCAACAAACCTTGGTTTTAAGAGAAAAAATCTTACTTCCGCCCTTGCATATCAAGCTAGGCCTAATGAAGCAATTTGTGAAGGCTTTGGGTATTTGTCACGTAAATTTCCTGGCATTAGCACGGAAAAACTAAAAGCTGGTATATTTGATGGTCCTCAAATAAGGCCACAATTCACCACATCAATGAACGAGACTGAATCTAACGCTTGGTGTTCATTTGTTCAAGTAGTACAAAATTTTCTTGGCAATCATAAAGCAGAGAATTACGTAGAATTAGTGGAAACTATGCTTTCAAATTTTAATATTCTCGGCTGTAACATGAGTATAAAAGTTCACTACCTCCACAGCCATCTAGATCGTTTTCCAGAAAACTTAGGTGATTGTAGTGAAGAACAGGGGGAAAGATTCCATCAGGATATTAAAACTATGGAAGATCGTTATCAAGGACGATGGGATAGCCACATGATGGCGGAATACTGCTGGAGCCTTCAGCGAGACTGCCCTAGTAAACTCCATTCTAGAAAGTCGTATAAAAGAAAATTTTTATGTGATTAGTGACTAATGTAATTATATAAATTAAGTTTTTGCAATAAATACTTAAATCCATGTGTCTTTGTTTTTTTAACTGGCGATAGTAATGTTATATATTATAACAGTTATAACCTAAATAATATAAATAATTTAAAAAAAAAAAAGAAAAAAAACTAGATGTTATAGACAAAATCTCAGAACTTTTTTACATTCTGCATCCGAAAATTACCCAGGAACAGTTAAAAAATCGCAGGCACCAAAATGTGTGTTGGCCTGTGTTATCCACGAGTATATATAGCAAAAAAAGCCCTTTTTTTCGACACCAAGTAGAATAAATTCGGTTCATCCAAAACAGAGATATCTACATTTGAAAGTAAAAATGTTTAACCTTCCTATTATTGGACCACCCCGTACAAAGCAAGTGACTGTCTTGATGCAGATCATTTCGGACTTCTTTCTACAGCTTGGAACCATAAACATATAAGCAAGACCTATGGTTGGACCTCTTATGTGTTTTCCCATATTAAACTACCGGCGGATTTTCAGAGTTCAAATTTCTGAATCATCCTATTTGTATTTGTATTTATATGCTATCTTAATTTATTAAAATTAATTACAATCTAATAGTATATGACTTGATCAAATTATCATAGACTTTTTAGGAAGAATATTATTTTTGTTTCAAAACTTTTAATTACAATTAGAACTTCTATTGTGTATTATTTGAATTAATGTTCTTATTATTTAAATAATATTGACATGGAAACAAATTCATTATTGCTTCTAAAATATTAATTTTTTTTACTTTATTTTATAAATATTCCTCAGATTTAAGAAACATCATAATACCTTTTTGTAAAGTTTGTTAATTATATTTCTCAGAAAAAAACATTTTTAAAAGGAGAAAAAAATCTTACCACTGGGAGTTTTCCCTAATAAATTTGAATTTCCAAAAACCGGAATGGGTTTTGGACCGGGAATATTTTTTAAATTTCTATTTTTGTAGACACTCCAATACCAGTTTACAAGGGGTATTAACAGGACCACAACGACCGCACAAACAAACGAAACACACAAATAACACCACATTTTTCTATTCCTTTTTCAAATTGATGTTGCTTTATATTCTCTTTAACAAATAGTGCCAAATTTTGTTATCATGTGCAATATTGATGGTGTAAATTGATCATCTCTTCGGTTATTGGGTTAATGTTGTTGTTAAATCTTATCTTCAATACTCGGCAATTTATATGCTGACCTAGACAAGGCCAAAGGAGATAAAGTGATCTAATATATTTTTACAGTTTGTTCCCCTAAAGCCTTTTAAGAGTCTTTCCGAATAAATAATAAAATTCTGCTCACAATATTTTTTTTTACTTCCCTTCTAATCGTGAAAAAAACACCCTCCGAGATTTTTGAATGTTTTTTTGTTTTCGGGTCCCTGGACATTGAAAAATAAATTCTCTCATTTCTGTCAGTCCATCGGTCTGTTTGTCTGTATGCGGTATAAATCAAAAACTACTTATAAAAGGATGAAGGATTACATTTTGATATAGAGGATAAAATGATTACATTTTGGTGAAAACGGCTAATAATTAATTATTATTATGATATAGGGATAAACTGGTATTTTTTTTTGGTAAATCCATTATGGCGCAACAAAATGGCAGCCTAATAAAATGTTTAAATATTCGATAAAATTCAATTTTTAGGAATAAAAACCTTCTTTTTATGAAGGAAAATAATAAAGAATACAATATATATTAAACAATAATAATAATAATAATAATAAGCACCATACAGCGCACAGGACAAGTAAATCATTGGCCCAAAGCACCATACACACAGCTACACCTCGGACCGTCTCTCACACAAGCAATCAAAGTAGAAATGAAGTCACATCTAAAGAAATGGTCAGGCTCCGATCCTACAACAAGAGATCCTATTCCTCGTGTAATCTTCAAACGGCACACATAAAATCCTAAAGACCATCAACGAACACATAATTCCGGAGTACATAACGAATGCGAGCACAATTGAGGACATTCATACAGTGATTTACGCAGCAGCTATAACCACGATAACACAGAATAATCAGAAACTCCCGCCACGACGCAGAAACACCAACAACATAAAACCAAAATTCAAATGGCAGATAAGGATCGAAAACAAAATTAACAAAATTAGAAAAGAATTGGGACATCTTATCCAATCCATGAACGGCAACAAGTCAAAATTTATCACACAAAGTGTAGAGAAAATCAAATCTGCATCTCCTGATCACACGCTTACAGAAATCCTTGACACTCTGAAGCAAAAATTATCCGTGTGTGTCGCAAGACTCCGAAGATAAAAAGAATCAAATGGAAGAAAAGACGCTAACAACCTGTTTCGAAGAAGCGAAAAACAGTTCTACCAAAAAATCGTGAGCAATGAGGAGGCACGAGTAATAGACCAACAACCAAACCAAGATATCACAGAATACTGGAAAAGTATTTGGTCAGAACCGAAACTACACAATAATAACGCTTCATGGATTAAAGCGGAAGGAGACAGACACAAGTGCTTGGAGGAACAAGAGGACTTTGCAATGAAAACACAAGAAGTTGCAGAAACAATCACATACACGCATAACTGGAGATGTCAATTCATAACTTCTGGTACAAACAGTTTACCTCCACAATGAAGCTCTCACTCGCCAAATTAATAAAATTATTTTAAAACCTCCCAAGTAACACAACTTGCTTTTTAAAAGCTGAGTGAACTGCTACAACACTTAATTATTCAGCTTAATGATTTATTATTTGTACTATACAACGTTCTGTCAGACCTAATAGAGTGCCTATATACCCAAAATAGGCACACTTTATAAAGCTAATTTATAAAAGATTTTATCTTACTCTAAAACAGGATCTGGTGTAAATTGATAGTTTTATAAGCGCCTATAAAGTAAGTTAAAAAGCATTTATAAATCTGGTATAAAGCTTTATCTTGTAGTTTATAAGCGTCAATAATTTGCCATTATAAATCAGGTATATTATGGTATGAAATTCCTCAATTATAAAACCGATATGTAAGTACTTTCTAAATACTCTAAAAATGTCACTAGTTTGTTGCATACTCGACTAAACAGCTTTTCCGTCATGCGCATTTTTTACCAACAGGGAGAGCGAGCTAACGACAATTTGCAGAATTTGCTTAATAAATACTTTTTAATTACATTTCAGTTGTATATAAGTAAACGTAGACGATGTCGCCCTCGCCGATTCTTTTCATAATTAACCTATTAATATTAATCATTATACTAACTTGTAGTGCTTGTATGTTGGAAAAAAATACAGACCTAAAATATCATAATAATGGGCAGAATATTATAAAATTCACTTGCGACGGAAATTTTTCTGATAAACTTTATAGTTTTATCTTTGAATTTATCAAAGCGCCTTGAAAATAATTAAAAATTGAATAATTTCTTTTTTTGATAAAAAATGCATATCTTTTTTTTATTTTTAAAATGTTTCTAAATGATAAAGTCTTAATCCTTAATCCAGAAAAAATCATGAAAACACATACTAGTTTTGCACAAAACGGAATAATAAGTAATTTAATTGTGTTATGCAACAATGGCGGCAATTGACAGCATGGACGCGCGGACAGCCCTAAACATGATTAAATGGCGACGCGTGCAAAACCATTCAAAATGGAAATGGTTGCGAATCAGTCTATTAAACGGCCCTTAAAAAGCCATTTTTTATGGATTTGCTTTATAACTGCTTTATAAAAGAAAAGGAGTGTGCCTTTTGAGCTTCAAAATATTAAACAGAGGGCGCAAATGGCATTGTTATATCACTTTTGGCTTGATAAAGGTGCACAACACACTATCATGTTGATGAACAGGCAGTGGCTATTTGCCTGTTTGGTGTATGTATGTAATTATTTTAAGTTTTATTTCTGTATTATGTTTTTATCGTTTCTGCTTATTTTGTTTTAAAATAATTGATTATTTTCTTTATTTACTGCTGGCTACGCTGTATATGTAGCACATTTATTGTCAGAATAGACATGCGAATTGTGATCTCATCACGGACACGGCAGACGTGTATTTAGTAACTCCCGTCTCCCGTAAAAGAATGTAAACAAACAAAAAGTGACCGGCAACAAATGTGTTCCTCTGCTTTTTGCTATTAAAACGGTTTTTTTTGTTAAATTTTATTGGTGAATTCATAATAAAAAGGTAGGATAGAATAGCCTAAGTATTAGGCTAAGTAATTCTCAGGCACTTCTTTATATTAATGTTAACGTTAAGTTTAATGTTTTTTTTATTTCTAGCATGTTCAAAATAGTTCAAACTATAGAGAGGGGACAAAAGAATTTATGCACTGTTCCTGATAAATGGGAAAATGCAGGATATCTCTATTGGCCTAAATCAAAGGCAGAAAAGTTAATGTTAGAAGCTAACTCTGTACCATCAAGCGATTGGTTAGAAATGCGTTGTGTCCTAAAACGAAGGAACCTTCCTAGTTATGAGGAGGCAGAGAACGAGATTTCGAAGATAATGTATAATACTGATACAGATGAACCAGACCAAGGAATATTACAACAAAAAAGGAAAAAAGCAAAAGTGCTGCTTCCTCAATCATCCCAAGCAGAAAGTTCTGCCAATTTTAATGAACTAGCCTTATCATGTCTTGTAAGTACCTAATGCCTAAACTTTTTTTAAATAATAATAATGGATATTGGTCACTTTACTATATAATAATTTCCTTTTTAGGCTCAAAATAAAACTTCGTTTTTAAGTCAACTCGGTCAACCTTCTAAACGATTACCAGTATTAGATATGACTAAAAATAATATAGAAATTATTGAAAATGTCCAAATAGTGGCACCAGGAATATCAACAGCTCGAGTGTACCATTCCTTACAATAAATACGCCCAATAATCTGGAAATTGATGAACAAATATTACTGGATGAAGAGATATCGACTCAAACTCAAATTAACCCTAATCAGTTTGAAGCAATTACTATAAATCAGGAAAATATTCTACAAAATCAGAAAACTATTCTACAAAATCAGAAAATTATTCTTACAAAATTAGCAAGCCTGTCATTGGAATTAGAGGAAGGGCTTGTTAAAATTAAGAAATTCTCTCAACCGGCTGTACCGGTTGATAATGCTGCTAAAACCTCGATTGAGATATTCGCTCAAGTGGATTCTCTTGACGGTTTGACTGCTTTAGAGAAAGCTTTAGAAGATGACAGATACTCTGCCTCATTACTACAAAAATTGTCCGTTATATATGGATCAAATGGCAAACGTCAGGGACTTAATGTTGCCTATAGACTTCTAGATGATATGTTTTCCAGGAAATTAATGACCCAATGTTCTTGGGCTGGTGGTTCAAGGGGGGAAAATGTCAAAGTTGCTTTTAAGTCTTACAAAAATATTATTGCCTTTTTTTGACAATGACTTTACTCTAGAAGAATGTGAACAGTTTTTTAAAAACATTTTAAAAAACTCCACCAGAAGAAGTAACCTAAAGATAACCGGTGGGAGAGCGTCAACTTGTAAAAGGAGGCCGAAAAATTTAAATTATAAATGCAAAAGCGTTAACGAAACTCGAGACAAAACCCCAAAAACCCCTGAGGAAATTCCGGAAAAATCCCAACAAAGCGATGAACAAGAAGAAGAAATGACCTAAAATAGTGACGAAGAAATAATTTATTAGATATTTTTATTAGATAGTAACAACTGTTATTTGTTATTTTATAGGAAAACACATTATTAGGTTTATATGTTTAATGCCAAAGAGCCCAAAAAGTTTCTTTTTAATTTTAGTAGGTGTGCATTTACTAATAGTTTAAGTAGTTTATTTTGTTTCGGTTCATGTTCCTAAATATGATTTGTAAGAAAGGGAAATAAAAATAACAAAAAAACTGTTTAATAAAACATGCTTTTATTTTAGAGTATGTAGTAATGGCAGAAAAACCAATTTATTATTTTCTATTGGTATAACGACCATTTTGCATTGAATACACTCTAAGGGATAAAATACAGCATCATTAGATATATTATCTGACATATAAATTTTTAGAAATGATGACGCAATAGGCGTTTCAAAGAAATTGCTTAAATTCTTTAAACTAGAACCAAATATAACAATGTTGTCGTTTTGTTTAACAGTATACAACATCTGAACGATCAAACCTTGATCTGTCATAAACCATTTGTCAGCAAATACTTCAGCATTTAATTGAAAATCTTCCATCTGCAGCACTTTAAACATAATATTATTCTGTTTTTTCAATATGGGAAATTTTTTTGAGGATGTTTGTGCTCCAGTTTCTAAATTAGTAATTTCTCCCAGTCTTTTTGCCACTTGAGCAAGCGGACGATTTCCGTTACGAATTAGATTTTTGATTTCATAAAGTCTTGATTCAAATGGATATGCGCTAAATGATGGAAGCTCCCCAAACCTTCTTACATCATCTATTAAATGGGAAAGGTTATGCACATTACTAGTCATAAAGTCCTCACCATAAAGATTTCGGTATTTCCTTACAAAATGTTTTAAAAGTACATCTGCAGTATTTAAAAAAATTTTGCAATGAGCATTTGATGTACAAATAGTAATGGCACAAAATAAACACAAGAAGTGTTCGTAAATATCGTTAGGTAAAACATTTTTTAGTGCAACTATACTTAGATAAAGTAGAAAAGTTCGGTATTCCAAGCCTTTCCAGTGCCCCAAACAATCTAAGCCCCGTACAGATCGATGAATTTCTTTGGGAGTTTTACAATTTAACAAAAAATTTGAAACTTGAACTGTTACATTTGCAGGCCATTTTGTTCGGTAGCTACCAATATTACCATCACGCCATCCTAGAAACAATGTTACTGTAGTTATTGAGAATGGTTGAAAGTAGTAATAATAATAATTTTTAAATTGATACCTATTTTCTTACCCAGTAAACATTTTTTCATCACGCCCAGGTCGATTAAATGTAAGCTATCAGCTACAGGAAAATCTGCTATCATGTCAATGGGAAGCTGGATCAAGGGAGTGTCATTTTTGTGATGAGATCCGTATTGTTTTAGTCGAAATTTTTCGTCAGTGCGCCTTTCACAATTTTCCTTTGAAAAAAAGGTACAATGTGACACATAAGAGTATTCTCCAACAACAGTACATTTTTGGCAACCGTGTTTGCCATTGAAGTTTATAACTCCTAAAAAAAAACTTAAAAATTCAATAATATTTATGTTACTGAAGAATTCACATATCTTACCCTTTACAAATGCCCGCGCTAGGGAGTCACACACAATACATCTAATTTTTATCGACGCTTTATATTCCAAATCGTTAACTGTCCATACAATACCATCTCGTATAAGAACTAACATTTCACTTACAAAAGGTTGTAGATATTCATGAACATCGGTCGGTTTGCCATATCCATAATATAGGCCTGCAGTCATAGGTTTAACTTGTGGCAACTCATGTATGTTAAAAAGGATAGGCCAGAATTCTTGCTTTGAGCTTTTATAAATTGGCAATCCATCCATGTTGAAATTTAACGAAAGACAAAATGAAGGTGGAAAGTCTGTTACTCTTACCATAGACAAATGTTTTTTCAGGCAGAATTCTATTCCTTGATGCCAGTAGTGACCGCTTATACCAATCTCTTTCAAAATAATAGCTCGAGGAGTACTAAGCAGGGTCCTCGGATCTGCCGGTAAAATGTTTGGTAGCCTGTTATTCAATATAACTAGTAATTGCTTTAAGGACATATGGCTAATCTGAAACATCGTGGCCCATTTCCGTATCTCCTTAATAAATGATAAATTCTTTTCACTTTCATTAGGTGTATAGGCTTTTTCTATTGACATGTCGGCGTCGTCGTTTAAGTTTTCGTCATCTAATTCCAATACCCAATTTTCCTGCGTCTCAACATCGTCAATTTCCGAGTCTTCTGTCTGGTCACTTTTTTTGACTTTCTGCTACAATGCTCTGTTTATCAGATATCCCTTGCTGGTCAGGTGTTTCTCCATTTTCTTTTTCAACTGATGATGGCCGAGATGGTATTTCCAGCATTTTCTGCAACCGAATTTTTAATTTTCTGCGAAAATTACCGGTTCTTTTAGTTTTTTTCCACTTCGAAATATCAGCCATTATTTAATTTTAACTTTTAACAATCAAGTTCAATGTATTTTTACAGGAATATAAACGAAATTGGGACACAAATTAAATTTTAACAAAAACAAGCCTCTCTATGTATCGAAAACACAGGACAAAATGGCTAGATCCACGCTAGATCGTTGCACTGTTAGTTGCATGCCGATAATGGAAATGCCTCTGCTTTAGGGTAATTTTTATTGCGTTACTCTGACTACTTTAAAAAACCTTTTACATAACTACTATATCCCAGTAATAAAGCGTATTTTATTAAAGAGAAAGACACATTAACAGAGCATTTATACAGAATCTTTATAATGGCGTTAGATGGAAGCATATTGAGCTAGAAATACCCAAATTACTTCATAATTGCTTTATAAAAGAGTTTAAATTAATAATAAAAAATGGTTTTTAATGGCCTTATTTGTGCTTTACATAGTAGCTTATAAACCAATTATACAGACAAAACGCAAAAAAATCTCTAACAGCTGTGTTTGTCACTTTTATAAAGGCTTATTGGAGCAAATATATAAAAGATATATTATTTAGCTCTAAGAAGGTTCTCAGAGCAATATTAAAAAGCCATATTGCTTAAAAAACTATATAGTGTGAACTAACACTTTTATAAAGATAATTAAGTCCGTCAGATTCCTTTATAAAACAATTATAAAGAAAAAAGTGATATGAAAGACCATCTTGTGTTACTTGGGCTAGCACACTCCCCGGTTTTCTCACCTAAGGAATAACATACCTTAAATATAAAAATTCAGACAATAAGGACCCGTCAAATTACTGACCTATGACGTGCCTTCCAACCCTATATAAGATCATCACAGCCACAATTACCAAGAGAATAGAACAACATCTAGAACACAAAAACATTCTAATGGAAGAGCAAAAAGAGTGCAGGAAAACCAGCCAGGATGCAAGGAGCAGCTAATTATAGACAGCGTCATCATGGAACAAACCAGGAAAAATTATAGAAATCTTCATACTGGTTACATAGATTATAAAAAAGCCTTTGATTCGATACCCCACAGTTGGCTAACCAGAGTGCAAGAATTATATAAAATCAATAAAAACTCCAAGCAATTTCTTACAAAAATCATGAGTACGCGGAAAAAAAAAATCAACCTGAGAACACAAAAATAGCACATCGAAACAGAAGAGATCTACATCAGACGAGGTATATTTCAGGAAGATTCACTCAGCGCTTTGTAGTTCTGCCTCTGCCTCAATCCACTCTCAAACACACTGAATAACACAAAAAAAATAACGTACACAACATAAACCATCTCTTGGAAATGGATGACATAAAATTATATGCAAGCACAGAGGCACAGCTAAAAGAACTCCTTAAAATCACCCAAACGTTTACCCTGGACATAAACATGGAATTTGGTATAAGTAAATGCAAGCTACTACATATCAACAAGGGACAGTGGAAAGACCATTTTACGAGGGAAACAATCAACAATGAATCTATAGATAACATGCTCAAAGAAGAAACATACAGACACCTAGGCTTCCATCAAAGCACCAAAATTAACCACACTCATATCAAATCAAAGCTCAAGACGGAATTTAAAACCAGAATCACAAAGCTACTAAAAACAAAACTGAATTCCAGAAATCTAACGAAAGCTATTAACACCTTTGCCATACCTATTCTTACGTATTCGTTTGGCATTATTAAATGGTCACACACAGACATAGAACACCTTCACATTCTCATACGCTCTGAATTCACTAATCACAGGAAGTTACATCCCAATGCATGCAAGGAAAGACTCGAGACCATCGAGAGAAAAGAAGGAAAGAGGGGAATTATAGATATTCAATCGCTAAATAAAAAACAAATTTACGTACTCCACAACAAACAAACTAACCTCCACAAGGCAATAGTGAAGGCAGACAAAAATTATACACCGCTCGACCTGTCTCAAACGAGCCACACAGCAGACGCATAGAGTCACATCTAATCACGACTAGAAAAGATGAACACCTGGTCTGGAAAAACCCTTCACGGAAGACACAGATACCACATAAAGCAAGACCATATACATAAAAAGCTTTCATATACGTGGTTACAACAAGGGCAGCTGTTCCCCGAAACAGAAGGCTTCCTGCTTGCCATCCAGGACAAAGTCATAGCAACCAGAAATTACCGAAAGCACATCATCAAGGCACAACCATTGAAGACGAGAGGTGTAGGAGATGTCACCAGCAGAGAGAAACGATCGATAACGTAACGAGTGGATGTAGAATAATGGCCGGAACAGAATACACCGCGAGACACAACTCAGCAGCGAAGCTCGTTCACCAAGCATTAGCCACAACATACAAACTAACGGAGAACACAGACCCTTACTACCATTATACACCAACATCCATACTTGAAAACGAAGACTACAAGCTCTACTGGGACATTGACATCTACACAGATAAAACAATCCTCGCAAACAGATCCGATATCACATTTCAATCCAAAAAAGAGAAAATCACTTATTTAATTGACATGTCTGTCCTCAACGACGAGAACATCTAAGCGGAATACAGTGAGAATATCGCCAAATACACCGACTTGGCAATGGAAGTAAAAAGGCTGTGGAAACAGCTAAGAGTCATCATTGTTCCTCTCGTCATATTAGTAACAGGTCTCACCCCTACAACGTTTACACCGCATTTGGCTCAATTAGGACTTAATACAGACATTCACAGGAATATCCAAGCATCGTTAGATCATTTCTTAATACACAATAGTTTTTTTTTCCATTTCTTTTTTTTATTTTTTGTACTGACTTGGTATAATCCCGTCAGTATAAAATACAGCCATAGGAATGCTGTGGGGCTGTGGGGCAACAAGTCATAATAATAATAAATATCTTAAAAAACTTAAAAAAAATTGAAATAAATTAAAGTTTACAGAATCTATTACCAAATAATTATATGCATATAGACTGTTTATTATAAGTATGTCTGTACAGGGTGTCCCACATAAGATCCTCTATCCCCTTATCTCGAAAGATATACAATTTAGGAAAAAAGTTATATATAGAGTGTTATTGTTTTTAAGTGAACTTTTATATTATATACCTTTCATGTATACAGGGTGCTCAGTTTTTCCTGGTTAGGAGTCAACTCCTAAAAATTAAATGGGACATCCTGTATATTATCCTGGATATGGATTCCTTATTAAAAATAAGGGTAACTTTCATTAAGATATTGTATACCTATCTCTGGTCGTTTAGGATATAATAGCCGTTTTATTTAATTTTTGGCTAAAAACGTATATATTTAAGGTAGTAGAAAAAAATATAAGTATATAATATTTGGTGAAGCTGCCATTTTTATATTAAAGACAACACCACAATATATAATTTAAGTTGTTTACTTTGACTACAAATTATACAGGGTGATATCAGAAATTCAATCGATCGGAATATATAAAATTACTTATAAGTCAATAATCTTAAATGGAACACCCTGTATATTATTGCAGATTTCGATGGTTCACAAAAAATTAAAGTAACTTTGTATATAATAACCTATACCTATCTCTAACCGTTTAGAAAATATTCGCTATTAAACTTTTTTTATGCAATAAAAAATACCTTTGGTTTAAATTTAATGACGAAATACGTCACAAATATTTTTTAACGGGCTGACCATAGTAGATTTTCAACAAAATACTGTAGTTTACAATTTTAACTAAGATGTCTGTATTCTGTATTTCCTGAGAAAATAATTCATTACAAATCATAAAATGAAACCAAATATTGCATGTAATTAACTAACGCTGCAAAATCAAAACTGCCATGGAAAACAAATAAAGTGCTTTGGAAACCAACGTAAACAATATTTGTCAAATAATATAATAAATTTTGGTTTGTTGTGCGTTAAGTTCATCTTTATCTTATAATGTCTTATACTGCCGAAGAAAGGTTGAACTTATATCAGTGTTATCTTCAAAATAACAAAAGCGTTGCACTGACTATAAGAGCATATCATGAAAAGTATCCGGAGAGAAGAATACCGGAAAGATCCATGTTTGGGCGAATTGAACTAGATCTCGAACAGCATGGTGTTTTAAAATATGAAAAAAGAAATAAACCTAAAAGTATCTTGGATTATGCAACGCAATTAAATATATGCTTATATTTCGAAGAATTTACAGAAAATTCCATCAGAGATGCAGAAAAAGACTTAAGTATTGCTAGAACTGATATTCATAGGACGCTGAAAATGAATAACTACAGGGCGTTTAAGTTCGCTAAATTGCCACACTTAGAACCTACCGATCATATTCTACGATTGGAATATTGTGACCTAATGATGGATCGACATTTTCGTAACCCTAATTTTTTTAACCAAATTTGTTGGACGGACGAAGCGATATTTACTACCTCAGGGATATTTAATAGAAAGAATACTCACTATTGGTCTCAGGAAAACAAACACAACATCAAAACTATTCAACATCAAGGTCGTCGTAGTGTTCATTGTTGGTGTGCGATTTACAGGAATCAAGTAATAGGTCCTCTATTTCTGGATAACCATTTAAATGGTGCGAGGTACCTAGAGCTACTGACTAACAATATCAGGCCGTTACTAGAGGTCAATGGTAACATAAATAATATTATTTACCAAATGGATGGAACACCTTGCCATAACACCATTCAAGTAAGAACTTATTTAAGTGTTAACTATGCAGAGGTCGTTGGACCAAATGGAAATATTCGTTGGCCTCCGCGGAGTCCAGATTTGACGCCCCTGGACTATTTTCTGTGGGGAACATTAAAGGATAAAGTATACAAAAATAAACCTCAAGATGTTGATGATCTCAAGAATCGAATAAGGGAAGAAATTCAAAATATCAATGAAAGTGCTGCAGTAAGAGATGCCTTAAGAAAAATGGAAGTCATCTACACAACTTGTATTGCCCAAAATGGAGGCCATGTGGCAAATTTACTTTAATTTTCCCTTTTGCATTAGGTATATTGGTCCTTTCGTTATACATGCAATTGTTTTTTTGATTTTACACATTAATTCATTTGTAATTATGTAAATGTTCTCTATTAACTTAACTTCTTACTACATACTTATTTAATAGTTCACAAAATTTACATATTGTTAAATGTTAAAACATTTCTATATTTGCTAAAATTTCGTATTCGTTGAAATAAAAGATTAATATTTTTGTTATGTCGGCCATAGGTATTTTATTATATCGATCATTGGAAAGAATTAATTTCTCAGAAAATACAGACATCTTAGTTAAAATTTTAAACTACAGTATTTTGTTGAAAATCTACTATGGTCAGCCCGTTAAAAAATATTTGTGACGTATTTCGTCATTAAATTTAAACCAAAGGTATTTTTTATTGCATAAAAAAAGTTTAATAGCGAATATTTTCTAAACGGTTAGAGATAGGTATAGGTTATTTTATACAAAGTTACTTTAATTTTTTGTGAACCATCGAAATCTGCAATAATATACAGGGTGTTCCATTTAAGATTATTGACTTATAAGTAATTTTATATATTCCGATCGATTGAATTTCTGATATCACCCTGTATAATTTGTAGTCAAAGTAAACAACTTAAATTATATATTGTGGTGTTGTCTTTAATATAAAAATGGCAGCTTCACCAAATATTATATAATTATATTTTTTTCTACTACCTTAAATATATACGTTTTTAGCAAAAAATTAAATAAAACGGCTATTATATCCTAAACGACGAGAGATAGGTATACAATATCTTAATGAAAGTTACCCTTATTTTTAATGAGGAATCCATATCCAGGATAATATACAGGGTGTCCCATTTAATTTTTAGGAGTTGACTCCTAACCAGGAAAAACTGAGCACCCTGTATACATGAAAGGTATATAATATAAAAGTTCACTTAAAAACAATAACACTTTATATATATTTTTTTTTCCTAAATTGTATATCTTTCGAGATAAGGGGATAGAGGATCTTATGTGGGACACCTTGTACATGTTGCATCGCTTAGGATTCCTATATCCTAAGCGTATGTAAATTTTAAGGTGATGAAATATTGGCTCCCATATTAATTTTAGAAAAAAAGTCGGTAAATGTACTTTACCTGGAACTTCCCTCGTTATAAATCTTTCCTTTTATGGCGAATAGTGAAGTATGTCATGTAGTTTAGTACATAGTCATTTAGTAACACATATACGAGTACAGTGGCGGCTCATCCATTAGGTCATATGGTCAATGACCCCCCAATAAATATTTCCAAACAGAAAATAATAAATAATTTATATTTTTTTAATTTCATATTTGGAAATTCCTTCTATTATTCTAAGCGTGTAATCTCGTTGAATGTCCATGTAGATTCCGCGGCAGTCGCACTATCGATGCCTCGTGCAGCGATCTCCGAAGGTTTCGTTTCGTTGGACCACGAGGCTGGCGGCCCGCGATGTCGTGGATATAAAAGGAGGCGAATTTTTCCCGAGTGTTCCCGAATGAATTTGCATAGGGGAGTATAGGTAATATACGGCTTACGTTGGCAAATTTTGGGTTACAACTGCGCCGAGGAAACTTTAAACATTTTTGTCAGTTGGTATGTTTATTGTGAATCGTGTGATAGGTTGTGGATACCACAACGTATTTTTATAGAATTTATTTTATTTTCAAGACTTGTTTGTTGATTTTGTGGTTTAAATTATATAAATATTAATGTTTTAAATAATGGTAGCCACAGTGGTTTAGAATCTTAAGACTTCAAAGGCCGCCAGTGAGTTGAACTTTGAGAAATATCTCGAATTTAAGGCCAGATGTCGGAACTTAAAATTCGACAGACAAGTAAACACAAAAACAAAAAAAATAAATTGTTATTTTAGTAAAAATATGTTGGATTTATGTGACTGGATATATGATTGCGAATTAGGTGTTTGTTTGTATGTGTGTATATATATACAGGGTTATTCACGCAACCCGTTCATTAAAAGTTTTTGATGATGCCATTTAGATAAAAATTTTGGGATTAAGGTAAGGTCAAGGGGTACTTCTTTTTTGAAATATTTTCAACTTCCTGTCACTTCCGGTTTAACCGGAACACCCTTTATTTTATGATATTTTTAGATTCTACGGAGAATTTTAATGTTATTTTATGTAGCTTGTCCTATACCTAGGTTCAAGCGTTCTTATACTTGACCTTGAACCAAAAATGAGCCTTCGGGGTACCAAATTTTAAAATCCCATATTTTTGTAAGTTTTGAAGATATAATCTTCATATTTTGCAGACGATCGGTAAATAATCTTAAGTTTCTATTTTTTTTATTGAATTTGTCTATTTTTATACAGGGTGTCCTAAATTCAGCGGCAAACATGCACATTTTTTTTTAAATGGGACACCCTATAACTTTATGCACTATCAAATCTAGAATTTCATTTTCTATCGAACTGCATTAAGGTTCCCTAACCTATTCGTAACCATTTTCGAAATAATCAGGTTTTTATTAAACTATCATATGTATTTGCTAAATGCTTACACCTTCCCGTAGTAAGCCATGGAAAAACAATTGTTGTGCTTTTCTATTCAACATGACAGCTGATTTGAAACTTTTAAATTAAAATAAAATAACACTCAAAAGCTGATATTCTCAATTTATTTTATATTCGCGGAGAATGTTACAAAATATTGGAGAGAACGTGCCATGTTTTTAATGAAAAACATCCTCATTTATCGCCAATGAACAAGAGAAAATTGAAGAGGATTGAAACGAACTTTTTTCGTTTCGGAAAAGTTAAAGTTATAAAAAATGTAATAAATTGTTTACGTTATTTTTAACCATATCTAAGTTCGAGACTGTTCTAAACTTGTTTTAGTGAACTTAAAAATTATAGCAATCTAACAATCAACAATAAATAAATAAAATAATAAAATTTAATTATAACAAATGTTCTATATGTTGTCCGTTCATTTGAAGACACATTTCAATTCTTCTTAGTACAGTTGCTGTGGCCCGTTGAATTTGTCCGTTTTCTAATTCGGCAAAAGCTGTTCGTATCCTGTCCAGTAAGTCTTGTTGGTTATTTACTGGGGAAGCATAGACTTTACCTTTGATAAATCCCCATAAATAAAAGTCTAGGGGTGTTAAATCAGGCGATCGCGGGGGCCATCTCCAAGGGCCATTGGGACCAATCCAGCGATCTTCAAAAATTCGAGATAATTGGAGATTAAATGCAGCGGAATTATGTGCTGGTGCCCCATCTAATTGATACCAATAATTTTGCAGCTCATTTCTTCTATAAATTCAAAAACCGTTCCTCGTAGAATTTCCAAATACTTATCACTGTTTAAATTGTCTTCATAAATACAGTACCGCACCTGATCATTTAATACTATACCGAAAACATTGAAGCTAAACCTCTCTTGAGAACGCGTTTCGCGTAAAGCGTGCGGATTTTCTGCTGCCCAGAAATGTTCGTTTCTTCTATTTGTTATTCCTTCTCTAGAAAATTTCGCTTCATCGGTCCAAAATTTTTTTGAAAGAAATTGAGGGTCCTCTTGAGTTTTCAAAAACATGAATTCGCAAAATTCTACTCGTCGGACGTCATCACCAGGTCTCAAGGCTTGCACGTTTTGGAAGGAATAAGGGTGCATATGATGTTCTCTCAAGATTCTTTGGACAGATGGAGAAGAAATTCCCAAATCGTTTTCTGCAGACGGTATTGAACTTTGCGGGTTTGCGTGGAAATAAGCTAATGTGTTTATTACGTTATCCTCGGCATTTGTCACCGGTTTCGGCACATTTTTTGTAACTTTAAAATTGCCAAAACGCAAAAAGTTCGTTCAATCCTCTTGAATTTTGACTTGTTCATTGGCGGCAAATCAGGGTGGCGTTCATTAAACACACGACACGTTCTCTCCAAAAATTTATAACATTCTCCATGAATATAAAATAGATTGAGAATATCAGCGTTTGAGTATTCTTCCATTTCGATTTAGAAGATTTAGTTTATCACTGACAGCTTTCGATAAATAACGCATACTAATCATCTGTCATATTGGATATTGGATCTCAATTGTTTTTCCATGGCTCACCATTGGAACATGTAAACATTTAAGCAAATACATACGATATTTTTATAAAACCCAATTATTTCGAAAGTGGTTACGAATAGGTATAGGGAACCTTAATACAGTTCGATAGAAAATTAAATTCTACATTTGATAGTGCATAAAGTTTTTTTAAATGGGACACCCTATGGTGTCCCATTTAAAAAAACGGACTTTAGTGACTTTGAAAATGTGAATGTTTGCCGCTGAATTTAGGACACCCTGTATAAAAATGGACAAATTCAATAAAAAAAAATGAAACCTAAGATTATTTACCGATCGTCTGCAAAATATGAAGATTATATCTTCATATTTTGCCGAAGGCTCATTTTTGGTTCAAGGTCAAGTATCTTAAGAACGCTTGAACCTAGGTATAGGACATGCTACATAAAATAGGGTTAAAATTCTCCGTAGAATCCAAAAATATCATAAAATACAGGGTGTTCCATTTAAAATAAGCAAGTTGATACCAACTTGCGGTTAAACCGGAAGTGACAGGAAGTTGAAAATATTTCAAAAAAAGAAGTACCCCTTGACCTTACCTTAATCCCAAAATTTGAAATTTTTATCTAAATGGCATCATCAAAAACTTTTAATGAACGGGTTGGGTGAATAACCCTGTATATATATATATATATATATATATATATATATATATATATATATATATATATATATATATATATATATATTAAAGAGAAGGGTAGTCTTGACCGACTAGTTGAACAACAAGTAACCTAATTATTTGGGTATCGGTCCTAATTTAGGGCTAGATTTAAATTGCTTTTAAGCTACGCCAAGCTTTCGGTAATGATTATTACCTTCTTCAGGGCTGCAATATGAGAAGAAATTTGTTTTTTATTTCTGTATGCACATTAATTAGAAATTGAGGATTTTTAGAAAAAAAAAGTAGAAAATTGTACTCACTGCTTTGCAATTAGTATCGATAACTTCTTGCGAAAAACAAACACACTTTGACCTTAACATTAAAATTAGATTTTACATACTGGCAGGAATTCCTGTTCTCCATATATTTATATACTTTTATATTT
>JAUTXW010001896.1:0-106874 GCA_030620095.1 Kuschelorhynchus macadamiae | reverse complement strand
GTTTTAATTTCGCTGACATTCTTACCATTGATACTAAATATAAACTCCCATCGTCCATATTAAAATCCTCAAATCCTTGCATATAACGACTTTGTCCGGATGCGCCATCACACCCCCATTTAAACATTACTTTAATTTCAGATGGGTTATATTTTCCAAAATATTCACAAAAAACGTCTTTTTGTACTATAGCGAGCCTTTGTATGGTATGCTGCACTAGCGACTGTAACTTTACTTCTCCTGATGCCTCTCTAATGGTAATATCTTGCGGATAACACATTTTCTTTGCCTTAAGCAGGTTGTTGTATGTTGGATAGATATTTGCGTTGTGTGCTTTTGCAGTTTGCTGAATATCAATGTATTGCTCCTTAGTAAATTTGTAATCAACAAATAGAGCCAATGCTTTTTCGGGTGTCATTTTTAAAGGAATCCTGGTAGGAGTAGCAATAGCTTTTTTAACCTTGTTGGCTCTATTTGGTGAGACGCTTGGAGAGGCGACCATCTTGATTACTGTGGCAGTGTCTCTTTTACCTTCTTCCCTTAGTTTAAGCTGTGTAGCAAGAGCCAGTTCACTAGAAGTAGAATTTTGGATAAGTCCTTGTACTTTTCTTTTTTTTTGCCGAGTAACTGCAATTTTTAAAATACTTTTTTGGGCGACCCATTTTTGCAACTACATTGTTTCCTAATGTATTAGGCATACCATTAAAGGTCAAATAACCATCCAACCATTGTTTGTTATGTAGTAAAAAAGTATTAATCGAACGGTTGCTCTGTCTCCATTTAGAAGCAAATTGTGCACATAAGTTTTTGGTTGCTTTGGTAAAATTTGCTTTACATTCCTCATTTAGCTCTTGATAATTTACCATTTCCTTAAGATGGTCGAGTACTATATTAAATTTTCGGCAGCCTATTTTTTCATTACGCCAGAGATTGAAAACTTCGAGGTGCTTTAGACCGTCCTCCATATCTAAAAAAGTTATAAAATATGTAAAGGAAGAGGCCTTGGAACCTTTCGACACAACACTAGCCAAAAGCAATTTTAATTTTAACGATAGCAGTTACTCGGCCAGAAAAATAAAAGTACAATAATTTTTGATACCCTTGCTACCCAGCTAGAAATAAAGGAAAAAGGTAAAAGAAACATTGGCATAGAAATTAAGATGGTGGCCTCTCCAAACGTGTTAGCAAATAGAACCAACCAGGTCAAAAAAAACTATTGCTACTTTCACCAAGGCTTCCCTAAAAATGACACTTAAAAAAGCATTGGCTCTTTTTAGTGATAACCAATTCACCAAAGAGCATATTATCCAACAAACTGCAAAAGCGCACAACCCAAAAATCAACCGAACTTACAACAGCCTGCTAAAGGCAAAAAATGATGTGTTACCCAAAGGGCCCGCTAGGGCAACATACCATACAAATACTTGTTTCTATACAAAAAGGCGTTTTTCTTGAATATTGTGAAAAATATATCCCCTAAATGACAACAGCTGAATCAAAAACTGGAAATGAAGATCTTATTCTTTGGAGCAACCCAGTATCTTTATTTACAAAATATTACCATCCTTTTAAAATATTGTGGAAACTGCAGATTTTTTGAGAAGCAAACAGGCAACACCGACACAAAGGTGCTCAAAACTGTCATATTTGCGGAGCTTCGCCTAAGACAATGAATAACCTTGAGGAAGTGCGTAACGAACAATTTGGACAAGCGTCTAAGCGTGGATTAAATGCATAGAGTGCATCCTAAATCTATCATATCGCTTTGATATAAAGCAATGGAAGATTGGAAAAGAGCAACAGGAGGTAACCGAGAAAAAATAAGTCCAAGAAAATTTGAGATAAAAGTTAAAGATTTAAGCAAGGCTGTAATACCACTAAAACTAAAAATATAGCTAGAAAATTCTTTGGAAATCCTAAGCTACTCGGATACAAAAAACTGTTTTTGGCTAGTGGTGACAGAATTTAAAAAAATTATATCTTCATTTTTTTGTCAACATACAAAATAAATCCAAAAAATTAAAATCTATACCCTTAGACACCCATAAAATGACACTCGACTTTTTGTAAATTTAAAAATTTTCATCCCCTACCCCTTTTTTTCCTAAAAATAATATCCTAGCTTTACCATTAGAATCCCATAAAAAAGTATTATTTGATTATTTATATAAAAATGCAATTTTTACCAATCAAACCCCTATTTCACCCCCTTCCCCTTAACAATTTTCTTAAAAACACTCAGAAGCTTGCTTTATATTAAATTAAAAAATGTGTATAAATAATACTCTCATTCCTTATTAGTCTTTACCAGACTTTAGAATACTATATGGTAATAAGAATTAGTAACCTAAGATTTTCACCTATCTTTTGACATCATAGCGTTACTAAGCTACCGAATTTGATGGTCTATTATATTAAATATTTATCCTATAATTAAGACAAACCTAAATTTGTAGGTTTTACTTAATCTACAGAAACGATACCGCACACCCCCTATGGCTTAACGCCTAGTACCCGTAATGATGAACGCCTTGAAAGGCAGATCGATTATCAGGCAAAATAGTTAGAGTAATGGATAGAAAACATCAAATAAAAATAGATACGGCAAATTACGGCAAACAAAATTGTTACCGTTACAATTATAATATAAAAGTTAATTAAAAAAAAATACCTTTAGACCAATCCTCTTCAATCACGTAAGTTCTACTCTAATCTAATAAAATTTAACTTTTTTTGTAGTACTTTTTTCTCTATAATAGTTTTAATATAATTACTTTGGTAAATTAGCAAATATCAAAACAAACTTTACACAATTTTTTGGACATACCTCAAGGTACAAATTACAAAAGTTCGTTTTAAACAATCTTTCTCTGACACAAGTTTTTTTGGATTCGAAACTCCGTAAATAGTTATCAAGTACATGCATATGCACAACATCCGCTGACAAATTGTCATTTCGTGCAGATATTTATTTGTATCGACTAGCGGCGTCCCCTAGGCAACGGTTCTTTTGTTTTCCATGGCTATCTGAGTACCTAATAAAATAAGTTTAAATCCATTTAACGCGGCTAAATTTTACGACTTTTGCACGCCTAGATTAATGAAAAGGACCTACGTGCTCCGTCGGTTCGCAGATGGTTCCCAGATACCAAGTTTCTAAGTGGTTTTCTTTAACGAGCTTCTTGTTATTAGACTGGTCTATTATTTGGGGTTAGGAAATATCTGCAGACCAATGGAGTAGGTATATACTATTCCTAACAAATGGAAAAAAATCATAAGTCCCGGGTAAAGAAATGTACCGATTTTTTCGTTTAGAATACTTAAAACACAAATATTTTAGTTATACAATACAATATAAACAATCTGTTCTCACCATGAATGTGAGAAAATAAATTAATTATTTATATTTTCATCAATCCATAAAAAAGAAATAAGTATTTAAATATATAAAAGCAAAATATTTAATTTACTTACTTAACAATTCTGAAGATTTCAGCTTGTGTAACTCAAATTTCGCAGAAGCGACTAAATCTGGATTTAAGTGAGCTGAAAAGGAAACAAAAATGTTCACCTCATGCTCCACATATTTTAAATACCTTCACAGCATTATGCACTGATGTTAAAACGGGGAATGCTATTAAACATTAGAGCCAGCTGCATAAAGTAATTTACGGATTTTTCCTGAAAGCTTGTTTTTAAGGTGATGCAACATAGAGATATATGCTGTGAAATTACTTTTTTAATATGTTCATTTACCCAGAATCAGATGTGGTATTTTTCGCGCTGTTGGCTTTATACGAGCACATTCTCAAGTGTGTAATAAAAAGTATTTATTTTAACATAGGATGGCATTTAAATTAGTACAACAGTCAGTTTATCAAATGTTTCATATACAACGTGTCCAAGATAAGGAGGCCCAGTGCAGGGATCTCCGAAACCGTGAGTTCCATTAAATGGGCTGACAGTTGCGGCTTTTGGTGCTTTAATAATATGTCGCTTTGAAATCTAAAAAATTCCAATTGGTCTCGAAGAAATCCGTAAAAAACCGGATTTTGGTAAAATGGTTTTCATTGTTTTCTGAGGTTATTTTAAGAGGTTTTAAAAAACTAAATTACACTTTCTCATAGCCACTTTTTCTTCTCTACAACATGACGTTATTCAATTTAAATTCCGACGTTTTGTCTTCGGGCCACCATCAACTTAATTTTTTTTATCGCGGCCCAGGTTTTTTATATCAAATTTGAGAAGTGCCTCTAATTCTGAATTCAACGATGTAATACAAGTTGTGGTTTAGTTATGTTTTGGACCTTTTTACAACGTAATACGTTATTAACCGGAACTATTTAAATTTATTTATAAAAAACAAACTAGGGTCTACACCAGTAATACACATTATCAGTATTACTGGTTTTATACTCTCAAAACCTCGAGTACGAATCTTCGTAGTTCTTCAGTTTCAAAATCGTTTGTATATACGTAATTTACGACATTCCCTCCAAGAAAGAAATCTAAAGGAGTAATGTCGGGTGAACGTGCTGGCCATGGCATTATGGATTATGTACAGATAAGCCGCCTTGGAAATCTAGTGATGAGAAAGTGTCATTTATTTTTTGAAAACCTCTTGAAATAAACTCAAAAAAAAAGAAAACAATTTTGCCAAAATTCGGGTTTTACGGATATCTTCGGAACCAATCGAAATTTTAAGATTTCACAGAGGCATATTATTAAGCACCAAAAGCCGCAACTGTCACCCCATTTAATGGAACTCACGGTTTCGGAGATCCCTGCACTGGGCCTCCTTATCTTGGACACGTTGTATATGAAACATTTGACAAACTGACTGTTTCTTGGGCTTCACCTGTCCTTTACCCTGTTCTATATTTGATGAGTAACTACTGTAGCTACAACTGTTTCCACTACTACCCTTTAAGAGTTTTTACGTATTTATTATTAATAATTCTACTAGATATCAACAAACACTTTGGGTTACACGTTTTTAAGTATTATATATGTATTGTAAGGAATTGACTCCAAATACGTCATTTTTTTTCCGTTATATAGTAGTAATTATTTTAAAATTACGGTTTCTAATCTGTTTACTAAATTACAACTTTTAAGCATCAGTACCTTCTCGAACTTTGCAGAGACTACCCCATTACATTCAAATGTGCTCCTATAACGTATTACTATAAAGTAAAACGAGTCGTTGCAGAGTAGAAAAAGCTATCGTCTTCTGCTACTTTAAACTGGCTTTTAGCATTCTTTATTCTTCGGTTGCAACTTAGAAGTAAGAATTACGGTAATTATTTACTACAAGGAAACTATTACCTCTTGTACTTCAGGTTCCGGAGATAGGGGACGCTGCGCTGGTACGAGATTCAGTCGGTTATTTTATAAGGACAGTGCAACAATAGAGTAACCAATTTTTGATTGGTTCGGCCCAATCTAAATTAAAAAGTAAGTTTGTACTAGATAGTTCTAATAGATTATTAAAGTAAAACATTAACATAACCCTACATTTACAACTGACGCTTACAGAGGTTGTCAATATAAAAGTAGATTTTTTTCGTCATATTTTGCGCAAAACTAAAGATAATATGGCTGCACCCATTTAAACCTTCAAAAATTTTGTATCAATTTGGCGTCTTCTATTGTCGCCACTGTCCTTCTAAAGTCATTGTAATTCGGTCTACAGCTATTAATTAGTTTGCATATGTTGTGTTATCGTCTACGAGTAACAAGTTAAAATCGTTCAAAATAGCTTCATATACCATAAGAGAAAAAGTAGCTTTCGTCACTCAGCCACATTTTATAAAAAATTTAAAATAACGCAACTTGGTTATGTCATACCTGAACAAAACAACCTAAAGCGGTATTTTAAGGAAACAAAAAATAAAAAGGAAACAAGGGGTTATGGTTATGATAGATGGCAGAATTATAGTAGTGACTCAAATACCGCAACTCTCCGCATGCTACGACACAACACATTAAATTTTAAAGAAGCTAGCACTAAAGTAGCTACAACTGTTTTCATTACTTCTCTTTAAGGTTCTTTACGTATTTATTACTAATAATCCTACTATATATTAACAAACACTTTGGGTTGCACGTTCTTAAGTATTATATATGTATTGTAAGGAATTGACTCCAAGGACGTCATTTCTTTTCCGTTACATAGTAGTAATTATTCAAAGTTATGGTTTCTAAGCTGTTTACTAAATTACAGCTTTTAAGTATCAGTACCTACATTTGCAACTGACACTTACAGAGGTTGTCAATATAAAAGTACATTTTTTCATTATATTTTGCGGAAAACTAAAGATAATATGGGTGCACCCATTTGAACCTTCGAAAATTTTGCATCAATTTGGCGTCTTCTATTGTCGCCACTGTCCTTTTAAAGTCATTGTAATTCGGTCTACAGCTATTAATTAGTTGTGCATGTGTTATGTTATCGTCTACGAGTAACAAGTTAAAATCGTTCACAATAGCTTCATATACTATAAGTAAAAAAGTAGCTTTCGTCACTTTATAGAAAATTAAAAATAACGCAACTTGGTTATGTCATACCTGAACAAAACAACCTAAAGCGGTATTTTAAGGAAACAAAAAATAAAAACGAAACAAAAACCAAGTAGCTCCAAGACTCCCAGGTTCTACGGTCTTCCGAAGATACACAAGGACAACGTACCACTTCGATCGATCGTCAGTGCAATAGACTCGCCCACATACAAGCTAGGTAAATATCTTTCAAATTTTCTTAATGCATTTACTGGACAAACAGATTCTTTTATTAAAAACTCTGCACATTTCGTGGAAAAACTCAAGACAATCCAGTTGGATCCCGAAGATATTTTGATCAGTTTCGATGTAGAATCACTTTACACAAATGTTCCTGTCAACGACTCAATTTCGATTATATCGGACATACTAGATAACAATAATCTTGATAAGAACTTAATAGACCTAGTGGAAGCATGTCTTACATCTACTTGTTTCTTTTTGCAAGGAACTTCTTATGAACAAACTTCAGGGACAGCTATGGGATCTCCTCTATCACCTGTGGTAGCGAATATCTTTATGGAAGCCTTTGAGGATATTGCTCTAACATCCGCTCCACTGAAACCGAAGCACTGGCTTATATGTAGATGATACTTTTGTTGTTTGGCCTCATGGACAGGATAATCTGCTCGTATTTCTGGACCACCTTAATCAGCAACATCATAATATCAAATTCACGATGGAAATTGAATCTAATTCCCTTTCTAGATGTATGTGTTCAAAGGAAGGAAAATGGTACATTAGAACATTATGTATATAGAAAGCCGACGCATACAAATAGATACTTAAACGCAAATTCTCATCACCATCCAGCACAAAAGAAATCGGTTATTAACTCACTAGTATTCAGAGCTATTTCGATTTCTGATCAAGATTCTTTAACATCGGAAACATTGAAATTGACCGAAGCTCTCAGAGGGAATGGCTATTGCTCTGAAGATATTACGCGTTCAATTAAAAGACATATTAAACCAACTCCGATAAAGGAGAATGATAAAGAGCCACCATTAGGTAGTGTTGTTCTTCCCTACATACATGTCACTACAGACAAAATAGGACGATTACTTCGGCGGTCCAACATACGTACAATCTTCAATACACATAAGATTGGACAATGCTTGCGATCCCCGAAAGATCTTGTACCTTTCCAAACAGAAAGAGTATATAAAATTCCTTGCTCCTGTGGAGAAGTGTATGTGGGAGAAACAGGACGCTCAATATCAACTAGATTTAAGGAACATGAACGATATATTAAAAAGAAACAAATTGTTCAATCTGCTGTAGCTGAACACCAGCATAACACTGGCCATTTCATAAATGTAAAGGAAACCAAGGTTCTAGCATCGGTTCCAGGTTTTTATAAACGAAAAGTTAGAGAATCTATTGAAATATTTAAACAAACAAAAAATTTCAATAGAGATACGGGTTACGGTCTACATCACACGTTGAAATCGATCTTAACACAGGGTCACGGTTCGGCGAGCACAAGTCGGGTATAAAAGCTCGCCTGAATCTCTTCCAGCTGATTCAGTGTTCAGATCTCGTGAAGTAAAGATCCCTGAAGATGCCTCGTGCAATCAAAGGCGAAACGTCGGATAATAATTCCAATTTGACACGGTCTAATCCCAAGAACCATGATTTCTCAATAACATGAGGCTTTGAACATTTTTTTGTTATGACTTAACTCTTACCCTTTAGTATCATATAATATATAAAGGCAATTAAATAAGATATATTTTAACGAGGATTTTTTAAAAAAATATTTGGCTATCATTTTGTTCCGCAATGTTCAATTCGTACCATAAATTTAGCAGTTTATCTCTCTATCACACTTATGGCTTGGACCAAATTTGAAATTAATCTAATGATTAATTTTTTTCAGACCGATATTTTAAATATTTTTTATGTCGCCATTTTGTTTTGCTTCATACCAAAATCTCAATTCACTCCTATATAACACTTGATTTTTGTGCCAAATTTAAGGAAATTAAATAATCAGTTTTTTTGGTATTAATTATTTTAACATTTCACTAGGCCGCCATCTTATTCCGGCATTTTCGAGTTTTACCAAAATATTACAAGGTTGTCCCCATACGACCCTTAATTTTTTAATAAAAAAAAGTCGCTCTGATGAGTAGTTTTTAAGCCACGCATTTTGTTCCGCCATCTTGCATTAGTATCACAGTTTTACTAGTTGATCTCTATACCACGATTTGAAATCAGTCTAGTAAGTAGTTTTTCAGGCCTGAATTTTTAAATACTTTTTTAAGCCGCCATTTTGTTCTGCCCTCTTGGATTTGTACCAACATTTTACCAGTTTATTCATACATAATACTGGATTCTTGTGCAAAATTTGAGATAAATTGGATAAACATTTCACTAGGCCGCCATTTTGTTTCGCCGTATGGGATTTTTATCAAAATATTACCAGGTCATCCCCATATGACCCTTATTTTTTGGCCAAAATTTGAAATCTATCAAGTAATTAGTTTTTTAGCTTTGCTGCGAACGGACAGACCAACGACCCTGAAACGTAAAAATCTGAAAAATCTCGGGGTTGATTTTCTTCAAGATTAAAGTACTTCCCTTTTACAAGGAAAGTAAAAATTGCTTAATCGCCATTTTGTTCCGCCATCTTGAATTCGTACCACAACTTCACCAGTTTATCTCTATACCACACTTAATGCTAAATATAAGTATAAGTATTTTTTTTTCAGACCAACTTTTTTAAATATTTTATTAGGCCACCATTTTGTTTTGCTATCTTATATTCATATCAAAATGTTACCATTCATTCCTATGTAACACTCGATTTTTGTGCAAAATCTGAGGAAATTGGATAATTGGTTTTTTTAGTAATACTTTTTTAACATTTCACTGAGCCGCCATCTTCTTCCACTATATTGGATATTTACCAAAATATTACAAGGTCATTCTTATTTTCTTTTTAATTTGTTTTAATTTATACCCAAAAACCAAGTGTGGCATAGGTAGAAACTGGTAAAATATTTGTAGAATTGAATATGATGGAACAAAATGGCGCCTAATAAATTTGTTTAAAAGGATAGTATATAGTCAGATGTCTGGAAACTCAAAAACCACTCATCCGATCTGAACCATATGTGGTGATTAGGCATTATCGAATTCCCTCGACCCTTTGATGCACACCGCAATGTTGTCAGATTTTCAGTTTTTCAGCAAACTAACCTAACTTTTTTTTTAAATCAAATGTTATGTTTTTCTTAAGCGTGATTTATTCCTCGTATTATCCTTAGTATAACTCCAAAATTGCATTTTAACGTGATCCGTAAAATGTTAAATTTATTAAATGTCTTTAAAAATACATAGGAATTAAAAAACTAAAACCAAAATAATTTACTTAATAATAGGATTTTGAAAATTTTGTCCTTCTACAGCTTGTAACCTAAACGGTCAATAATTACTCGAATAGTGTTTTGGAGCCCTTGCGTGGGTATTCCTTCTATTTCAGCTCTAATCCTTCCTATTAAAACTACAAGGTTCTCGGACTTCGTTTTGTACACGGTCGTTTAGGTGACCCCAAAGGGAAAAGTCAAACGAATTTAAATCGGGTGACCTTGGAAGCTACTTAACAACAACATACGTGGCCAAAACCATTAGAAAAATATCGTTTAATGCTGGAATAATTTGGTTTTCCAACAGCTGTAGATAATTAATATTGATTGAAATATTCATATTTCCTTGAAAGAAAAAGGATCCAGTAAGGCGACTACCTAATATGCTAGCCCACACATTGCGTATGACTGAACGGTTTTATAAATCGGCATAATTGTCGTCATTAGTCTGCAAACAATCCACATTAGATAATACGCAATTTCCCGAAAAATTTAATTTGTGGGCTGGCTTATTAGGTAATCGCATTACTGGACCCTTTTTCATTCAAGGAAATATGAATGGGATGCTTTATGTACAGCTATTGGAAACAAATTATTCTTGCATTAAACAATATTTTTCCTAATGGGGCAACGCCGCATTTCGCAGTTGCTGTTAGAAATTATTTAAACACGACGTTTCCGGGACGCTGTATTAGACGAAGGGGGGTTGTTGAGTGGCCTCCAAGGTCACTAGATTTAAATCCACTCGAATTTTTCTTTTAGAGTTGCCTAAAAACCACCCAATACAAAACGAAGCCCGAGAACCTTGAAGATCTAATGGGAAGGATTAGAACTGAAATAGAAGGAATAACACCGGAATGGCTCTAAAATACTATTCGAGAATTTATTGATTTATTTATTTGGTTTCCTGTTAAGCTTTGCAAGGATAATATTTTCAACATCCCATTAATCATTAAATTATTTTAGTTTCAGGTTTTTAATTCTGAATGTGTCGATGTATTTTTAAAAACATTTAATAAGTTTAACATTTAACAGATCGAGATAAAAGTTTGCAACTTTGGAGTTATACTAAAGATAATACGAGGAATAAATCACGCTTAAAAAAACATATCATTTGATTTGAAAAAAAAAGTCAGGTTAGTTTGCCGAAAAACTGAAAATCTGACAACATTGCGGTATACACCAAAGGGTTGGGGGAATTCGGAAATACCTAATCACCACATATTGTTCAGATCGGCCGAGTGGTTTTTGAGATATTTCACCGTTTCCAGACATCCGCCTAACCCTGTATATGTGTCAATAAATGTCTATATACTGAACTAAATTGGGTCGCCCTTCACTATTCTTAATAAAAGGCGAGATTCATAACGAGGGAAGTTACGGGTATACGAAGTTTACCGATGTTTATATGTAAATTTTCCACCGCTTTGTCTCCTTCATATTTTTTCTATACTTATAGCCCCATCTCTGATATCCTCTCATATTTTAACATAATTTTAGATATATATTATATAGCTCTTAAAAATTAATTTTTTTAGGCTTGCCTTAAATTTCCCAAATCTGCCGCCCTCCAAATTTGCCGGCCCGGACAAATGCCTGGCTTGACTCCACCTCCCATCTCTAGAGCTAAGCCTGATGCCCTCTAACTCGTCAGTTACAAATGGTACAAGTCAAGAAATCAAACACAAATAGATTCAAATTTAATAACAAGATTCTAAAATACCCAAAAAAAGAGATCACAATAACCAATAATTAAATTGGTAAAAACCCAGTTGTCTAAATGATTTGAAGCTTGTGGAAGAAGGGAACTGTAATTTGTTGAGTTCATCTCCAGGGTGAAGTCGGACAATAATGATTAAAAAAATAATCAAGACCAAATCTTCACAAAATTGTATTTATTTAGGCTCGACGCGTTTCGGTTAAACAACCATTTTCAAGAGTATGTAAATATCCAAAAAATGACAAAATTTAGTCAGTCAGGAATAAAATAATATAAAATAAATCACTTACATCACGTTAAACCAGGATAAACATTACATTAACACATAAAAGACCAACGTTTAAAACACCTACATACATTAAAAACTAATTATAATACACTGAAAGATGAACTGTAAATGTGTCCTGTCCTATTCACAAGCTGAGTATATAAAAACAAGCATATAAAAGTAAACATTCTTTTGGTTTAAGATAGGAATATAATAAGGGAATTGCTTACTATTTATTATTTATATAATTTTATTATATGGGCCGCCTCAACAAATTGTCTACCGATGGGTTTATTTAGTGCAGTATAATTTTGGTTGATTGAAATCTCGCAATTTCCAAGCTCTCAAGAGCATCCTGTTTTTTACTTCTGGAAATATTATGTAACATCTTAAAATTATTTTCAATGTCGAAAGAATGTTTTGTTTGTTTAAGGTGAACGCCAAATGCTGATTTATTATCATTTGGAGATTTTAGATGCTCCAGCTTATAATTTAGCGAAATGGCTTAATACTTTTCTAAGGCAACTTCTAAATTTTAACAATAAATTTAGCCTAAAAAAAACTTTAGAGCTGGTCAAAGAAATAAATAAAATTAATTTACCAAGTAGTTTTCTTTCAGTATCTTTTGACATTGTTAATTTATTTCCCAGCATACCCAGAAATGATGTTTCAGACATTGTAAAATCCATGTTAGATGGCCAGATAGAATTAAGTTTGACAAACAGGGAAAATATTTTGACACTTTTAAATAAATGTTTGAGATGTGATTTTTTCAGATCTAATAACAAACTGTATAGAATGCTGAATGGTTTGCCGATGGGTTCCAGCTTATTACCATTATTAGCCGAAATATTTATGTCAAATTTCGAAAATAATATTTTGTTTAAGTCAATAGAACCTCTTCTTAAAAATGTTTTCTTCTGGCGCAGGTACGTTGACCACACTTTTGTTATTTGGACAAGTTCCAGAGTAGAACTTGATTTCTTTCTCAATTTTTTAAATACGCTACATTCTAATATACGTTTTACCATGGAAGTTGAAAGTAATAACACTTTAAATTTTTTAGATCTGTCTATTACTAAGAAAAAGAACAAACTTTTTTACTCTATTTACAGAAAACCTACACAAACCGATCATACCATCCCTGTCGACTCTAATCATCAATTTTCATATCAACTAGCAGCTTTTCATTCCTTAATCCATAGGCTTTTTTATGTACCTCTTTTGCCTGTTGATTTCGTAAACGAACGAAATATTATACACCGAATAGCATTAAATAATGGCTATTCCAAAGCTCTAATTGACAAACTAATTAAGAAAGAAGTCCATAGGAAGTTATGTAACAGTCAAATGGATAACCCAATTCCGCCCTGGCAACCACCAAAACTTTTGAAAATTGGTCCAGTATCAGTTAGAATTGGAAATATATTTAAAAATGTTTTACAAAATGTACGAATAGTTTATAATTCTGTATGAAATTTGGGTTGAATTTTGTCACATACCAAAGATAAAATAGACAATCTTGAGAAAAGTGGGGTTTATCAACTTGATTGTAGCAATTGCAGTGCTTCTTACATTGGTAAAACAAGTAGGAGCTTCAAACTGAGAATCCAAGAACATCTCGACGCTCAAAAACCTCCAAATGATAATAAATCAGCATTTGGCGTTCACCTTAAACAAACAAAACATTCTTTCGACGTTGAAAATAATTTTAAGATGTTACATAATATTTCCTGAGATAAAAACAGGATGCTCTTGAGAGCTTGGAAATTGCGAAGATTTCAATTAACCAAAATTATACTGCACTAAATGAACCCATCGGTAGACAATTTGTTAAGGCGGCCCATATAATAAAATTATTTAAATAATAAATAGTAAGCAATTTCCATATTATATTCTTATCTTAAACCAAAAGAATGATTATTTTTATATGCTTGTTTTTATATACTCAACTTGTGAATAGGTTTGACTTTCACAGCCAGGACACATTTACAGGTCATCTTTCAGTAGATTATAATTAGTTTTTAATGTATGTAGGTGTTTTAAACGTTGGTCTTTTATATGTTGATGTAATGTTTATCCTGGTTTAACGTGATGTAAGTGATTTATTTTACATTATTTTATTCCTGACTGACTGAATTTTGACATTTTTTAGATATTTACATGCTCTTGAAAGTGATTGTTTAACCGAAACCTCTCGAGCCTAAATAAATACATTTTTGTGAAGATTTGGTCTTATTATTTGTTTAATCATTAGGGAACTGTATGGCTAAACGTATGAAAGTATCTGGTGTCTTTTTGTTAGCAAGGTTAAAGGTGGTTTTCTTCTGCTACTAATCAATAACCGCCACCCTATACTATTGTACTTTACTTCCCACCCCCTACCAGTGCCAGTATACCATCAGCAAACTCTGTAGCAAACATTTTAATTTCTCCCTAATATAAAGAATAGAGCAATATCAGTAAAATTGCACTTTATACGTTTTTTATCCGATACTCTTGATGGGCAAAGTTTACCCTCGATGTGCTCGTATATTTTCATTAACGCTAACGTAAATCTTAAAAAGATTGCGTGACACCGAGATTGGATCCGCCACTATTTCATCTTGTGGGGCGGTTTCCTCGAAACTTTTTCCCTTTATAACACGACGATAATGTGAAACTTCCAGTGAAAAAGACCAATTTATAAAATAGACGCTTTCTTATTTTAGGCGATGTGTTCTATACAACGTGCAGTTAGAAAATCCTTTTTTAAAAAACAACGTTTACACTACTAGGGACGCTAAGAGGTAATTTTCTTTAAGTCGATAAACTAATAACATAATGAAACAAAAACACACGTATTAATGTGAATGAAAATGTTCCTAAAATGTTTCTTAATGCCATAATAAAATTATCTACTCATAACTTTTGCCTGGATGATAACTTAAGTATAGCCAATGCGGCAGGTTACAATTCCGTAAGTCATGGCTGTAGAAAACGATTAGCACCACGCCATTTGCTAGAACTATACCTTTTGCCAACACAGTGAGGCGAAAGGTAATTTATTATTAACAATTAGAAAACAAATTTATTTTCGGTTTGGAAGAAGAACCATTTACCTAACAAACAAAGGTTATTTAAGAAGAATTAATTAGCTTCTTTTTCCATATGTTACTTATTTTTTAAGTTAATTCTCTTGTGAACTTGTATAGTTTTTCTATTTCTACTTATAAACAAATAAAACTCAGTCTTAAACAAAACCAGTACAAGATATTTATTTCTAAAAACTTTATAATAACTGACAAAAAATTAAAATATTTATACTTATATAATTCATTCATTTAATAAATTGTAAATATAAATGTAAATATAAATATTCTTACTTCATTCCTGTTGTGTTGTTAATTTCACTTCACTGTTAAAAAAAAACTTATAATTAATATGGTATAGTCAATCAACAATCCTGCTAATTAATCTAAATAAAACAACTACTTTGTATTGCTTCAAGACAAAGATTTAACTGTATGCGATTTACTCCGCATGTAGCATTTACTAACACTTTGCCTGCTTTAAGCCCAAGGAAAAAAATGTATTCGTTCTAAATTATATTAAACTGACACTTCATAACACAGAGTATTTTGTTTTCATTTGGCTAAAAAGCAATAACTTTGTTCAGATTCTAATTGAATCTTAATCTAGACAAATGAAAATAATTAAAAAACCTAAATAATTTTGGCAAAAAAGTAAGACAGAAGCCTTCTAAAACATTTCAACTCATGCAATGCATATAAATATTACACTAAACTAAAAATAGCGTAATACAAATTCCCTTATGATAATCAGTTATTTTCAATCTGTAATGTTAATTAGAAACTATATTAATAGCACTACATTGATAAGCTATTTCGTAATTGTAAAAGATACGGAGGTATAACTAGCCGAGCGACGAACTCAATGATTAAAATTCAACTATTAACTATAATGACCAACCATCCAAGCAAAATATATTACTTTAACTTGTCGAAGCAGATTTATTTTGTCTACTATGCCTTCTCGGTAATTCTATGTGACACACAATTTCGTCTTGATAATTGGAAAGGCTTTAAATGTATATTAGAAGTTGTATTCCAACTAAGATAAACAACAACTTGTGAATAAAAGAGAATAACAAGGACAAAAAGAATGTTTTCTTAATCTGTGGACGGGTTTTAGGATTTAATTCTAGCTGTCTATCCCTTATAAAGATTTCTTGGTAACCAATTAGAACGATGTATTGTTAGACTCGATAGTTTTTATTACAGGCGGTTTATTTCCGACATACCTTTTGCGGCGTTTCGGAATTTTTTTAAGTAAAATTAGAATTCGTAGGAATTTGCTTTACTGAGCGGCAACAAGGTTTTTTATATAGATAATATTTCTTCGAATGCGTTGCGGTGCCATTTGGCATAAGTGAAATTGAACAGTTTTGCTTAGAGGATTAATTTGACGGACTTAAATAGAATTTAATGCGTTAAAACATGTATTCTTAGAGTATAGAAACATGTTTTGATGGTTTTTGAAGTAAAATATTTTAGATAGGTACTTAATGTACAACGGAGTGCATTTAATTAGAATAAATACGTTAGGTATTTTTGGGAGTTCGAGGATAGGTTTATTGTAATTTAAAATAACATCCTTTTCTCAAATAATTATACAAATTTTAATAAAATAAGGCCTTGCTGAACTGAGTAACCTAGGCGATTTTGTTAGTAGTTTAAGTAGGCTCTGATATGCTTAATGTCTATCTGAATTAAATACTTTTTAAGTGTACTTTTTGAGAAAAAAGGTGAATCATTAATCAATTTTACTAAAAAGAATTATTTTTAAATTTTATAATAATACCTTGAGGTTAGTAAAGGTTCACTTTCGCCAATTTTCACGAAATTTAATATTTAGGTAAAATTTGGGGAGCTGATCACGAATTTGTAGTCATTTTTTTTTGTACTCGTTTCATTTCCGAGTTGTTCATCATCAAAGTTCACAGTCTTTTATACTCAGTTTTCATCTTCCTTTGAACTGCATTTTGTAATTTGTATAATAAATTATGATTAGTTCAAGTTAAATTTACTAGTCCATTTATTTTTATAATAAACGGTTTTTCCTACTTTTTTGGTATTAAAAAAAATAAATAATATAAAGTTTGTTTTACTGTTTAAACCGCAAAAAATACCAGATTTAATGAGCTATAAAGATACAAAAACAGTAGTCCAAAAAAAATCTTGCGCCACACAACTGGATTTTACATTTTACATTACAAGTGCCTTCAAAACGTGTTTTCAGATTTTATGTATCTCCGATAGAAAATAAACTTATTTTAAAAGTAGCAAAATTTGAAAACCACGCCGTAGCTCCGTGAGAGATCGTGATAGCTATGACCTGTTTATGCCATTATAAATTTCTGAAAAAAAGAACTCGAGGATGAGGTATCAGAATTTTAATATTTCTTATGGTTTCCAATTTTTCCATTAGGGAGAAAAAATTTGAGACACCCTGTGCAATGTTCTCCAAATTAGAGTGGTGAAACTGGAATTTAAGAAGCTTGTTTGGTTTAAAAATTCAACTTTCCAGAATTTTTTAAAAATATCTCTAATAAGGCCATCTTATAAAACGAAATACAATGTCACAAAACTGACCTAACACACTAACATTATTCTTTGTTATTAAACTTATTTTGTTATTTATTTTTTAATTATTATTTTTTAAACAAAAAAAAATAATAATTAAAATGTAAATTACAAAATAAGTTTAACAAAGAATAATTAATAAAATTAATGCTACAATTGAAAATGCTGGCCGTTTTGTCAATCTACCTTTGACACTTCTGTAATACCGATCTGTAAACGCGGTGAAGAGTGTTCCGGTTAATATTTGATAGTACATAGTTAACATATCCACATAAATAAAAATCTAGGGGTGTAATTTCTGGAGACCAGACAGGCCACTTGGATATAACTCTCTCACCAAAAATTTCTGATATAAATTTTTGCACGTCCCTAGAATTGTAAGCGGAACATCCATTTTGTTGAAACCATAAATTGTTAAACTCAAGTAGTGAAACAACTTCTCGAATTACCGGAACTACTTTTGTTTGCAAAATTGTAAGATATATTTGCCCGTTTAGAGTCTGTTTATAAATGAAAGGCCTAATAAATCGATTTGCTAGAAAAATAACACAAGAATGGTTTATAAAAAAATCATGCTAAAATAAGTAGGTATTGGTTTTTCACCATAAATTTCACACCAGACCTTAAAACCAAATTGTATTTGCAGCCTTTGTTATTCCCGTAATTGAAAATTTTCTACAGCCCAGTAATGATGGTTGTGTCTGTTAAACACACCACAATTGGTAAAATGTGTTTCGCTTGACCATAAAACATATTTTTAAAAAAATGGGGTTTTTTGGGATTTGCTTCGATACCAATGACAAAATCGCAGTCTTCTCTCAAAATCACTTTAATTTAACCCTTGTGCAAAGGTGGGTTTTTAAGGACGGTAACGGGCTGCTTTGAAGACGTATTGTATGGTTGACTTCGGAATGTTAATTTCTCTGCTTACAATTCGTGTAGAAGATGTAGGATTTTCGGCAAAATATTTTGGAATGTTTCGATTTTCATTATTTTTTGATACTTTTTTGGTCGAGCGTTTTCAAAACTTCCATCAAGAACCATACAGACCCTTTTTTAATTTGCCGACGTTTAGCCAATTTACTGTTGCATCCTCGGGACACAGATTTTATATCCTGCATGAAACCCGTATTAGTCTTTACCTACTCCATTGGGCCGCAGATATTTCCTACCCCCAAACAATACATCACTTTAACATAACAACAACAAGATCGTTAACGAAAACCATTTAGAAATTTAATATCTCGGAAATATCTGCGAACCAACGAAGTAGATAAAGACTGATAATATGTGAACGGTAGTGCGTATTTTCCCCTAAACTACATCGGCCCAAACAGTTAGTGGACCGAAACTTCACTGGCCCTAACAGTCGAAATCCCGACAGATTGGAATGTGTGGAATGCGGCGCTAGCCCGACACTTTAAATAGCGAATTGGCGAGCTACGCTACTGGCTAAAAATTCTTTAAATGGGCCTCCTGTGTTGTCAAGTTTTATTGATAAAAATAAATATATTGTTTGTTTATTCATTTTTAATCAAAACTACACCATGAAAAAATGATGTTAGCATATTTCCCTGTATTCTAACTTTGAAGTAAAATATTTTTATTGTTTTTTTTGTTTATTATAAAGCATTTGTTTATCACAAGATAATTTCTATTTAATGGAATAATGAAAATTGAATATTGAAAAAAAAAAATGTTGGAAAGCCCAGGAAGAGGTTATTGCTTGTTTGCATCGAGATGATTTTAAACCTTCTACTTTTAAACTGGGTATGTTTATTTTAGAATAGTGTGAATGTGGTATAAAGTTGCAACCATTTCAATTTTTACACTCAGATAGTCTTATTTGTTGATGTTGATGTTGTTCCCTACCTAAAGATAAAACAAAAGACCATATAAAAATCCACAAAAGCCTTTAAGCTTGAATATATATCTTTCAACTAATTTGTTTTGTGAGCTTTTTGAGACACATAATTTCTACTTTTTTTTAAGTTTTTTTGGTGTTTCATTTTTTATCCTGATCCTAAGCAAATACCTATCTAAAAATCAGTTTTTATCAGTCACATATTGATTAGGGTTTTATAAGATTGTTAATGATTTTCCCTAAGCTTGTTATTCATGCAGGTACTTTATTAATTATAATTTGTTTTAGGACCAATGCAAGTCTTGATGTTTGATATAGGTATCGTAGACAAGGCTTAGGAAGTTAGTTCTGCTCATATGTATGTGCATTGCAGATATTAGTGACGTGTATATTATAGTCATACTTGAGTACTCTTTGGTGCCCTGTTTGCATAGGAAGAAAGAAAAGACTTTAGTTACGGGTATTGATCTGAGTGTCATATAGCCCCAGTTATAGCCCATTCCATCAATGTAATAATTGGGCCTCTTTGTTATATGGAAGCTTCAAATTCTGCACCTTTAAATTTACTAAATATGTTTGTCACATAAAGTGGATAAATTTACTAAATATGCTTGTCACATAAAGTTGCTCATTTATAATTACTGTTGCTGAGAAAGTGTGTAGTTTGAGAAATAAAAAAGATGCACCATATGATAAATGTAGTGTCAACTTTATTTTTAATTCCATGTTGAATAAATTTTTTAAAGTGTATTACATATTTTGTATATTAATTAAAGATATATAGCTAAAGTGGATTAGAAATTTAAATAATTTTTCCCCATATTTTAAAAATATTAACTGTGGCCTATTTATATATTTTCTCCAGTTGGTATACACAATTCAGTAATAAGTTAATTTAGTAAGTATGCCAGATATCGCACATCACATCTTCAATTTTTTTTTAAATCTACGTATGGTTTAGGAAAAAGTTAGGTGCATGATATAATTTTAAATGACAAAAGTCTTTCGAAGATACCCTCAATTAATTTCATGCTTTCAGATTCTTAAGTTTATTAACTGGTATAAAGTAGTTTAGATCTTGTAAATTATTTTATCAATTAACTTTTAAAATATAAACTTTTATAGCCTAATCTTATAGAATTTCCAAAAAATATTACATCTTATTGTTGACTTTACCATATGTTGGGAACTGGCCGCCAAACTTATAAGAATGCGTATTGTTAAAAAAAATTGTGGTATATCTTTTAGAATCTTTATTCAAGTAAATGTTAAGTTTTCTAAATAAATAGTTCCAAACCTTAAGGTTGAGACAGTGTTTCAAGAGGGATAGACATTGACTAAAAGCATTATCCCTTATAATACCTGTTTTGTTTAATGTTGGATTAAGTAAAATAATTTGTAATTGAGAAAAATCTAGTTTGAACAATATCTTATTTAACTGACTTTGACATAATGTCATTATTTGTTAAAATAAACTCATAGTAAATGGTGCCAAGGATATATAATCAAATCCCATTGGAATTTAAGAACAAATCGTATTATATAATTACACAAAAATCTTGAATACTTCAAAAGGAAGTAAGCATTTTATGATGGCATACGAATTTTGATTGATCATAAATTAAACCTTTATTTAACTTTTGTTTTGTTGAAAGGGGTAGAAAAAATGGTAAATGCAGAAGTTGTAGATTTTTAATCTATTAGTTTCTATGTATACTGGGTGTTTTTTGGAAAAGCATGACAATTTTTTTTTGTTTTGATGGTACACCCTGTATATGTCCATCAAATGGGTCTTTTCTTGCTAATTATAATTATATTAGGTTTGACACATTGAACACAGGAAATTGACAATATATCTATTATCAGAGATGTTAGAGAAAACATAACACAGATATGAATAACTTGCCTCTTATGTCATGGTTTTTCTCAATTGCCTTTAAAGGTAAAGATATCAAACCTAATATATTTATGATTAGCAAAAAGATGCCTATTTAATGGACATAATATAACATGGGTGTCCCACAAAAAAATGAGGGTTCAATTTATAATCAATATTCCTGTACATCATTAGATGATAATTGATCATTTTAGATGATAAAAATACTATTTGTTTGCCTGTCATTGTTATTATATTTTGTTGTTGGTAAAAGTATTTCTGATACAACCTATCTTCAATTTTAATTGTCACGGTTTTAATATGATAATTTTAAAATAATGCACATACAGCTATAGACCATGGTATAGTGAGTATATTATATTATTATCCTTTATTTAGCATTTTGCTAGTTTACAAATTCACAATGTTTGTATTTATTTAATATATTGTTATATAAAAAGAAAACTTATTTTTACAAAAGAAATAATAAAGTACAAAACATAGAAAAATAGTTAAGTAATGAAACCTAAAATATTTAATACAGTCAGGTAATAAAACTTAGATACTGAAACTAGAAGTAAAATATAAGTTTAACTCCAAAAGAAAAAATTAAGTGCTAAAATAAATATAATATATAATAACTAGGAATAAGTTTTGTAATTTTTTAATTAAAACACATAAATTTACTGATTTATTTGTTTGTGCCCGAATGCATAAAAATCATACAATTACATTAACTATTACAAATTTAAGTACAGTAAAAAGCTTTCAATAAATAACATCAGAGTCAACAACAGAAGATTTTTTAGTTCGAAAGTTCATTTAGAGAAATGATTTATATAATTTCCCATAAGAAAATATAATGAGAAAGAACTTGGTAAATTTCAATAAAAACTTTTAAGTAACAAATGTCCACTTAGACTCTGTGACATCAAGAGAATACATTTTTCGTTTTTCACTCCAATGTTATACTTCCTTCCTCAGCAAAGCTTAACTCTCAAACGTTAGCTAAACATTTTGATGGTAAGGTCTGTTTGAGATGGAAAACTGTTACTTAAATCACAATATCCAAAGTTTTGATCTTGATCCTAAAAAACAATTGTTTTGCTTTTTCAATTTCTCCAAATGCAACAGACCATAATTATTAATTATACAAAAACAGATGTTTTAGTGATCCATATTTCTTTAATTTTTTTTGCATTGCGTAATGAAGCTACATATAATTTAGTGAGTTTTTTACCCTTACAATAAAAAAATACTGATATTTAATCTCCTATGATCATTTTTGAAGCTTAGATTGCATTGGTTTTGATTAAAATGCTACAACTCACATCACTTTTTTACAATATGAATAATTTAAGTCTGACTACAAATTTCATAAGAAATGAATTACTGCTACCCCTCTTTTTGACTAAATATGGTGGTGGTTTTTGAAGCTAGATTTAAGATGGGAACGAACTATTTTTAATGAATTGAAGAAGTAATCAAAATAACTGGCTTCTTAAAGCTAAAGAAGCAAGCTTTCAAATTCTGAAAAGGTTAACAAGATACATTGTCTTGTTTTTAAAATACAGATACCTGTATTTTTCCTATGATAACTTTAATTAAGTTTATGTAGAGACTGTATGATTTTTTTCTGAGTCCAGTCTGGAGTAAGCCTAACCCTGGATGTAATAATAATAGCTATATTTTAAAAAATGATATATTTTAAATCATTTTGTGTATTTAGTCACAAATATTTGTAAAAGTTATACATCTGTGTAAGTTTCTAATTTTTGTGAGGCATTTGACACAATCCCTCAGGCTATGCTACTGGACATTGTGCATAGCTATATGATGTGGAGGATCTGTGTTAAATGTTTTTAAAATGTATCTGATTATGTTAAAGTAGGAGGAGCTTTGAGCCAGCCTATGCTGATGACTTTATTTTGATTTTCCCCAGTAATACACAAGAAGAAGTGTAGGATTTATTAATTAAGGACATGAATAAGGTTAAATGGTTTTTGGATCATTTTAAACTGACTCTTAATGTAAAGAAAACTAATTTATTCAATTACATCAATTAATCATCCAAATTTTAATTAAATTAGCATAGATTATTTGAGTGTACTATTACAGCTAGGAAATAAAGCAATAAAAAGTTTTAAGAAGTAAAAGTCTATTCATAAATAAGTCAAGACACATTGTAATGGCATAAATAAAAACCTACTTCACAAAATGGTGAATAAGTCCTTATATAGCTTGTTTTCAGAATAAATCTAAACCTAAGATTATATTAAACATAATTTTTATTTAAAACACATTACAGTAAATGTTATCTTCTTATGATGTAATCGGTTTTCTCAACTCACAAAGGGGTTGTTTTCACATGCCTCGCCCCTGGCAATAACTGAATCGGTATAGTTGGTAAGAAGGCCAGATTTTAACCAATGACACAGTCCAAGATATCATTTTCTTACTTTCTAGAGCTTCCATCTTGTTGGTGATCTTATTACATAATGGTCATCCTTGGGCATACTAAAAATAAAGAAAATCTCTAATTACTTTCAAAAACATTAACACACTTATTAAAAAAAAAAGAAATGAATGAAATAGATATGGCACTACTTAGAAAAATAATCACTGGTGAACTTATGCTATTTGAATTTTAAAAAGAAAACGAAAAAAAAACTACATATATTTAAATAATGATCCCATATAATTTCAAAAAAATGATCAAACTAAATGCTTATTTGTGGAAGTATGTTATAAATATATCAGAAGTTGTGCCATCCATGCATTTTTATATTCCGATAAAACTTTAAATTCTATGAATGTCAGTTTTTAAATATTTACAATTGGACAAAAAATGGTGGATCTACAGGCATTTCCTTTATTTTGTTTAGCTGGCCGTGTCACAAATATTAATGCAATTTTTAACAGACTTCAAAAAAGGAGGTTATCAATTTCACCCTATGCATTTTTTTATGTATGTACAACGATTACTCTGCGATGGTTTCAACAATTTGGATGAACTTTTCAGAGAATATTCCGGATATTGCTCGAGTGGTCCCACAGCTAGCATATTGTAAAAAAGTATGACGTTCACCATTTTATCAGGAATTTACATAGATATTCTATGGTTATTTATTAAATATGACTTTTAAAATAAAACTCATATAAATAGAACTAAAAAGGATGAAATAAAAGATGTATAAAAATTAAACTGACTTCAAAAAATGCACCTAAAATTGGAAAATAATATTATATTCCATCTGGAAAATTTTAGTCACCAAGCGAATAGAGATAGTAAAACAAAACACTCGTTACATTAATATATTTTGGTAATTAAGAATAAGTTTGGCTTTGACTTCACAGACACAGGGTATGTGATTCGCTTCTGGCGAGTTACTTCACAATATCTACTTCAAAAAAACACTAAAGAGTAAAAAATAATATTTTATTCCACATTGAAAATTTGACTTTATGAAGTCATCTTCAAACTAATTCTTAATAACTTAATCATAAACAGACATTTATATAATGAGTACCTACATATATGGGAATAAAATATTACTGTTTACTTTTTGTTGTTTATTATATTGATTTAGTAGTTTTTATTTCATCCTTGTTAGTTTTCTTTATACAAAGTTTCAAGTTATAAAGCCTAAACTTAGGTTAAAATTTTAGACGCCTTGAGTCCATTGCATATGAAATTTTACCAGAATCACCATATTAACATCAATACTTTTTTCCTGGCAATATAGTGAACGTGGTATAGATTGTCTTTCGCGCTCGTGTATACATGTAGAACATGTTAAATATGGCATCATTCCGCTATATTTAATATGTTAGCTATGGGACCACTCCAGTAACATCCTGAATATTCCCTATTTCATCCAAACTGGTCATACAAGACAATCACATACCATTGCTTTTTCCATTCATTTAACATCTTAATTCAGCTCAATATTTTTAATTATATAAGCAAATTTAATTCAATATCTAAATCAGATTTGTCAATAAGACAGAATTCTTAGACAATAAAAGCATTTAAGTTACATTAAAATTTCAATTATATTTGTGCCATAAATAAATTCTTATTCATCTCTCATAGAAAACCTTGTAGAGTGTAGAGGAAAATTTAAATGATTTTAGTTATCATAACACTTCCTTTTTGTTTGTGTATTTTTGTCTGTTTTTATAAAAAACAATGTTTGTTTTTTTTTTCAAATAATTAAATATATATTAACAGAAAATAGTCATTAACATTTTATGACAAATTACAAAATCAAAGTGCAACCTATCAAAATATAAAACAATTCCCAAGTCTTCAAAAGTATCAACTCTTTTCAAGGTTCTTTCGTTTAGTGTATAAATAATGTATTTTTTAAACAATGGAAACTTAATTTCTAGAAATAGAGATATCTCCAATAATATCAACACAGGGGTAGGAACGATTTGGTTATGACACTTCACCAAATTTCTTTATTTAATAAGGGTTCTCTAGTCGGATGTATAAAATTATATATATTACCATTAAAAATAAAATGTATTCAAAAGATAAAAGTAAACCAAAAAATTCTTATTGAAAGAGAATTCTGTTCCCCAGAGCCTATTATGAATGAACTGTTCATTTAAATCATTGAAGAAATAGAGAACATCAAAATACCTTCGGGGTTCCGAGAGGTTTTCCAACATTGAAGACACAAGTGTTACATTTTGTAAACATTAACAAAATAGGTTGCCTTTTTTGAAAATACAGACCCCAAATAAATTTTGTCCCAGGCCAAAACTAGGGTAAGCATGGCTCTGTATGAGAGTAATAGTTATCTTTTTAAAATGATAAGTATATGGATCTCTTCATGTGAAATAAATCTTCAAAGCACTTTATTTTGCTACTTATTTAACAAATTTTTCTAAAAGTTATCTTTAAATAGAAAATATTTTGAAAAGAAAAAATGCCTCATTATTATTAAAATATATAATTATTTTGACATATGAATTACCTCAGCAGTTCTATATTTATTCTCAGATGGACTATGGAAGCATTCCTCACTGCTTTGTCTGTCTACTCATAATTTTATATGCAAAGCTGATTTTCATTTTTTATTGTTGCCTGAGATACATACCCCGATTTGCCAAGATGGAGCCCACTGTGGTTAATACATCCATGAATTTACTTGGTTTTCCTAAAAATGCAAACACAACTATATATCATAATCATGTTATCAACCAAATACAAATGTTTTTGTCGAGGTTTTTCTTTTAACTAACATTTAGTGTGCACTATACATTAAAAAACCGATATATTGAAGAAAATCCGAAGAGGAACATTAAAGAAAATAGATGTATACACAAAAAAAGAATCTAGATGGCTTACCAATATGAAATATGTATGTTACAATATACTTTCTGATGTCCTAATTTGATAGCCCATTTAAATTGCTGAATCTAACTTTCTAGTAATCTCGTTCTTGAAATTGCATTTAAATGGGCGAAAAACTGAGAATTCAGGACTTATCGGGAACACAGTAAAAGCTTGCATATTATTTCTGCACGTTTCACAACCAACTAACAAAACAGGCATTTTTCGTCATGTTAGTAAAACTTATTTTATTGTATCTTAACACTGATACGGTAGCAGTAGAATTAATACGTAGCTATTTGCTATTTTTATAAACTAGGTAATTCTTTGAGAACGATTTAAAACTTATTATTCAGGAATATTAATAACATGTTATCAAACATAAATAAAAAAACACAATTGACAATATTACTAATATTGTCGGAAATATGTACTTCTTTAGAACAATAATGCACTTTGGCAACAGTGACAGAAGTTTCTTACATCATTGGCGTGCATGTTTATGTATTTCGACGTTTAAGGCCAACGACGAATTCCATGCATTCCAATGTGTCGGGATTTCGACTGTTAGCGCCAGTGACGGTTATGTGTAATGTAGGTTCGGGCAAGTGAAGTTTAGGGCCAAATACATCGAACCATGTGAACCATGCAGGATATAAAATGTATGTGTCTTAAGTAAAAATTATCACATATATATATATAATATATACACACTAATGATAACTACATGCACCACAACGATGATTCAAATTTTTGTTAAACCACGAGGTACATTAATGTGTTTCATAATGGCCAAAAGAAAATTTTTTAAAAAATAGTTCGCTGGAGTTACGTTTCTTGTTTCTCCTACGCATTGATAGTGATGTGCAAATAATATTTTATCGTTTTCTTATTTAAAAATATTACGCTAATGATTGTTACAGCTACCTACATAGGAATATCACTATACCACAACTCTCTCTCGCCCGAATAATTATGTTCAAATAATGTTTTTGCTTAACAACGTAATGTTTTTGTCCGTTTACATAACAAAGAGAATTTGTATGGCAAGTGAGATTTATTCCGTGTTGCCGGATTGTACGTTTTGAAATAAGGGTCATTTATATGTATGTACCTACCAACATTATGCCATTGTCATTGACAACTACATGTACACGCATTACAATATTCTTTAATCCCTTTTTATCCATATTTTATAACATTTACATCATTCTTACGTAAGAAACGCACTTTTTGTTCCAATAGTTTGATCCACTTATTCGCAGAAATGTTTTTACGGCATACTCTTGGAGTATAAATGCTTTTTTAGCTGGTTTACCTTGTGCATTTTTTAATTCTTTTATTTCAGACACTAACATTTTCATCTATTCCTATAAGCTTATAGTTATTTCTACCTAAATAATGCAGCACTCGGGTAAAAATCCTGCAGGGTAGCTCTTTTCAGACATATTGCACAGATAAAGACACACACTATAATATGCAACACTCTGTACGCACTTAGCCACAATTATATATATATGTATATATACATATATATATATATATATATATATATATATATATATATATATATATATATATATATATATATATATATATATATATATATATATATATATATATATATATATATATATATATATATATATATATATATATATATATATATATATATATATATATATATATTATATATATATATATTTATGCCATCGCCCCAATAACTATAATCCAAAATATAGTATATATATCAGAGCGTTCTCAATATTTTAAAAGATAATATCCAATTCATTGTTTCCTATGAACAACTATATCGATATCTGTTTATGTTAATACAGTTAAGTTTTAATGTTTGCGTCCGCTGCCCTTGAATTTTGGTATCTAAGATTTATTAGGGTCATTACTGGTGTACCGATAACATTTAGAAAATTAAATTTGGGGTCCTCATATCGGAATGGAGGAGGGAAGAGTTCGCCGGTATATCACATTGCACCAAAAAAAACACACAGAAAATTCAATATTGTTGATGCGTTTTATTAAAAACAAAAAATTAATACTCTATTGCCAGAAGCTTCTGTCCATCTAGAAATAAATACAAAACTATGCTTATGTATAAACGAATTTAACCGGACCATTGAATGCAGTTCGTCGCGGACTCCACTCTACATAACACAATAAAAAGTTGGGATCCATTTAGGAGTTAATTTGTTTTACATTGAAAGGATCGTCTATTTAAAAAATTATCCGTCCTGGGTTAAAAGTGGAAGGCAACGTAAGTAAACCTAAAGAGATAAAGCTGCCTTCACAGCTCTCTGAGTGTCTCAACCCTTGTGTCTTCTGAATCGCTTTCGGATATTAAATTTTTTTGTTTTTCACTGAAGTTTCACACTCTTTAAAATATATATACCCGGACGCTTGCAACAGGCGTGAACCGTCAGCATTAAAACATTATCAATCAAAATCGACGTTCTGTTTTCAGGGTCATAATGTTACTGTGCGCCAGATAGGTCAGATTCTCCTCAGCAGTTTCGCAGACAAGTGACACTTGTTTCATCCCTGTGTAAACCGATTTTCTAACCCTACCTAAACCCCACTCTGTCGCTTCTATGTATCACAATCTGTATGGAGCTGGTTGTGGGAGAGAAAAAAATCGTCGAAAAGACCTTTATCCAAATTTTTAAAAATATTTTAATCGTTTCTACAGAAGATTTAGCTACTAAGGAATTCAACACAGCAACTCTAAATGCTAGTACCCTCAAGGAATAATGAATGCAATGCCGTTGTACTGGTTGATTTCTCTTGCACCGCAATTGAAGGTTATTATTTGCGAAGAATAAGAAACTATATTCATCAGAGGCGAGTCGGCTACTTCTGAAAAGGTATTCAGAAAAAATAAAATATTTACATAAAGCAAAACATTAGACAAATGTCTAATGAATTATTTTGTGTTCGGAGTGAAAAAAAGAGAAGAAATATATAATGTCGACATTTCTAACGGATTTTGCAGTTGCTTAGTAGGAAGACTAGGTTCTTTTTGTAAGCACCAGGCAGGAGTTTTGCATTATTTTCAAAGAGCATCTTAAAATGCTCCATGTTATAGCACAGAATCAAGGTACTTAATAGCTCAACTAGCTTTTTGCGAAAATGTCCAACCGAAAGATTTTTACATGCCATTTACTAATCAGAAGACAAATGAAACTATGGCTGAAGCTCTTAAATGTTCAGATAAATTAAGGTCAGATATCAGTCTGATACACAGAAATTAGGCAGATATTAAGGACGGCATAGACACGCATGCTTATCGCACGTTTTACTTGTACAGTCTTTAGTAGTCATGCAACACATAAGATGATAAAAATACACAGACATTCCGTTTTAACCCTCAGTTTTAAAAAGAGAAGATAGCAGACCGCCGGAAATTATAGCAGCTACAGCAGCGGTATTAATAATAAAAAGAAAAGAAGCAAAAACATAGATCCGTGTGGTCAAAGAAGTGGTTATTAAGAAGATCAGAGTTCTCTCACGTTAATTTGTTGGAGGAATTAAGGTTACAACCTGAAGACTGTTTTAATTACTTACGCATGAGTGAAGAAACACACTATGAATTGCTTAAAATTGTAACATATAGAAAAATTGGACACGCGAATGAGAAAAGCAATTACTTTTTATTTACCTGTGCCGTTTCTGCTCATAGTTTAGGACAGATTATACCAGAGACTTGTAAAGCTTTATATGATGGTTTAAAAAATGAAAACTTGAAGCTAATTTTTTTTAAATGTTAATTTTTTATTAAGTAGAAAAAAACAAAAGAGTTAACAAAAACTAACTAGTATCCTATCTAATTAACATTGCATTTCTGCTATCTAATTATCACAATCATAGTTATGAGTGGAGTTTGGTAAAAACTACGAATAATATTGTCCAAGACCCTCTGCAGGACTGTTCCCACAATTAATATTATTGGTGTGGTACAGACCAGTATTTGCAGAGACTGGTACTGGTGCATTTACCACTCTTGACTGTGCCGTTAAATTTCCTACCTGTTATATATATAATAATTTTTTTGCAGTAAATCGCCATTTTTCGTGGAATTTCTCCTAGTTCTCGAGCAATGTGTTTTCCATGTGAGGTATATCTTCCAACGGGTTCATTTTGTACAACAGTATTATTTGATTGCAACGAATTTGCTATGACCTCTAAAACTTCGTCCGAATGATCTCTCTTTTTTTTTATTTTTGGGGCCTACTAAAGTGGTTTTTGATGCTAGCCGTGAAATGCTTGGGGTAGTAACCGTCGTAACATCTGACATTTCTGTTTGGTCATTATTCTCTTGAAGTGTATCGTTATCCTGCAACAAAATAAATACATGAAATAATTTTTGTTTCAGTTCCCCCAGACAGAAGATGAATTGAAAAAAATCGGTAAAGACTTCGACACCAAGTGGCAGTTTCCAAACTGCTTGGGAAATGCAGATGGTAAACATATCCGCATAACACCACCACCAGGAAGTGGATCTTATTATTGGAATTATAAAGGCTAAAAGAATTTAGTATAAATGGCAATGGCAAACGCAAATTATTAAATAATATACTGTCACATGGGCACAAATGGGCATATTTCGGATGGAGGTGTACTTGAACAAACATCATTTTACCAAAAACTCATAAACGGACAATTAAATCTTCCAGAGCCTGAGAAAGTTAGAAATTCAGCAACAGAACTCCCATACGTTTTCATCGGAGATGAAGCTTTTCGCATGCCGTCCGATTTTTTGAAACCATTTCCTCAAGACAACTTTTCAAAGAAAAAAAATATTTAACTATCGCCTCTCAAGACCGAGAAGGATCATTGAAAATGTATTTGGCATAATGGCTGTCCGATTCCGAATTTTACAAACTACCATTAATATGAGATTGGACATCTCTCGATAATGAGAATTGGGAAAATTCTACAGTAAATGTTGGATTACGAATGAACCCAGATATAATTTCTGGATTGCAAAGGGGGCCCAATAGAACTTAAGCAAAAAAAGCAAATGAGTCCCGAAACATATTTTTAAGATATTTTAACCACGACGGAAAAAGTAACTGGCAGGATACCATGATCTATTAAATAAGTTTAAAAATGTATAATATATTTTATATTATTATATGAATATTAATAAAATATTAGTTATAATTATCTTACCTGATCGTTATCGAAATAGTCACGTTCGTCAGTTATGGTGTCTCTGCCTTGTCTAGTCATCTCTTGGTCATTTAAAAAGATCAATAAATCGAAGTACCATAAATTTGGTACAATCTTGTGCTTATTAGCTCCTGGCTCTACTTCTTTCAGTTTCTCTATTAATATATTATAGGCAGCATTTTTCTTTTGTTTATCAGAGTACTCTTTACTTTTTATTTTCCACAAGCATTCATTCTGTCTGTATAAATCTATAATTTCTAGCTAACTAACTATTATAGCATGGTCTAACTAACTATTATAGCTGCAAATGCCCTCCAAAGAAATAATTGCCAAATTTCAAATTTTTCAGTTAGTAAAAAACAGCCAATTTGGAAAAGATCACTTGATATAGACACTGGATGTTTTCAAAAATAAAGTATTGCAATGTAAGTAATCACATTTCGATAAATAGGAGAGCTAAAAGTAAATTTACAATAAAAAAATAAAAAAGTAAAAATTTATTGACAGTAAATGATCAAGTTATCACCGATTTACTAAAACCCATTTACAATCAAATGTTGGGAAAGATAATTAACAATAACTTTGTGTTCAAAACAAAACATGTCATTTTCTGACTTAAAATGTGAACAAATGAGAAATTCACGTTATAGGTATGTAATCTAAGTTATAATAATAACCTTAGTTATAATAAAATTACTGTCGAAATACATAACAGGTATATGTGATGATACTAAATGATTTTGTGATAGTGATGAAAGATTTAGGTTCTTTTTAGTGGTTCGTCAGCATTTTTCTTTTGTTTATCAGAGTACTCTTTACTTTTTATTTTCCACAAGCATTCATTCTGTCTGTATAAATCTATAAATTCCGTGAAAAATTCCCTGGACATCAATCGCAAATACGCCATTTTTGTTAATAAAATTTGAACGCAAATGTAACAATACCATACAGACACGACGAGTTTTAACCTCAAGCAAGCTGGTACAAGCAAAAAAGCAATGGCTGCTTGACTTTACTCAGGCCAAACAATTGACGCAACACAATAATTAAGACGGACAATTTGATACCATAAACACTCCGTCTTGCATGACTAAAGACTGTACAAGTAAAACGTGCGATTAGCATGCGTGTCTATTCCGGCCTTTAGATCTAACCACGGCACGGCGAACAAGCGACCAATCAAATTCGATATTCTGTTTTCAAGATCATAATGTTATTGTACGCCAGATCGAGGGTAAGAATAATTTTATGAACTATTAGCATTAAACAGTATGCCATAATGTTTTGTTGCGATCCGTCAAGTGTCAAACGAAACTTGAACTATCGTAGAAATATAAAATAATGTCTTATTGTTTATTAATTGTCGAATTTGTTCTATTAAGTTTATAAATCTTTAAATGTGTAAAACTAAACATTGGAATTCTCAATAGAAATTTGAATTCAATATTATAAATCAGCAATTTTTTTTTAAATCTAACCAAATTATTAAAAATTTGAGTAACAAACAGCTGCCAAAATGTTAGTGCATAAGGGGACAAGGGAATGGGAAATGAAAGAAAAACAGGGAGCTTCAGGAGCACAAGTTTTGATGCACCCGAATGCTGTAAAATTTTTTGCTCTATGGTAATTTCGTTATTAAATGACACATACTCTACAAGATCTGCTAATTATGATTTTATTTGATTTAAGCTGCCCATACTGAAAATATATTGATTATATAGACAACATCGAACGGGGTGATAATTTCTTTTGTCTCATGTTGTTTCGTAAATAGTTTTTTACTAAATATGAAAATTCTATAAATTTAAAAAAATACTTTTCGACAGTTACAACATTAACTGGTAGTGTTGAAAGAAATTAAGTAAGCCATAATGACTTCCAAAAACTTTTTATGTTTTTAAAATATCTTTGAAACCATATCGGAATTCAATCAGTTTTATACACTGAAAAAAACATCTTTTCAACCAAATGAATATGACTTTGACGCAAGAGATGGACTCTCCTTCTATAAGCTTTCTAAAATTACTTCAGGAAAAAGATCAATCTATTTGCCCAAAGTATTAAAATCTTGACTCTAAATCAAAATGCCGGGTTTCTTGATACGAGAATTAAAATGTCTTCTGATTCATACAACATTTCTTGATGTAAAAGCCTTAGAACATGTCTACAGAGAAAACGTTCTTGGTCCAATAGCATATACCACTAACGTTACTATATTTTACGTTGACCAGAGAGCAAACCTCTCTTGGTTCAATAGAATTTGATTTATTTAATTTAATTAATTTCTCCTTCCAGAAGCTCCCAATTTGGATTAGATAGCAAATCTGTCTTATTTGACCATCTCAAAAACAACTTGCTTGTTTTTTTTAAGCTGCGTAAAAATTAAAATGTGTCAATTGATAAGGACACTTGGTGCCATTATGTAGCGATTCTGTACCCAACTGGTCAATCATTGTCTGATGAGACTTTCACAACTTAGCTACAGACATAATTGAGCTAACTAACTATTATAGCATGGTCTAACTAACTATTATAGCTGCAAATGCCCTCCAAAGAAATAATTGCCAAATTTCAAATTTTTCAGTTAGTAAAAAACAGCCAATTTGGAGAAGATCAGTTGATATAGACACTGGATGTTTTCAAAAATAAAGTATTGCAATGTAAGTAATCACATTTCGATAAATAGGAGAGGTAAAAGTAAATTTACAATAAAAAAATTAAAAAGTAAAAATTTATTGACAGTAAATGATCAAGTTATCACCTATTTACTAAAACTCATTTACAATCAAATGTTGGGAAAGATAATTAAAACACAACATGTCATTTTCTGACTTAAAATGTGAACAAATGAGAAATTAACGTTATAGGTATGTAATCTAAGTTATAATAAAAGAAGTGGTTATTAAGAAGATCAGAGTTCTCTCACGTTAATTTGTTGGAGGAATTAAGGTTACAACCTGAAGACTGTTTTAATTACTTACGCATGAGTGAAGAAACACACTATGAATTGCTTAAAATTGTAACATATAGAAAAATTGGACACGCGAATGAGAAAAGCAATTACTTTTTATTTACCTGTGCCGTTTCTGCTCATAGTTTAGGACAGATTATACCAGAGACGAAATGAAAACTTGAAGCTAATTTTTTTTAAATGTTAATTTTTTATTAAGTAGAAAAAAACAAAAGAGTTAACAAAAACTAACTAGTATCCTATCTAATTAACATTGCATTTCTGCTATCTAATTATCACAATCATAGTTATGAGTGGAGTTTGGTAAAAACTACGAATAATATTGTCCAAGACCCTCTGCAGGACTGTTCCCACAATTAATATTATTGGTGTGGTACAGACCAGTATTTGCAGAGACTGGTACTGGTGCATTTACCACTCTTGACTGTGCCGTTAAATTTCCTACCTGTTATATATATAATAATTTTTTTGCAGTAAATCGCCATTTTTCGTGGAATTTCTCCTAGTTCTCGAGCAATGTGTTTTCCATGTGAGGTATATCTTCCAACGGGTTCATTTTGTACAACAGTATTATTTGATTGCAACGAATTTGCTATGACCTCTAAAACTTCGTCCGAATGATCTCTCTTTTTTTTTATTTTTGGGGCCTACTAAAGTGGTTTTTGATGCTAGCCGTGAAATGCTTGGGGTAGTAACCGTCGTAACATCTGACATTTCTGTTTGGTCATTATTCTCTTGAAGTGTATCGTTATCCTGCAACAAAATAAATACATGAAATAATTTTTGTTTCAGTTCCCCCAGACAGAAGATGAATTGAAAAAAATCGGTAAAGACTTCGACACCAAGTGGCAGTTTCCAAACTGCTTGGGAAATGCAGATGGTAAACATATCCGCATAACACCACCACCAGGAAGTGGATCTTATTATTGGAATTATAAAGGCTAAAAGAATTTAGTATAAATGGCAATGGCAAACGCAAATTATTAAATAATATACTGTCACATGGGCACAAATGGGCATATTTCGGATGGAGGTGTACTTGAACAAACATCATTTTACCAAAAACTCATAAACGGACAATTAAATCTTCCAGAGCCTGAGAAAGTTAGAAATTCAGCAACAGAACTCCCATACGTTTTCATCGGAGATGAAGCTTTTCGCATGCCGTCCGATTTTTTGAAACCATTTCCTCAAGACAACTTTTCAAAGAAAAAAAATATTTAACTATCGCCTCTCAAGACCGAGAAGGATCATTGAAAATGTATTTGGCATAATGGCTGTCCGATTCCGAATTTTACAAACTACCATTAATATGAGATTGGACATCTCTCGATAATGAGAATTGGGAAAATTCTACAGTAAATGTTGGATTACGAATGAACCCAGATATAATTTCTGGATTGCAAAGGGGGCCCAATAGAACTTAAGCAAAAAAAGCAAATGAGTCCCGAAACATATTTTTAAGATATTTTAACCACGACGGAAAAAGTAACTGGCAGGATACCATGATCTATTAAATAAGTTTAAAAATGTATAATATATTTTATATTATTATATGAATATTAATAAAATATTAGTTATAATTATCTTACCTGATCGTTATCGAAATAGTCACGTTCGTCAGTTATGGTGTCTCTGCCTTGTCTAGTCATCTCTTGGTCATTTAAAAAGATCAATAAATCGAAGTACCATAAATTTGGTACAATCTTGTGCTTATTAGCTCCTGGCTCTACTTCTTTCAGTTTCTCTATTAATATATTATAGGCAGCATTTTTCTTTTGTTTATCAGAGTACTCTTTACTTTTTATTTTCCACAAGCATTCATTCTGTCTGTATAAATCTATAATTTCTAGCTAACTAACTATTATAGCATGGTCTAACTAACTATTATAGCTGCAAATGCCCTCCAAAGAAATAATTGCCAAATTTCAAATTTTTCAGTTAGTAAAAAACAGCCAATTTGGAAAAGATCACTTGATATAGACACTGGATGTTTTCAAAAATAAAGTATTGCAATGTAAGTAATCACATTTCGATAAATAGGAGAGCTAAAAGTAAATTTACAATAAAAAAATAAAAAAGTAAAAATTTATTGACAGTAAATGATCAAGTTATCACCGATTTACTAAAACCCATTTACAATCAAATGTTGGGAAAGATAATTAACAATAACTTTGTGTTCAAAACAAAACATGTCATTTTCTGACTTAAAATGTGAACAAATGAGAAATTCACGTTATAGGTATGTAATCTAAGTTATAATAATAACCTTAGTTATAATAAAATTACTGTCGAAATACATAACAGGTATATGTGATGATACTAAATGATTTTGTGATAGTGATGAAAGATTTAGGTTCTTTTTAGTGGTTCGTCAGCATTTTTCTTTTGTTTATCAGAGTACTCTTTACTTTTTATTTTCCACAAGCATTCATTCTGTCTGTATAAATCTATAAATTCCGTGAAAAATTCCCTGGACATCAATCGCAAATACGCCATTTTTGTTAATAAAATTTGAACGCAAATGTAACAATACCATACAGACACGACGAGTTTTAACCTCAAGCAAGCTGGTACAAGCAAAAAAGCAATGGCTGCTTGACTTTACTCAGGCCAAACAATTGACGCAACACAATAATTAAGACGGACAATTTGATACCATAAACACTCCGTCTTGCATGACTAAAGACTGTACAAGTAAAACGTGCGATTAGCATGCGTGTCTATTCCGGCCTTTAGATCTAACCACGGCACGGCGAACAAGCGACCAATCAAATTCGATATTCTGTTTTCAAGATCATAATGTTATTGTACGCCAGATCGAGGGTAAGAATAATTTTATGAACTATTAGCATTAAACAGTATGCCATAATGTTTTGTTGCGATCCGTCAAGTGTCAAACGAAACTTGAACTATCGTAGAAATATAAAATAATGTCTTATTGTTTATTAATTGTCGAATTTGTTCTATTAAGTTTATAAATCTTTAAATGTGTAAAACTAAACATTGGAATTCTCAATAGAAATTTGAATTCAATATTATAAATCAGCAATTTTTTTTTAAATCTAACCAAATTATTAAAAATTTGAGTAACAAACAGCTGCCAAAATGTTAGTGCATAAGGGGACAAGGGAATGGGAAATGAAAGAAAAACAGGGAGCTTCAGGAGCACAAGTTTTGATGCACCCGAATGCTGTAAAATTTTTTGCTCTATGGTAATTTCGTTATTAAATGACACATACTCTACAAGATCTGCTAATTATGATTTTATTTGATTTAAGCTGCCCATACTGAAAATATATTGATTATATAGACAACATCGAACGGGGTGATAATTTCTTTTGTCTCATGTTGTTTCGTAAATAGTTTTTTACTAAATATGAAAATTCTATAAATTTAAAAAAATACTTTTCGACAGTTACAACATTAACTGGTAGTGTTGAAAGAAATTAAGTAAGCCATAATGACTTCCAAAAACTTTTTATGTTTTTAAAATATCTTTGAAACCATGTCGGAATTCAATCAGTTTTATACACTGAAAAAAACATCTTTTCAACCAAATGAATATGACTTTGACGCAAGAGATGGACTCTCCTTCTATAAGCTTTCTAAAATTACTTCAGGAAAAAGATCAATCTATTTGCCCAAAGTATTAAAATCTTGACTCTAAATCAAAATGCCGGGTTTCTTGATACGAGAATTAAAATGTCTTCTGATTCATACAACATTTCTTGATGTAAAAGCCTTAGAACATGTCTACAGAGAAAACGTTCTTGGTCCAATAGCATATACCACTAACGTTACTATATTTTACGTTGACCAGAGAGCAAACCTCTCTTGGTTCAATAGAATTTGATTTATTTAATTTAATTAATTTCTCCTTCCAGAAGCTCCCAATTTGGATTAGATAGCAAATCTGTCTTATTTGACCATCTCAAAAACAACTTGCTTGTTTTTTTTAAGCTGCGTAAAAATTAAAATGTGTCAATTGATAAGGACACTTGGTGCCATTATGTAGCGATTCTGTACCCAACTGGTCAATCATTGTCTGATGAGACTTTCACAACTTAGCTACAGACATAATTGAGCTAACTAACTATTATAGCATGGTCTAACTAACTATTATAGCTGCAAATGCCCTCCAAAGAAATAATTGCCAAATTTCAAATTTTTCAGTTAGTAAAAAACAGCCAATTTGGAGAAGATCAGTTGATATAGACACTGGATGTTTTCAAAAATAAAGTATTGCAATGTAAGTAATCACATTTCGATAAATAGGAGAGGTAAAAGTAAATTTACAATAAAAAAATTAAAAAGTAAAAATTTATTGACAGTAAATGATCAAGTTATCACCTATTTACTAAAACCCATTTACAATCAAATGTTGGGAAAGATAATTAAAACACAACATGTCATTTTCTGACTTAAAATGTGAACAAATGAGAAATTAACGTTATAGGTATGTAATCTAAGTTATAATAATAACCTTAGTTATAATAAAATTACTGTCGAAATACATAACAGGTATATTTGATGATACTAAATGATTTTGTGATACTGATGAAGGATTTAGATTCTTTTTAGTGGTTCGTCAGTCTAGAAAAAAATTATAAAATAGGTACAAAGCAAAAATCTTAGTTGATGATAATTTTCAAAAAATAATATTAACTGATGTTCCTACTACAAAAGGTGCTACAAATTTCAATGCCAAGCATGCATGGGAATCTCGAAAAGTCTATAAGAGATATGTTCATAATGCTACTTGAAAATGTGAAGACTTTGAAGTATACTTTCGTATAGATATTCGATTTTTTTTAATGATTTTTTCTTTTTTCTGAGTTTATTTGAAAAGATATTTAAAAGTAAATGACACTGTGCATGAGAATCTCGGAAAGCGTATAAGAGATATGTTCAACAAAATGCTACTTGAAAATGTGAAAATTTTCGAATATACTTTCGTATAGATATTCGATTTTTTTCAAAATAATTTTTATTTTTTCCTGTGTTTGTTTGAGAAGATATTTAAAAATAAATGACCCTTACCGCTTTGTCTCCTCTACAAAATGGCATCTACAAGTTAAATTCTGTTTTTTTTATTTTCGGGCTACCATCACCAACTTAATTTTTTTTAAATACGACCCTGGAATTTTTTGGCTTTCGTTGCCTCTTAATTCTAATAAAGTGATTTAATATTTTTAGAAAAATTTCTAATTCGTTTTTAAGGTTATTTTTAAACGAATTGGCTTGACTTTTTTACTAAAGTTTTGGATTTCCATTCCTCCACTTTATAACATTATTTTTTATTATTGTACTTTTTATCAAATGAACTCAAAAATTGAAATCTGTATACCTGAAAACCCATAATGGACATATTACTCGTATTTTTACGAAATTTTGGATTTTCATCCCCTTCAATATATAACCTAATTTTTTGTTTTTCTAATTTTTGTCGATGAACTCATAAAATGAAATCTGTATACCCAAAAACCCATAAATTGACATCCTGTTTTGTTGGAATTAGATTTTGTACACGTTTTGAGACATAAAATGGATTTTTTTTTGCCATTACTATACTTCTCCGTTTCGGAAATAGTCCGATGTGGAAGTAAAATGATCTAATGAATTACCTCTCTTAATATTGTCGCATCTTTTTTACGCCTTGTATTTTACCATGCATTATCCAGTGCGAGATCCTTTATTGATTTGATAAAATATACATCAGAACTTTGAATTCAAAATAAATATCAATATTTTAATCAAAAATCACGGGAAATTTTTTATGCTACAAAGACTACCTCATTTGGCTGCAGAAAAGAGTTTCTTAGCTCAAGATAAATCGATTTTGACCAATAAACAATTCTCTTGGCCAAAGAATCAAGACAAGTCAAGAGCTTGGCTTAAAAGCCAAGAGCGTATATAAAGTATGAGCTGAAGTTGCCAGTTACCGGTAGATGAAATTTTGAACAGAACCATGTTTAATAATTTATGTTTAAGTATCCTATAATTATACGCGCCTATACAAAAATAAGATATTAAGAAGCAATAACGTCAGTTGGACCGTATATTTCTATAGAAACGACTTGTTATTTCTTTATTAAGGACATTGTAACAAGTCAAAAAATGTCTGCATGCACGCCCATATCAAATCATCTGGTGGCGTTATCTTATAAGGGAACTTTACAACCACTTCAGGTACATAACAGCAATATTGAATACGTAGAGTCGGTTAAATTCCTGGGTTTAAATATAAATAGCAACCTAAAATGGTCTAATCATATTGACACCTTAACTAAAAAACTTTCTACCGCCTGCTTCGCCATTCGATCAGTTTCAAAAGAACTAGACGTTCCTTCTGCCAGACTTACTTATTTCTCTTTATTTGAATCCCACCTCCGCTATGGCCTTCCCTTTTGGGGCTGCTGTACCACCGAGCAATTTCGTAGTATTTTTATGCTTCAAAAGAGAGCCATTCGTTATTTGTTTGGTCTAAATAATAGAGCTCACTGCCAATACTATTTCAAAAAACATGAAATATTAACACTTCCTGCATTATTTATTTTGGAAACGGTATGTTTGCTGAGAAAACATATAAACACCCTCCCAGAAAGGCCACAACATGTATACCCTACCAGAAACTCTAGGCATGATATTTATCTTCCCATTCCTTCCACAGAATTAATAAAAAAATCAATTATTTACAACGCCATAAAACTTTACAACAATCTGCCAGTACATTTAAAATCTATCCCTATGCTTGCACAATTTCGAAAAAACACCAAAGCATACCTCATTGAGAGACCACTTTACAGCGTTAATGATTTTTTTTTCAGTGAGTAAGTCTCTTTAAATTGTCACTAAACTCGCTTGTTTACTTAAATCTTTTGTGAGTCATGTCCTAACTCATAGCATAGAATTTTGTAAATCATTATATAGGGAAAAGAACTGTCGAACATTCACTTAAAACTTAATTATTTTTGTTAGGTATTGGATTAAAAACAATTTAATTCTTTTTGTATACTACATTCTGCACTAGTTCAATATACCTTCTGTTTAACATCACAATTATTTGTATAACTATAATAACATAGAGTTTAAGGTCGCATAGTTGCAATTTTGATTTCAATGTCATCGAAATTATTCACCTCGTACATGTGTGTTTGTTTACTTTTATAAGGTTATCATGATTCATTTGCTGTTTGCAATGTTATGCTATATTCTAACGTGTGTTTTACGATTTGGTAAATTGATAATTTACATTTTAAAAAAAAAAAAAGCACTGACTTGTCGAAATTATTTTCGATTAATGTTTTGATATGTCTTATTTTTAGGTATATTTTGCTTTGTCCATAAAATTGTAGAATTTTTCTGCGGCAATAAAGCATACTTTTGTTTGTTTGTTTGTTTGTTTGATCTCTATTCTTAATCAAATCCTATTTCATATCTTACCTTCAAAAATGTCGAATATATGATCCAACTTACATTTTCCTTACAAATCTTTTAGTGAATCCGTTCCAACAATATACCATCAGAAAACAAGGCGCAAAATGAAAAATGATACAAGGTAGAGGGTACTACTACAAGCTGCACCCTGGATACTGGCTGGCCACGTCGCCAGCGGCCGGTACCGCGCACCGCGTTGAAGTATCACCACTATATACGCTTAGGGCTCTCGTCATGATTTGGGTACGAATAAGAAGAATAACAAGCTATTGGGATAATTGTGATGTTTCTTGAATTGATTGCTAGAATATGTTAAATTTTCTTATTTTTGGAGAAAAATAAATTGCACTTGGTTGAAGGAAGAGATGTTCAAGAAAAATTTAATATTTTTCCAAGAGAGGCATTTTTCTTCAACTAAGAACTTTTTTCTTTAAACAATAGATATTCTTATACGCCGAAATATTTTCTCTTGATGCTAGTAATTTCTTGTCAAGAGAGTTGGCAACTTTGGTTCGAATCTAGCTTTTTTTCTGTGTAGAAACATGGGTTTTTTTAGATAGTTTCAATGTTACAAGCCTTTCGGGCTCTTTGGGACACGGGTCCTGGTTCTACGGAACCCATGGGACCCCACTGGGTACGCCAGTGTGGGTCACGGCTCTGTGCATTGAGTACTTTTAACTGTAGAACAACTTGTGAAAACAGACACAATCGTATTGTTTAGTTTTTAATTGAATTTTAACTGCAGATAATACTGGTCAGTGTCGAAACGTGTATGATTTAATTTAAATTTTAATGTAAACTTACGCTGCTTACATCTTTCCTTAGAATTTCTGTTTTATTTCCTATTCAAATAACAATAGCAAATACCAAAAAATATTTCGCCTAAATAGCTGACCATTGATTACATCAAGGACATAAGTTCTGCGACTCTAGATCGTAAACATATCTCGAGCGTTATGTAGTGTGCCGTAAACACCTGCAAAAAAAATGTTTCACAATAATTCAGTCAAGTTGTACATTTTCATTTGCGCTTCGTCGTATTAGCGGAATTTAGGCCGAGCTTCAAATCCAGATTTACGTGCGTATTTTGTATTCCTGAGTGGACCCGGAACGTATGTTATCCACGATTTTTCCGCTGGGCGTTTTGTTCCCGTTTGAATACGTGATCCATCCATCTCCCGACAGATCCACGTTAGAGAAAATTGAAAATACAATTAATTACGTTATTTGTGGGGAAGTCGCTGAGTTCGTATTATTAAAAAAGGGATTTTGTTACGATCGTGATGAGAAAAATTTGCTGCTAGCTGCAAGAGCAATCATAATCAGAGTTATAGGGATCGAAGAAATTGATGTTATTTTTTTATACAATTTTTTATTGGGATTGCAATACTTGTCTCTTTCAAGGCCCCTAGAACTCTAACAAACATAGAAAAAGACTTTAAATCTCGGTCTCAGTAGATTATTATTAACATGACACGTGTTTCCTCCTTTCAAGCATCATCAGACTTACAAACAACAAAGAGAACCTTAGTAAATAATCAACAATAACGTACAAATAATATAAAACACACTAAAGTACAACAAAACAAACAAATCACACAAACATACATATTTGATCGACACTAAAATGAGGTTAAGTCTCACGTGAATAAACAAAATAAAATATTAAAAAAAGATGCATGTCCCTAGCTGGGTTCGAACCCCGGACCGCCTTTACTTTGACCTATCACTACTTTTATTTAATACTTTTTTAATATTTTATTTTCTTTATTCACCTGAGACTTAACCTCATTTTAGTGTCGATCAAATGTGTATAAGTAGTTCTTTGTTTTGTTGTACTTAAATGTTTTTTGTTCTATTTGTAAATTATTGTTTTAATTTAGATTGATTTTTTGATGAGATATTTAGATGAGTGTTATTATTTACTTTTAATGTTAATAGTGTTAAGATAATAGTAATAAGGTATTATATAATCCCTTCTTTTGTTCGCGACTTATGTTACAGAAATATATTAATATGTTATATATTGAAAACTACAGCAGTATGCAGACAACCTGCAAATTTATCTTGCAGAGGATAATGAACCAATTTCTATTTTTCCTAACAACTAATATTCGGGCGCCTCGTCATTAACTGGAAATAATAAATGTTTAAATAAACTAAATAATTATTCTGTCAGCAAATGAGTATTGTCACTGGCTGAAAATTAAATGTTTGCGTATGAGAGTTTTTCTACATATGTTATGGTAGTTAAAATGTCTTTAAATATCTTCCAATACACATTTAATACCTTTCACTACATTTTAGTATATTTTTAATACCTTTCAATACATTTAATTCGTTTTCTATATATTTTTAGTTCCTTTAAATATCCTTGAGTATTAATTTTTGTCTCTTCGAAACTAGGTGCAGAACGCTCTTGTTTTTTTTAGGAGATCAAAGAGTACCCTAGACTAAATTTGTTTAGCATAAAAAAAACTAATATTTATAACATTTTTTACGAAAACCTCTAAGGGGGTGAAAATCGACAAAATGTGTGTCAAGGGCTTTCAAAAATAATTATTTTAAAATCAATTTATCAATCGTTAAAAATTTTAAGTTAAGTTGGTGAAAAAGTGTAAAATTTATTTATACTTATTTACTAAATGAGGTTTTAAATTTAAAACACTTGTTTCGTTCATGCGTTTCAAAAATAATAATCTAAAATACATTTTTTCATTTTTTAAATAAATATATACCGTTAAAAATAAAACGTTCAGATTTGGTATGTGAAGTATGGCCAGATAAAAGATTTTTTTTTAAACTCGCGTCTAAAAATTTGAAAAGGTCCAAAGTGTGTTTTAGGTTTTTACAATATGTCTTCAAATGAATGAGATTTTAAGACGATTCATTTGTTAACCATTTTCTCAAATAATTATTTATGGATCGATATTTGAATTTTTCCAAATTTCGCTTTTAAGGGATTCCAAAAGGGTGAAATGTGGACCATTAATAAATTGTTCAAATTTGGCAGGCACTTTCTTTTTGCTATGTAGATGCTCGATAAAAAAAAATATTTGTTAAAACTCGCCCCCCCCCCCCTAGGAAGCTAAAAAAGGTTGAAATTCGTTTTTACTTTTTTCCAATATACCTACAGATAAATTCATTCATGGCTTCCAAAAATAATTTTCTACAAATAGATTTCTAGTTTTTTTTTAAATTTCGCTCTTAAGGCGTAAAAATGGAAAAACTGGGAAACTTCTTTTACAGTGGCTCTCAAACATAATTATCTAAAACAATTTCTAAATTTTTCGAAATTCCACCTCCTAAGGGAGTTAAATGTTTTTTTATGAAAATAGATATTTAAAATATCTCTTTAACTAAACGAGATTTTATTACGACTTTTTGTCGATATATTTTATAAATTAATATTTAAAAATCTATTTCCGAGTTTTTTGAAATTTCTGCCTTAAGAGGGTGAACTTTTTTTACAATATGTCTTTAAATTAATGAGACTGTAAGCCTGTTCTGTTTTCAATAGCCTTCAAAAATTAATATTTAAAAACAGATTTATGGCTTTTCTGAAATTCTACTCTTGAAGAGGTAAAATGTGTTTATACGTTTTTACAATACCTTTTCAACTAAATCTGATTTTAAGCGAATTTCTTCGTCAATTGCTTTCTAAAAAAACATCTAAAAATTGTTTCTGGATTTTTCGGAACATATTTCCAATTTTTTGTAAACTCTTGAACTAAAGGGGATTTTAAGAGCATTTTTCTTTACTAGCTTCCGAAAATACCCGTTTAAAAATAAATTCTGGATTTTTCGAAATTGCACTAATGAGTAAAAATAATATTTTAATTCGATTTTATCTATTAGCTTTGAATTTCTCTAATTAAGTTGAGAATAAAAATAGAAATAGATTTGTGAAAATAGGCAAAGTTATATAGTTAAATTTAAGGCCTATTTTATAATTATAATTTAGTATATTGGTCTTTCTAAAAAATAAAAAATTATTAAGGTCCATTTTCATATCTTTTAACACAAAACATCAAATTAGTTGCCATTTGGGTTATTACAAAAACTATTATTTGACAGGTTATTTTCCGATTAATAATACAATGTGAAAATCATTGTTAAAACTATATCCAAATATAAAAAAAAGTAGCTGATCTTTTTTTTTATTCCAATTTAGTACTTTTAATAGGTTTTAAATACTTTCTTCTTTAATATATACTAAAAATAAAATGAAATTTAAAAAATCAAATATAAAAAATGTCGTACAAAACCATATTCGACAATCCCTAACACAGAAGCCGCATTACCTCTTTGAATATCGAGGTTAATCCTTTGGATAATGAAGCTATTTACTCAGTAACGTAGACAGAAAATTCATTTTGGGGAGGCCAGTTTGGGGCACAAATAGCTCTAGAGGGGCCTATATACAGGGTCTGTCATTAATGTGTCAAAGTAGCATACTTTCCTACGAAAGATTTTTTTTACATTAATGATAGATCCTGTAACAAATAATATGTGCCAGTAAAAAAATTGAAACGAATTTTCTACATTTATTTTAGGTTTTTGAATTAGTTAACAAATTTTATACAAAATTAACTTAATTAAACACATTTGAAGAGACATGTTTTTTTCATTTTTATTTAATGTACAGTTGTGGAAGTATTATTATTATTATAAAACAACTAATAAAAAATAAACATGAATAATATAAACCGTTAACTAAAAACTACAAAAAAAAACAATTCATAAAATTAAATTTATTCTTCTCTTATTTTTCGCGAGAAATATCTATTACTCTTTGAAGATCTATACTTTTTATCAATGACTTCTCAATTGATAAAAGAGCCAAGTTTGTTAGTATGTCATTTCCAATTCTATTTCTCAAAAATAATTTTATTATTCTTAAACAAGAGAAAATTCGCTCACATGAAGCACTAGAGACCGGAACTATTACAGCAATTATTACTGTTTATATTTTCTTTGTGTTAATTAGGTAAGTCAGCTTATATTTGGGATTCTTACTAGCAGAGATATGTTGTGTTGTGGTTTGAGTATTTTATTTCGTTTAACATATTGTGCTTGTATGAACGTATTGTATATTGTATATAGACAGGCCAATGGGGAGGCCAGATGATAAAAAGGGGGGCCGTGGCCCCCCAGGGCCCCCTTGTCTACGTCCCTGTATTTACTTCCTTGCACATATTTTTGTGCTTATTTCGTTAAGAAGCTTTTTTGCCTCATTACCCCAAGGACCAAAGGTTTCAACTGCGAAAGGACAAATTAAAAACCATCTTCTAGCTCGTCATATTTCTGATATTTTTGTAATAATTTAATAATGTTCCGAATTGGCCGGTACACAAACACGTAGCTTCTGAATTCACTCCTTTTATTCAGAACACAGCTTACATGTATCAAAGGTAAACACTGGTCATACCCAACAATCGTAACTAAGGTTGCTTTAAACTTGTAGCAGCTTGTTAACACTTCGAAATCTTAAATCTTTAATTACTTTTTAATACTTAAATAATTATTTATGAAATTAATTAAGCACGAATGGATATTTTGCTAAATAATTTCTTAACGGTAAAAAATATCGAAGAAAGCCAGTGAGGTCGTTGTAAAAATTTCCTAGGCCGTGACCTAGGAAAATAGATTTTTGTAATATGTATTATGTCATTTTATAGACATTACTCACAGATTATTGGGTGTCAGATTTGGATTATTTCTTCTCTATAAATGTGCGAGGTTCATGCAAAAACATAATAATAGTTTAATATCCTATATCTTAAAAATGAAGGCCTTCCGAACATATGTGTATATGAGCTTTTAGTCCTAAAATGAAGCAAAAAATTACATCTTTCATTTTTAGCCATCAATTGAAAAACACCATGTATAAATAAGTTGTTGCACTAAGTAAAATGTAGATTCATATGCAGGTCAAAAAATGTATTTTGAATTTGCGTCTAATTTTATCTCAAAATGCACAAAATGTTTTTAAGCCATATTCCTACATGTAGAGGTTTTATACAATACTAGTGGGTATCCGCGACTTCGCGTATACGACTATAATGAAATGGATGTAGAGAAGTACTTAAATTGCCTCATTTGAGTACCTCTTTATAAACCACGTTTGTTGTTGCATTCTCTAGCTGTTAAATAGCCAAGCTACTACGCGAACTTTTTCTGGAGCATGCGGTATAGGGTTGGTCATGGGAAAAACCATCGTAGCACAAATCTACTCCAGCTTCACATAAGGATTGCCCTTGAGCTTTGTTAATTGTCATGGCGAAACAAATCTTTAATGGAAACTGTACCGGGTGGTCGAAATTGGTCTGTTTTAACAGAGAAAACCTATTTCCTGACTAGATAGAGCAAAACTGACTTAGGTGTCATGGGCTCGATTTCTGAGAAATGTTTAATGGCAAAAACCGCCTGCCGATATTTTCACTGCCAACTGAGATATAGGGCGTTTTTCAATTTTCGGCCATTTTGAAAATTGTCCATAACTTTTTTATTTTGCGGAATATTAACATTCTGCAAAGACATTCTAAAGGCACTTTTTTATGTGCAATCCAGTGGCGTACTCAGATTTTTTTTATAGTTGTCCGTTTTATCATAAATAGGCAAAACTTTTTTTTCCAAATGGAAATCATAGTTGGCTATAAATTATAAAAAATGCTCGCGTTTAGCCCTTTTCAGTGATATAAAGTTGTAGGTACTTATTTTCAAAAATAACGAAAATATTAGGTGTTTTTGGTTTACATCGAAGTAGGCCTTGGAATAATGACGCGCGTTCAATATTTTGAATATATTGCTGTCAGATTACTGTAGTCTGGTGTAATTATTGCGTTTTGGTGTTATCTTTATAAAGTTGTGTTAAGTTGCTGACAAAATATGTTTGAGAATTATGAAAAGTATGATATGTTAAAATGTTACATATTATCTAACGAAGTTCCTGAAGCAGCTAGTGAATTATATTTTAATACATTTCCCGAGCGACGTCAACCGGATAACCGAATTTATCAAACATTAAAAAGTAATTTAGTAAATTACTAAAAGAAGGAAACTAAAGGAAGAAAAGGAAATCCAGCAGCTAAATATAATTGGTGAGGTATTAGATCATCCTGGCACCTCCTCTCGAACATTGGCTAATATAACGAATGTTCCAAAGACCACCGTTTTAAAAATACTCAAAAAACATAAATTCAAACCGTACAGAACGAGAAGAGTTCATCAACTCCGTGAAGGGGACGCCGCTAGAAGATGGAGATTTTGTCAGTGGTATGAGCAAAAATTCATGGAGAATGAGAATTTTCCATTAAATATTATTTGGAGTGATGAATCCAGAGTAGATACTTCTGGTATATTTAATAGATATAATTCATATCACTGGTCCACTGAAAATCCACACGTAGTTGTGCAACAAGACCGGCAAGGTCGGTGTGGATTCAATATATGGGTGGGGATATTCCGAGGAAGATTTGTGGGACCTTATTTTTACGATGGAAATTTAACTGCAGATGATTATGTAAATATTTTGCGCACATATATTGTCCCTTTGTTGGAAGACATACCTTTAGCTGATGCCAGAAATATCTACTATCAACAAGATGGTTGTCCCCCGCACAATGCAAGGATCACAACTGATCTTTTAAACTTCGAATTTCGAGAAAATTGGATTGGTACGTGGGGCCCCATACCTTGGCCTGCTAGGTCCTGTGACTTAACTCCCTTAGATTTTTTTTTGTGGGGAAGATTGAAGGACTTGATATTTAAAGGAAGAACCTTTCACACAAAAGAAGAATTGCAAGAGGCCACTAGGCAAGCTTTTGCATCTATTAGCCCAGTTGAACTAATAAATAGTTGCAACTCGGTACGCAAAAGATGCTTAGTTTGTATTCAACAGGGAGGGGCTCAATTTGAACAACTTCTCTAAATATATTTATCAGAAACCTATCTAACTAAATACCTAGATTTTCATAATTATTTTTTATTTTCACTTGTAGCTGTAAATAGTAGTTTAGTTTGTTAATTTTGTTCAACTTTGCTATGTAAACAAAAAAAAATAAAAAAAATTAATAATAAATAATTAAAATAACGTTAGCTAGTGTTATTTAAAGTTGTGTTTAAGTTGCTAACAAACTATAAATCTTAACAATACTTAATTGAGATATTGTCATCACAAATCAAAGCCTACTTCGATGTAAACCAAAAACACCTAATATTTTCGTTATTTTTGAAAATAAGTACCTACAACTTTATATCACTGAAAAGGGCTAAACGCGAGCATTTTTTATAATTTATAGCCAACTATGATTTCCATTTGAAAAAAAAAAGTTTTGCCTATTTATGATAAAACGGACAACTATAGAAAAAATCTGAGTATGCCACTGGATTGCACATAAAAAAGTGCCTTTAGAATGTCTTTGCAGAATGTTAATATTCCGCAAAATAAAAAAGTTATGGACAATTTTCAAAATGGCCGAAAATTGAAAAACGCCCTATATCTCAGTTGGCAGTGAAAATATCGGCAGGCGGTTTTTGCCATTAAACATTTCTCAGAAATCGAGCCCATGACACCTAAGTCAGTTTTGCTCTATCTAGTCAGGAAATAGGTTTTCTCTGTTAAAACAGACCAATTTCGACCACCCTGTACACGTTTAAACCGAAAAGGATAGTCTAACGGAATTAAAGGGATACGTGGTATAAAAACTGTTTCTCCCAGACCAGGGCCAGAAATAATAGTAGACTCTATTACATAGTTTTGTAATGTTTTAACCTGTACCCGAGTTCCATTACACAATTTTGGTGGTTATAAATTTCGAATAAGCATCACTGGTGCCCCTCTTTTAAAGTTAACTCATGAGGCGGGATTCCGGAAGGGTTTAGAAAATGTAGGAAGTCTATAACTACATCTATTGAGTAGTATGTTAATTGTAGAGTAGTAATTTTTTTCAATAAAGCTAGATTTATTTCATCTGCTTTGCTATTTTTTGCAATATTAACTAGGTCGTTCTTTAAACCAAGAAGCGGTTTTATTTTGACAACTTTCGAGTCCACTATAAACATTTTAGGGGTAGTTTCACCCCTTGGAAATTGAGTTACGAAGAATCCCTTCTTATCGAACCTCTGCACTCTAAAATCAAGCTGTTTGCACAAGCTCAGCTTTCTACGGCAAACGGTTTGAGAAAAATCGCAAAAATTAATCAATGACCCGATATTTTCAGAAACCCTGTATGAATTTATAAAAAATCTTAAAATATGTAATAAAATATAATAAAAAGCATGTGTTCAAGTGTTTTTCCTAATAACTAATTGTTTCTTAAATAAAAATTATAATATTAAAGGCGTGGTTTCAGCCCCTCAGGGCCCCCCTCGCTTTATAAAAAATTTTAAAATACGCAAAAAAATAAAATATAAAGCATATTATGTTCAAGCGTTTTCCGAATAACTTCCGGGTTTTTAAATCAAATAAATTATAATATTTAAGGGGTGGTTTCACCCACTTGAAATTTGAGTTTTGAAAAATCCCTTCTTATCGAAACTCTACACCCAAAAATCGATCTGTATGCCAAAATTCAGCTTTTTACCTTAAGCGGTTTGAGCTGGAGCCAGATGAATGTGTCAGTCAACTAATTCTTTTATATATTAGTATAGATGTAGATAATAAGGCAATATCACTGTCTTATTCTTCAAATAGTTTCAGTGAGCTAAAAAATTACAATTGGCATTATACGTGGAAATCAATCGTACGCTCAATCGTTTCCTGCTTCGGTTCGGAGGGTAAAACAGCCAACAGTAATTTCACCCTGTCGCGATATAATACATGAAAGCGTAAAATTACGTAGTTGCCTACAGCTCACTAAATTTTTAGATAACCCACTAATGTAAATTAAATTTATATAAACATTTTTTTTAACCCACAAACCTCCTAATTAACCGCCCTGCACTAAATGGCACAAATCCCAGCCAATGTTTGCATGCCCTGGTCGCATTTTCAAACAGTTTGTTGATAACGTAGGAAAATTATTAGTATTTGACTCGCAAGGTTATTGTTAAAATGCGCCTTAATGAACGCGAATTATTTGAAATGGCTCGCGTTCACAATGGCTCGTTTAAGACGATTTAGTATTACGATTATGAGGTGCTAAAGACTGCTGTAATGCGGTGACACTTTGGGGTTAAGGCGATATTACTAGATACTGGAAAAATATTTATCGCCCCAAATATTAAAAATTCGCCAGTTGTTGTGGCTTTTCAGAGAAATAGCGTTTTATCACCAAAGCAAGTAGAAAATAATATAAAACTATAATTACTACTTACACTCTAAGATTCGCCATAATACTCGAAACACTTTTGGATCACGGAGGCGCCGCACAGTGGTTCAGGGTATATGGTAATACGGAAATAATTTAATAATTTCCAAATGATAAATGATATTTGAATGATATTAGGTGCACATAATAAGAGGTGTAAGTACTTTATTTTGGATGTATTGAAAAACTTTTAATTTGTTTGTAACTGTCAAATTTTAATAGATGGACTATTTTGCTTTATATGGTAGGCTGAATATGAGATTATATCTGAAAACATAAAAATGGTATTTGAAATATATGTATAGTTTTACAGCTGATCAGTATTTATTAAGCCCTGTTAAAAATAAAGAGTATAAATACCACTGGAAAATCAACATTGAAATGAACTAAAGTCGCCATGAACATAACATTAAATTTATCGATAATCGCTTTCGTAAAAAACAACAGTAGCATATAGGAACATCTAATTTGCCATTTACCTAAAGAAGCTATAGATACAAAACTTAAAAGTAACAAAAAAAATGATATTGCCTATGTATGTTAGAACAAATTAAATATAATTTTTTAAGAGAACATCATCAACAATAAATTAGGATCTTATAATCTAATGCATAATAACATCACTGTAAAACAATTTTTTAAAGACTATTAAAACGAAACAAAATAATACTTTTGTTTAATAATAATTGAAAAGTAACTTATTACCAAATTTAAAAAAAATTAAATGAATATAAAGTAATTAAATATTTCCATAAAATAAAGATTTCACCTCATCCCACAGTTCATGGTTTAGTTTCTTATTAGTTTCTTCTTTTGTTATAGGTTCTGCCCTTAGTCCTGACAAATACGGATCAGAAGAAGCTAAGAGAAAGTTCATGACATCTGTATTTGTTTGGACACGTGAACATTTTCTAGAATGATTTTGGCGATAAGCGCGATAATCTTTATTTCGCGCTTCTTGTGCTTCCTCTGTTAGCATCCCTATGGGGAGTACTGCAGCTGCTATAATTTCTTCTCCGTGTGTTAATATTTTATGGACCGTGACTGGCATGTAATACCACCCATATAGTTCCACATACAAATTCGCTGTCTCCTGGCAATATTTACCAAATTTGTCTGGATCAATATGCACACCAGAGTTAATGGCTTGCAAAATCACTGTCAATCGACGAATCAAATGTTCATTTACTCCTGTTATATCTGCAGTAAGACTAGGATCACTAAAAAACCTTCTTGACGTATTTCCGTCGTTAGTCGTACCCATGCCCTGTTTCACTACATCGATTTTTAAACCGATCCTTTGCCAAAATTCATCTTGAATCCCCTTTTTTGTTTCTTCTCTTTGTTTTTTCGTATCCGCGTTTGTCCTCCATTGTTGAAATGTTTTATTATAGGCTATATGGAGAAGACACTCCATAAACTTTATTCGAGCATGTAAAGGTGACATTCCCCAGTTTAAAACCTGAATATTTTTAGGTTTAGTTTTTAGTAACAATAATTTGTTCATTTCAGATGGCTTCGCTTGGCATATATTACAAACCATAGATGAAGTGTTACTTACTGTGTTTGAAATTTTGCCATCAATCATGGTAAACAAAAGTTCGTGGTGTATTTTGTATGATTTTTCTTTTATGTGAGTTAGAGTATCTGTTAGAGTTTCTATTTCCGTGTTCATTCTTGATATTTCCCTTGTAGTACTTTCAGGCGTTTCCTTTATAAATTCAAACCGAATAGGCCGACAATATCTTGTTGAAGAAGGTCTTGGATTTTTCCAATAAACTAATGACCTGTCTCCTTTCTCATGTAAGCAAAGAGGAACCAAAGATGTTAAAAACATGCTAGCGTCGGAAGCATTTTCTTCCTCAAATGTTTGCTTATACTCACTGTGGCCAGATGAACCATCACATCCCCACTTTGATATTAAAGTTAATTCTGATCCCATTGCACATACATCTTCCTCACTTTTACTTTGCATAATTCTAGTGGCTGTATGATTTAAAAGTGTTTGTAATTTAACTGTTGCGCAGCTTTGAGTTATCTCGACTTCAGAAGGGTAACATTCTTTTTTCGCTTCTAATACCTTATGATATGATGGGAAAATATCAAAGCCTATTTCTAATGTTGCTTTTCTAATGATTTGATATTGATGCTTCGATAAAGAAGCATCTAGCAGCAAGCTAAGTGCTTTCTCGGGTGTAAAGCTTGGAGATTTTGAAGTTCCTGTAGCTTCGTTAGCTGTTGCCACAATTAACTCCTTAGAACAGTTTTCAAGCAACTTTTTAACGTTTAGTACGCTGGCAGCATTATATAGGAATTAACGATGAATCCACATTAACTGAGAAAGACCCTCTTAGCCACTCTTCATTCTGCTTTAAAAATCTGTCTTTATTGCGTGAGGCTGCTTGCCATCTTCGTGAAAAATTTCGAATTAATTTATTTTTTAATTCTTCTAAAAGCTGGTCAGACATCTCGTGATAATTGCGTGTAATATTTTCAAAGCATTTAACTCCATCCCGGTCACTTGAAAGTACAACTTCCACTAATTCCAAGTAGGGTATTAATATACTCTCCATCACACCAAATAAAAATTATTTTTAAAACACCGACTCTACTTTGTCAAGAGGTACACTAAACTAATTTACCATTAATACTTTCTGTAAACCGATAAATCTGTACCTATACAAATAAACACAAAAACATTTTTTTGTGATAACAGTCGCAGATAAAAGCAGCAAAATATGATTTAGGAATTTAGTTTAAGAGATAAGGTACACGTATACGTATTTTTTGGCCTGATGCATGTTGACGCAAAGACGAAATATCTTAATATTATTTTTTTTATATATATATATATTTCATTAAGCCGCAGTAGTTTCTACAAGAATACTAATGGGGTATAAATATTCTAAGTAAACCTTGAGATATAATTCATACAAATTTTTAATCGAATGGCTACTATTTTTTTAATTAAAACAAAATTTCGAAACACTACATTTCGTTCCTTTCAACATATGGTCGCTTAGTTGACAACAACTAAAAGCAAATTTTGAAAAATTCTTTTACATTTTTTTACTAGGGATATTCAGGTATCTATTAGCGATAAAAATGTTAATTTCTTTCACACTTCCTACAGAGTATTTTTTCCACTCCTTGAACCACTGTGCGCCGCTTGTACGTCAAGAAATAATATCAGCAATTATTTTTTAATGTTTTTAGAAATATAGAAACATATTTGGAGCTGCTTCTTTGAGTGGGTTTAAACTTCGAAAATAACATTTAGAGTAGAAAATCATTTAAAACACAATAAGCATTCTCGTATTCAATTTTCAGCGAACGAAAGACGTCAAATACTATTAACATTAAAAAATAATGCACTTTAAGAATCAACAATAAGTTTAATTTATATGCACAAGTTAGGTTTTTTCAACGTTTTAAAGTCCGTAGACACACAAAACAAATTTTTAGAAACAAAATATGAAGTCTGTGGGTACGTAAACACAACGCGAACGATAACTTGAGAACGGTCAAACCAGTTGGTTTGAAATTTGCACCAAAAACAGTCTAGGTGTAAATTTTGGGAGTCATGGGCGTAAATCATCAATATTTTTAAAAACGTAAAATATTCATATTTTAAAAATGCGATATCAGTCATATTAAAAACAGAAATAGTTGAGGTATCTATTTGCGTAGATTTTTTTTCGATTATATATATGAAAAAATACATAATATTTCGAGGAACGGCAAATATTTATTTTATTTTTTTGAATATAAAGAATTGTTTTCCATTATACAGAGTAGTTCTAAAGAAATGAATGAAATGTTCAGAAAACTATGAAACACCTCAAATTGTTTTTGTCTTATTGTATAATTTTTTTCAACTCTATAGGATAAAAGGCTAAAACAGCTTCTGAGAAAAAAAAGATTTTCGAAAGCATTTAGCTTGTTTTTGAAAACGGTGAAGTACTTCAAAGTTAGTAGCCCGCGAAAGACCTAAACATTTTTATATTTTAAAGCAGTTGGTTAGAAAAACTGTGAAATTCATTTTATCTGTTTATATATAAATCTTTTTTTTTTTTCATCATACAGGGCAGTGGTATTCAGTTCATTATTAGATAACATAGAACGGAAGCTCCCACGGCTGTGGTCAATTAAGAAATCATGGTTCTTGGGATTAGGCCGTGTCAAAATGGAATCACTTTCCGACGTTCCACCTTCGATTGCCCGAGGCATCTTCAGGGATCTTGACATCATGAGATCGGAATACTGAATGAGTCCGGAGAGACTTAGGCCGGCTATTTACGGTCGACCTGTGTTCACCGAACCGTGACTCCGTGTAACGATTGGTTTCCACGAGTGGTGTAGACTGAAGCCCGTATCTCTATTAAAATAGTTAGGATGCTTATAAATTTAAATAGATTTTCTAATTTTCCTTTTATAGAATCCCGAAATCGATACAAGAACTTAGGTTTCTTTTACCATTGACACGTCCAGTGGAATGTTTGTGTTACAGCAGATTGTACAATTTGTTTCCTTCTGATAGAACGTTCGTGTACCTTAAGTCTAGCCGATATCGATCGCCAATTTCTCCAATATAAACATCATCACAGGAACAAGGAATGGCATATAGTACTTCCATTTGGAATGGAATAATGGCCTTTGATAAACGCAAACATTGTCCAATTTTCGTGTGTGTTGGAGGTTGTACGTATGTTCGACCAGCAAAGTAACCTTGCAATCTTATCTGTGGTTCCGTGTATAAATGGAAGAACTGAAATTCCGATCGGTAATTCCTTATTGTTATCATTTCGTGGAGTAGGATTATTATATTTTCTAATCAACCGTCTAATATCCTCAGTGCAGTATCCATTTTCTCTTAAAGCTTGAGTCAGTTTCTCTGTTTCCGATTGTAAAGAATTTCGGTCACAAATTGAAAGGGCTCTGTAAACCAAAATAATAATAACTGATTGTTCTTGTGCTGGATAATGATGATAATAATGATTTAGGTATCCGTTCGTATGCGTTGCTTTTTGTATACAGTTTGTTCTATGTTAGTTAACCTCTATAGGGAGGAAATCGAGAGGGATGCCAAAACTTTTGGCCATCTCAGGATGAAAAAGCTACTTTGCCAACTAGCCTTTCTCCTTAGATGCCGAGATGAAGACGTAATGCCAAAATCACTACAGATGAAACACCACATAACATCAAAAAGTGCAAGGAACATCTGCAAACGAGCCAGTATGACATTGGTAAGAGAAAGGATAAAAGCTACTCGGCGTGATTTGGATATAAACACTCGTAAATTATTAAATATTCATTTAAAATTAGCTTTTATACTTGAAAATCAAATATTTAGAACTCTCGCAGTTACCATGAATCAACAGAAAAAGTTCGAAGGACTGCTGAACAGCCAAAGATCACTAAAACCGCCCCAAAATACTGTAATAAATTTATCTTCTAAAATCCTCATTGAAGGAGAACAATCAACCCTGTCTAAAGGTCAAAATTTCGCCATTACACCAAAGGATATACGCATAGAAGACATAATGTCATTCGTTCAAGCCACAATAAGAAGACTTCCAGCATAAGAAGCTGACGTATAAGGTATGAAACAGCGAAGATCATCAAAGATCTATCAGCTGCAGAAAAATTGGCGATAAAAAGATTAAGGAACAATACAGACATTTTGGTCCTTTCAGCAGACAACGGAATTGTCATTTTCGTCATGGACAAAAGAGATTACGTAGAGAAAATGCAACTACTTTTGACCGACAGCACCTACATATTAATTCAAATACATCCGACCATAAAATTGAGAGACGGATACCCAACCTTACAAACGTATCCAGCCTATCAGCAGAGGAGAAGAAGATGTTACGGCAAAGCAGCTCAAGGATCCCGCAATTCTACGGACTACCTAAAATATACAAGGTTAATGTACCACTTCGATCTATCGTCAGTCCAATAGGATCTCCTACTTTCAAAACCGGTAAATACCGTTTAAATATTCTTAATAATTTTTCAGGACAAACATATTTATACATTCAAAACTCTACGTATTTTGTGGACAAACTATAAGCAATCCAATTAGATCCCAAAGATAACTTAGTCAGTTTCGATGTATATTATATACGAATGTGCCTATACGTGATTCAATTTCTATAATATCAGGGTTATTTCACCATAATAATATTGACAACTCAGTTTTAGATCTTATTAAAGCATGTGTCACATCAACGTATTGTATTTTTTAAGGAAGTTTTTATGAACAAACCTCAGAAGCAGTCATGAGAACTCCGCTATGACCAGTGGTAGCCAATATCATCATGAGAGCTTGAGAAAGAAGTCTTAGAGTCGTCTCCATTAAAGCCAAAATCATGGTTCAGATATGTAGACGACACTTTTGTAGTATGGCCGCATGGTCCGGAAGATCATCTGAATCAACAACATGCTAATATAAAATTTACAATGGAAATTGAATCAGAAGGCACGATTTCCTTTGTACATGTTCTTGTACAAAGGAAAGGGGATGGTTCCTTAGGACACCCTGTATATAGAAAACCAACGCAATGCAAATTTCCATCATCATCCAGGACAAAAACAATCAGTTATTATAATTCTTTGGTTTACAGAGCCCTCGCGATTTATGACCAAAATTCTTTACAATCGGAAACAGAAAAACTGACTTAAGCTTTAAGAAAAAATGGATATTTCACTGAGGATATTAGACGGTTGATTAAAAAATATTATTATACTACTCCACATAAGGAATTACGGATGGAAGTGTAATTCTTCCATTTATACACGGAACCACAGATAAGATTGCAAGGTTACTTCGCCGAAGAAAATTGTACAATTTTTGCTATCACCAAAGGACAATATTTCGTTCCAAACGGAAGGAGTACATGCAATTCCTTGTTGCTGTGGTGATGTCTATATTGGAGAAACTGGACGATCCATATCGACTAAGCTTAAGGAACATGAACGATGTATCAGAAAGAAATAAATTGTTCATTCTGCTGTAATGTAAAAGAAATCAAAGTTCTTGCATCGATTTTGGGATTCTATAAATGGACAATTAGAGAATCTATTGAAATGTATAAGCATCCTAACAATTTTAATAGAGGATACATACATCACACGTGGAAACCGATCGATACACCGGGTCACGATTCGGTGAACCCAGATCGACTATAAATACCGGCCGCATTTAGTATTACGATCTCGTGAAGTCAAGATCCCTGAAGATGCATCGTGCAATCGAAGCCGAAACGTGGGAAAGTTATTCCAATTTGACATGGTCTTATCTCAAGAACCATGATTTCTTAATTAATTATTAGATGTTTGTTAGTTACATAGGTTGATTGGAATCAACTTTTAAAGCTAGAACACAGTAAAAACTAGATCCGTGGTTTTTGTGTAAAAAGTCACAACCCAGTAAATATTATATGCTATTATTATTTTTATTACGGAACCTCGAAAAGGTAGTAGCAAAACATTCTGAATTTAGGAGTGACAATTTAAATTCGCCTGCATTGCGCTCCAAACCAACTTCTAAAGAAGCTGCAAACGTCGTTTCCGGTTAAACCCACCCTAAAAATAAGGTAACCTATATACTCAGCCTCGTTCCCGAGGCTGGAGAGTAATTTAAGATAGGATGAGTCTCCAACAATAATTGTCGCGTGGCGCCCCTGTACGTTTTCCCGAATGGAGACATCTCGGAGAAATACGCGCTGCATTGGTCGAATAGATTACAACAGAGCGGATAAGCATGTAATCGAACGAAATATACCTGGAGGCAATGATCAATAAGGCTATACATTTTGTTATCTAGAAGAAGTGATCCCAACTAACTCTTGTGTATCCTAAACTATTAACTAAAAGTAAAAATAATAAATGTTTACAATATATTTAATCGTGTCCCCATTTATTTCTTAATCATATTGAAAATAACCCGATCACTATGCATATAAGGTTGTCATGATATTTTGGTCAAAAAAACTGTAATTTTAAATATCCAGGCAAAGTAAACTGGTACTACTGAACCGGAAGTGCTATGAAATAAGCACAGGGTCAACTAAAGTATCTATTTACTGGCTTAAGTTCAAACACAGTGTAGAGGTAACAAAGATGCTGTCAAAATAGCAACGACACCTGGTCATCAGGTTTTGACGAAACAAGATTTTGGGCATAGGCTAAATTACTGTCGCCCTCTCTCTACTAACTATGATAGAAGAAGATCCTGGAATGTTGTCAAATATTCTGAGGACAGAACACACGTTTAATCAAAATGGATCATTTGTATTTTCTGACAAACGAGCAAAATTTAAAAAAAAAGCTTTGTTTCTATACACTTTTATTATTATTAATATTATAAAAAGGTAACAAAAAAATAAACATTCTGGTAATTTGTTACTTTTTTAACATTTATTGGCTCTTAAAATTTGAAATAAATTGATATGATAATAATAATGTTAATATCTTAAGTTAAAAAGTATATCATCGTGTGGTGCTCAGAAACTTATTCGATTGTTATTTATTTCTATACTGTACAAAATATTGTATCAATGTATTTAAATATTCTGAGGAAAAACACAAACTTTTTCGCTTTTCCAAAAAGCAAGCTTAACAGCAACGACAAAAACCAGAAATGCATTAACGAATTAACCAAATTTGCTAAATTTCGTTAATCCAAATGAAATTTGGAACTATTGAAAAAGGTGCGCAATGTCGTTAATAGTGGGAAACATTTTTACGTATTTCTCAATATTTTCAAAGCTTGGTGGTACAAATGGCGAATTAATCAAGTGTTTTAAATAGATGAAATATTTAGTCGTGGATTTCCGGTAACGTTCTGTGGGTTATTCTTTTTTTGTCTATGTGAACGAAATATTAAAAACTCACAGCAGTTCTGAATTTATCAATTCTGCTCACATTATTGTCTTGCCTTTTTTCCATCAAATAGCTGACTAAACTAGGTGAAATTTAAAAAAAAAACGCAAAAAGTTGAAACATTTTTTTATTTAATTGCAATTACGGTCCATAGGGGGAGAAAACACAATGCTTTTTCGATTTATTTACTAATTATTTCGAAGGACCGTATTAATTAATTAAAATTAATTGGTATTTCCATAGAACGCTAGTTGCGTAATTTCAATTTACTGTTTTTGTAAACTTTTATCAATAAAATTCAGCTATTAATAAAACTAAATGTGTATTATGTGTATTAGTTAAAAATAACTATAATACTTTTAAGAAGTTAAACAAACATTGAAAGGTTTTTTATATGTATTATTTTAAGTATACATTTTCCAAGACAACTTATGAGCTAAATAAAACGGCCCCTGAAATATGGAATAATTTTTTTCTGGTAATAATGTCGTTAATTAACTGACTTTTTCGAATACTGGTTCTCTTTAAACTGCGTGAAAATATACATGGTCACTGTATTTGACATTTTCGAGTTAAACAACAAAGTATGTCGCTTCTCCAAGCCTACTAAGAACCTCGAAAAAATCGGAAAGACTTAATTTATAAAAATGTAAATTGCAAAGAAACGAGGGATCTTTTAATGAGACAAAATTTGCTAGACTGCATTAAGGGGATATCGGAGTTAATTTAATTTCTCGATTCGGTTACTGCATATAAATCACATAGTACCTGCTGTTCGGGTAACGCTTATTCCAAAGACCTAATAAATACTTAAAATATTTTATTCTAATTACACTTGGTATATCAAAAATCAAACTAAATAAATGTCTAACCTCGGCCAAAATGCTATTCATGCTTTATAATGTTATATTAAATCCTATTCCTAATATCATAGCGAACAAGCTTTAACTTATCTCATTCCTCAACCCATTGATTTTAGTCCGCAAAGCAATACCGTGAAATTTCACCATAATCTATATATTAGGAGACATAATAATATATTAAATAAATAAATTTGCTTTCTTAGAAGACATTATTCCTATCTTTCTTTATATACTTGATCAAGCACCTTTTACCCTATAAATTAAATAAATGGTCACTTTTTGTTTATCCCACTCCTGCTTCCTTTCATGGCCGCAATCTGTATTTGCTTTATTTCCTTTTGTCGCCTTAGATCGCCCTATCTCAGTCAAGTGGATTTGACCGGTTAAAATTCAAATATAAAAGCTAATTTTAAATGAATATTTAATAACTTACCACCGTTTATATTCAAATCACGACAGTTGCTTTTACTAATACCATACTGGCTTGTTTGAAGTTGTTCCTTTCACTTTTTGATGTTACGTTGTGTTTGCTCTGTAGAGATTTTGGTACTATGTCTTCATCTCGACATCTAAGAGGAAAGGATAGTTGGCAAAGTAGCTTTTTCTTGTTGTTTCTGAGATCGCTAAGTCTTAGCATCCTTCTTGATTTCCTCTCTATAAAGGTTAACTAACAGAACGAGAGCTTAAATAGCTATAAATATCCGGTCTAGGTTTCTCCAAGCTCATTCCGTGTTTCGATCTCATGAAATAAATATCTCTGAAGATGCCTCGCGCAATCAAAGGCGAAACGTCGGAAGGTGATTCTATTCTGATATTGTCTAATCCCAAGATACATGATTTCTTATATGACCACAGCCGTGAAAACTTCCGTTCTATAAAGCAATAATTATTATTGGTACATAATTATTCATAATTTTTCCTAGATTATCTATATAATACTGTTTAACTGAACAAATTAAAGAGAAAATACTGTTTTTGTAGTAAGTGATCCCTGTTATGCCCTATATTGCCTCTCCTGTAGGAACTTGCATAAGAAAATAATTTCCCGCAGAGTCTCTAGGCCACTTTTGCTGTGCGATGACCGGTTTCTGAGATATAGGCGCCGTCCTTTCTTAGTTGCCCACTTGGCCTCCCATTACACTTATTTAGGAATATTTAGCATAAGACCACTGAAAATTCTTTTACTTTTAAAGATTTATACATACTTTTTTTTTCGTTGGATAGATCAAACATTTGCCTACGTTCGGTTCAAATACCAATAGCAAAAATGATATTTTTTTGTGTATCAATAATTTTCTGTAAATTAGGGCTTCCGTCCCAAGAGGTGGAGTAAAAGTCATATTCGTGTGGTTCGAAAGTCCTATACCTATGGTAAAAACCTAAACTCAGTAATATTTAATAAATGCCTTTGATATATTACTGTATAATACATTTGATATTATAAATAAAAAGATCATGTTAACTACATCAAATAATATTAACCAGTTTAAATATTACTTTCCAAATACCAGGATATGGCTAGTGAAGTAACTTTTTCATGGTCAAAAGTATAAGTTACATACACTCCCGTTTAATCCTATAAGCGGTTTAAACGGCGGCTCGTGAGACATCACGTCATTTTTGAATATTGAGCGATAATACAAAAAAAATTGCAATGCAAGAAAAATAACTTATGCAGGAGGTGAAATTCGGATGTTTTTTAAAATTTTACCCTAGGGTGGTGTCTAGATGCTAACAAACATGTTTTCTCAATCCCATCGATCTATCTGTCTATAGGTCTGTCAATTCGCAGCATAACTTAAAAACTACGTAGCCCCGATTAACTACAAACTTTGGTCATATGGGGATGATTTGATAATATTTTGGTTAAAATCTAGTATTCCGGAAAAAAATAGCAGCTTAGTGAAATGTTAAAAAATATATTACTAAAAAACTAATTGAGGACCGTTTTTTTAAAACTCGATAACTACATTTTTACCGAAATTGAGATATACATCGATTCTATATAAAAATTCAATGCCCGACCTGCTGGTAGCGTCAGATTCATGAAATTCGTGACCCTTACAAAAAAGGGAAGAAAATTTCGTGTTTCTAATGAAAATAACGATCAAGTGAGACCAAAAATTACGCGCTATAAAAAAGAGAGGTTAGGTGAAGTTGACATCGCATGTAATCATTTCGAGAACAAGAAAAAAGGCGTTGTTTGTAAAGCAGGCGAGCTGACAAGAAATTAAATACTAGGTAAGTACCTATTTTTTAATTCGCGCTTGAATATGGATTTTTATATAGACTGTCTAGGTTTTAGGGAAATGATATATGCAAATGACTTGAAAAAGATTGAACAAGATAAAATATTGCTGAAGTTTATGCAAGTTGTTGTACCTAAGCGAAAAACTGTAGATGAAACTGATCTGAAGCGAAACAGAAAACTTTCGGTCAAATACTCCATTAGAACTTCTACTGGTAATGTTCCTGTTTGCGCTGCTACATTTCAAAAGGTTACTGGTAGGTCAAGATAATGCTATTGATTATTATTTGTTAATCTGAACTTGACTCATGTTTTAGGTGCAAGTAAAGATAGACTATCTGGTATATCGAAAAAATTTCTCGCAGGAGAACAGTTGGTTGAAAAGCGAGGAGGTCGTGTACCAAACCAGACTGATAGATATTTCTGAAGCAATAAAGGTACACATAGGAAGCTATAAATGCAGAGAAAGTCACTACTCGCGTGCAAAATGCAGAAGAAACTACCTACCTCCAGAGTTAAACATACAGAAAATGTTTAACGCATTTTGTGAATCAACAAAATTTAAATGTTCTTTGGCTAAGTACAAGAAAATTTTTTATCAAAATTTCAATCTTGGTTTTGGGAATCCCCATTCGGATACGTGTTTTATTTGTAAGGAGTTTCTAGTTAATATAAGGAAAAACAAGGTGCTAGAAACAAAAAATGAACTCCGCACCAAGTATAGGCTACATAGGATGAGAGCAAAGGCTTTTTTCAGATACATGAATACTCACAGAGAAAATACATATAAAGTTTGTTTCGATTGTCAGCAAAATCAACCATTGCCAAAAATGTCTGTTGGTGAAGTCTTTTATTCAAGACAAGTTTGGTTTTATAACCTAGGCATTGTACATCATCAACATAAAAAGCAATCAAAGGAAGATATCAGCTTCTACGTTTGGTTAGAGACGCAGTCAGGGCGGGGCTGCAATGAGATAGCTTCTGGTCTATTAGATTATTTAAACAAGCTTGAAAACAAATTATCGGATGAAGGCAAAAATGGGTTGATCTTGGAGCTGTTTTCAGACTCATGTTCCTCCTAAAATAAGAATAGTGTCATGATGACAGTTCTCATCTACTTTCTGGAAAAGTCTACAGTTTTTAAGGAAATACGCCAATTTTTTCCCATAAGAGGTCATAGTTTCATGCCCCCAGATAGGGTTTTTGGAAGGGTGGAAAAGGAGTATCGAGGACGAGAGGAGATTTTAGGACCGAGGGAGTATCACCAGATTTTGAAAAACCATGGAAAGGTCAATGTTTGGGGACAAGACTGGAATACATTTGATTATAAGTCAGTATCGCAGAATATTGTGAAGAAAAAGCTACCTTTTAAAATAAGTGAAGCTGGGGTCTTGACATACCAGAAGAGAAAAAGCACAGTGATTTGCAAAGTCCGTACTACGTATACAGGTTGTGATATAGAGGTCAGCAGTTTTAAAAAAGGTATCAAAAACGCAAATCAAATATCAGCAGCTCAGAAGCTACCAGCAGTCAATCACGTTAGTGACCTCAAGAAAGCCGATGTCAAAAAGCTCTTGGGGGGCATTGATCTTACTGATGAATTATCTTCTTTTTATGATGAAGTTATGAAAGGAACTGCTCTCAGTGCTGACGATAATGCTGATGAGGTTGGGTTGTATCATGATTCCGAGGTGGATGTTTGACTTTGACTTATTTTCTGTGTAAAAAATGTTATTTTCTTTCAACGTCAGATAATGTGTTTATCGTACTTATCGAGTTTTCAAAAAACTGCGTATTTATTTATTTTCTGATTAGTTATAATAAAGTTGATATTACATAATTTTGGCTCATTTATCAATTTCCATTTACTATAACTTTTCTTATAAAAATTTTCATTAGTTAATAAGTATTCTTGTGTGTGCCAGACACAAAAAATGCTCTCCTGAAAATTATTGATTTTGTAGTTATCGAGTTTTAAAAAAACGGTCCTCAATTGCTCAACTTACCCCAAATTTTTTACAAAAATCAAGTGTCATATAGATAAGAACTGGTAATATTTTGGATTGAATATAAGATAGCAAAACAAAATGCAAAAGAAAATAGCGACCTAATAAAATATTTTAAAAAATCAGCCTAAAAAACTGCTTACTAAATTAATTTCACATTTTGTGCAAGCATTACCTGTGATTTAGAGATAAACATAAAGCAAAACAAAATGGTGATCAAATAAAATGTTTAAAAAATCTTCTTATTCAATTGACTTTAAATTTTGCAAAAGTATTAAATGTGATATAGGGATATACTGCTGCGAATTCAAAAATAGCGGTGTGCGTCTATGCAGAAACTATGTATGTAATTTATTTTAAATTATACCCAAAAATCTATTGTGGGATAGGTAGAAACTGGCAAAATATAATAGGAATCCAATATGGTGGAACAAAACGATACCCCATATAAACGTAAATTTTTTTTAAGAAGTCGATTTCTAATTTTAGGTAACTATCCACTTTCTACCCTTCAATAAGTAATTAATGTCAAAAAACTCTAGAACGAATTACATTTGCTCATTCTTTAAACCTTTTGATTAAAAGTATTTCCTTATTTCTTTTCCAATCCAGATTACACAATAAATATTTTATTTTTTTATCTATGTCTCCTCCCCCAAGATCCTAGACTCGATACAGAATATCCGCGCAGAGAGGTTAAAAGAGGAGAAACAACTGAAAATAGCATCTTTCGAAATGCCCCTCTTAATAAAAGCGTCTGCTTGTTCAAGCTCACATTGCAAAGTTTAAATTTTATCCTAAGGATGCATAAAAATTTAGAGAAGAGATAAATCACGATCGTCGTTTGATTGAATTGGATCATTGCGCCTGCGACATTGCAGGACATGACCCAGACAGGGACTATGATATTCTCGTTAATTGTTGGTGTAACGTGAAATAAAAACATATCAACATTATTGCTTCCAAGAAAAATCAGGATTCAACGTTTTAATGTCGGTCGTGGTATTAGCCAGCGGAGTAGTTTTTTCTGAGATTGCATTTTGTTCCTTTGCCCTACACATGGCTTGCTGGCTGCTTGATGAGCTCAAAAAAGAGTCAAATAGCGCGCTTGACTAAATTGAATCATTGCGCCTGTGGTATAACAGGACAGGTCCGCGCCAAAGGGTGAGCGAGGCGGACCACTGCCCCGGAGCGGCCGAATGTCGTTCGAGGAGCACTGGCAATGCTGAAGCACTTTTCCCTTTTTTTTTAAATTATAGTAATACCGAAAATTAAAAATAAAATAGTAAATTATTCAAATTGTTTTCTTTAAAGACTTTATCTTACACTTTGATGTTTCAATGAATTCCGCCCTCGCCCTTATTATTTTTAAAAACCTTGGAACTGATATATTAAAGTGATGTCAAAACACATATAGCTCTTACAGATGACTCTCAATATCATAGTGATATCGATGCTGCCCAGTTATTTCAAGAAATTCAAGCATATATTTAAAGACTGTATAAAACAGAAAATGAATCACTAGAAGTTTTGGCGTCAGTTAGTCAAATTAGACTTTTGGTTTTCATTAATTCGTAAAAAGCTGAAAAAGATCTTGCGACCGTCGGCAAAGTGAGCTAAACCCTTGGGAGCAAAAAAATCACATAATTTTGGCACTTTTTTCAATGAACCGTATTGGTATGGTTTCAACTGGTGAATCAAAGACCTTGTTAACAAATAGGCATATATTTTCCCAAAGAACACAAGTTCAAAAAGAAATACAAACAAATTAATCTTAGCCTAGTCAAAGTCTCTGTAGCACTGGTTATTTTTACGCGCGCTGCGGTGAAACACAACGTTGCAAGTCGCAGGGCCGTATTAGGAAGTAAGAGTTTAAAAAAAGTGTCCGACGTGTACGGAACATACCGCCCACCTTGAAAGGCATGAGGGTATACAGCTTTCAACATAGGTTGATCATTTTAATTTTCAATCGGTAACACACAGATTTTACGCACTGCACGTTTGTAAATACCTTTTGCAGTTTTTATTGTCACCACGCGCACTACCTGATCATCACCGGGATGGACTTCTAAAATTCTGCCAATTGGCCACTGCAATGGCGGAAGGTTGTCATCACGGACTAACACCATAGTTCCGGGAGTAACGTTTGGATTTAGTGGAACGCCTCTGCTGGAACGGTTTTGAAGTTCGGTGATATAGTCTCTACTCCATATTTTCCAAAACTGTTGCATCATTTGGGTGAGATGCTGGTAGCGAGACAGAAGACCTGTCTTTAAGTTGGTGAGGTCTGGCTCTGGAACTGCGACCAATGGACACCCAATTAAGAAGTGACCCGGGGTCAGTACATTTAGGTCGTCAGGATCCGCGGAAAGCGGAGAAAGCGGCCTAGAGTTTAAGCATGCCTCTACTTGAGTTAAAATCGTAATTAATTCTTCATAAGTTAAAGAAACAGTACCGACAACTCGTCGTAAATGATACTTAATTGCCTTCACGGCACTTTCCCAGATTCCGCCAAAATGCGGAGATCGGGGCGGAATGAATTTCCATGTTGTGTTTTGTGTGGCAAAGAAATCAGCAAATACGTTTTGATTAACTGCCTGAGTAATAAAACTATTTAATTCATTATTGGCGCCAATAAAGGTGGTACCATTGTCTGAAAAGATTGTAGCACATTTACCTCTTCTTGAAGTAAAACGCTTGAAGGCATTTAAAAAAGAATTAGTCGATAAGTCTAGCACAACTTCTAAATGTATGGCCTTAGTGACCAAGCATATGAACACACATAAGTAAGATTTTATTAATTGTCTACTTCTCGACAATCCTACCTTGATTTGGAATGGACCAGCATAGTCGACACCACAGTTTAAAAATGGTCTACACGGTGTTATTCTTTGTTCAGGAAGTTGTCCCAATAACGTATCTGTAGTTACAGGACGTAACTTAAAACATACTATACAGCTCTTAAGTATTTTTCGTACTTCATTTCTACCTGAAATTGGCCAAAAGCGCATGCGAATAGTCGCTAAGAGTGCTTGAGGCCCAGCATGAAGAAGTCTCCTATGTTCATAGGTAATGATTAATTTTGTTAGAGGGTGATTTTTAGGAAGTATGATTGGATGCTTAAAATCATAATCAAAACTTGAATGGTTTATTCTACCGCCCACCCTTAGCAATTGAGTTTTATCTAAAAATGGATTTAGATTTTTTAGAGCACTTTTACGGTTTATGTTTTTATTAGCTTTTAAAGCCTTTATTTCTTCCAAAAAATTTTGAGTTTGAGCCAATCTAAGCAAACATTTTAATGTAAGTTCAAGTTCTTGGGGACTTAACGGACCATGCAAACGAACACTTTGGCTTAAAGCATTATGTTTGAAACGTAAGATATAAGCTGTCACTCTTTGAAGCCTGAGAAACGATGAAAAACGAAGAAAATAGGACAAATCGGGATTGGTAGTAATAAGAGACCTTAAAGAGGTTTTTACTTCAGGCATTTCCGAAATTTTGATAGGCACAGAGGAGGGCCACTTAGTATTGTCATATTGACACCATTGGGGTCCGTGCCACCATAATTTAGAATCAATTAAATCTGTTGGATTAATACCTCTGGAAATTAGGTCAGCAGGATTATGCTCAGATCGAATATGTCGCCAATCATTTTTATTGGATAGTTCCTGTATCTCGGCAACTCGATTTCCAACAAAGGTTTTCCATCGGTAAGGTTCATCCAAGATCCACGTTAAGGCTATACTTGAATCACTCCAGAAGAAATATTTATCAATTGATAAATCAAGGGCCTTGACAGCGACCTGACATAACCTTGCAGCCAGTAAAGCGCCACAAAGTTCCAAGCGTGGTAGCGATAAATTTTTTAAAGGTGCTACCTTTGATTTCGCACAAAGCAAATTCATGAAAAATGTCCCTTCGTGATCTAGACACCTCAAATAGACGCATGCGCCGTAGGCTGATTCAGATGCGTCACAAAATGTATGGATTTCTATTCGAATTGAATTTTTGACAACGACCTTTCGAGGAATGGCAATATTACTTAACGACTCTATCTGACCTTGATAGATTTTAAAACGAGTATAAATTTGTGACGGAACACCTTCGTCCCAACCCAAAGATAATGTCCACAATTGTTGAAGCATTATTTTTGCCTTGATAACAATAGGTCCAATTAAACCTAAGGGGTCGAAAATTCGGGAAATATACGATAAGATAGTTCTTTTCGTTACATAATTTTCTTTAATACAAATATTTTGTAAGTTATATTGAAACTCATCGGACTGACTATTCCATATTAAACCCAAGGTCTTACACTCCTTATTCTCTGAAAACTTGACCGTTTTATTTTTACAGTCATTAAACTCAGATTGGTTGGATCTCCATTTACGAAGAGTAAACTGACCTTGTGCGAGTACCTCAGTAAGACTCTTATAAATATGAGAAATCCCATCAACAGTATCAGCACCGGAAATGAGGTCATCTACATAGAAATCACGCTCAATTATATTACTAATATAATTATTTTTAGAGTTATTCTCTTTGGCTAACTGATGCAAGCAGCGCACAGCTAAGAAGGGAGCGCAAGAAGTTCCGTAAGTGACGGTATTTAAGACAAAGGTTTTAAGTGGCTGATCTGGATTTGGCCTCCATAAAATGGCCTGGAGACATCTTTGATCAACCTGAACATTTACTTGACGATACATCTTAACGCAATCAGCTGTGATAACAAACTGATGTTTTCGAAATCTCAAAATGATTGAAAAAAGATCTTGCTGAATGGTGGGGCCAGTCATTAATATATCATTAAGCGAATATCCTGATTCAGTCTTGGCAGAGGCATCATAGACCACTCTGACCTTAGAAGTAGTAGAAGACTCCTTTAAAACCGCATGATGTGGCAAAAAATTTAAAAATGATGTAGAACTATTGGAACACACCTCGGACATGTGACCTAGAGCCTCATACTCCTCCATAAACCTAATATACTCATCCCTTAGCTCAGAATTGCGTTGCAATTTTTTCTCAATAGAGAAGAACCGCTTGAGAGCCAATTGCTTAGAATCGCCTAGCTGAGATATATCGTTTTTTAAAGGTAGTTGCACAGAAAATCTACCATCACTTTCACGTACATGTGTAGCAACAAAATTTTCCTCACAACATTTTTGTTCCAATGATAAAGTTTGACGGGATTCACATTGTTCAACTTGCCAGAATCGCTCAAGCTGGTTTTGGATTTCAATATTTGAACTCAGGTGACACAATGTCTTATTTGAATCTGCATTATTAAAATTTGTAATAACAGGACCTGACAAAACCCAGCCTAATTTGGTCTTCTGAGCAATTATTTCGGAATGAGGCAACTTAAACTGACCTATACATAGTAGGTTCCAAAAAATAGAAGCGCCTAACAAAGCGTCAATTTTAGACGGAACATTATATGAAGGATCGGCTAAGGCAATATTACTTGGAATGGTTGTATTCGAGAGATTTACAAAGCTTAATGGTAAGCTATTCGTAATTTGATCTATAACAAGAAAAGACACTTCAGACTTAAAATTACTATGAAGAGACCTTATAGTTGTATGAGCTTTATGTGACACGTTTGTTATTGCCTGACCAAGTCCAGAAACAGGCATGTTAATCTTTTGCTTATTTAATTTTAGCATGTCAACTAGGGTCCTTGAAAGAAAATTGCTTTGCGAGGCAGAATCGAGTAAAATCCTACATTTATGTTGTTTGCCAGAATTATCTGATATCAAAACAACTGCTGTGGAAAGCAAAACTTGACTTTCAACATGAGCTGTGTGAATAGTCACCGGTTCAACAGAAGTATGACATTGGTTGACTTTCTCCACTTGACCTTTAGCTGAATCACTATTAAAATGAAGCAACAAGTGATGTCTTTTGTTGCACAAATTACACTGTGTTTTAACTGTACATACCTGGTTAGAATGCTGGGTATTAAGACAATTTGTGCAAAGTTTATGTTTTTTGGCCTCATAGTATCGTGATTTGGGAGACAACTTTAAAAATTCATCACAAGTGGTAATTTTATGAGCTTGTTTACAAACAATGCATGTGTCCATTACCAAATAACTTTGAGAACGAGTCTTATTTTCTTTTTTAGACATTTTATTTTCAAAAGGAGGTGGTGGAAGTTTATTTTCATGTTTTTTTAAATTAATGGTCTCTAGTAAATTACACCTTTTATTAAGAAAGTTATTAAAATCACTCATTTTCGGATACGTCAAAGGTTCTGCAAATAGCTCCCATTCCCGTCTAGTATTATTATCCAATTTTGAGGATATCAAATATATTAACAGGGTGCACCATGCATTTACAGGTTCCTTTAACGTTTCCAAAGCCCTAAGATGCTTATTGACACTATCTAATAAGTGTCTTAAGCTTACATGAGATTCTCTACTTACAGGGCTAAGTTCAAACAAAGCTTTAACATGGTTATGAATAATTAACCTTTTGTTATCGTACCTATCTTTAATTAATTTCCAGGCTACTTGATAATTAGCAGCCGTGGTCTCCAAACAGGATATGACCTGGGCAGCTTCGCCCTTTAATGAGCTACGAAGATAATAGAAGCGCTCTACATCTTGCAAGGCAGGATTGTCATTAATTAGGACATTAAAAGAATCATGAAAAGTTAAAAATTCATCAAAATGTCCACTAAATGTGGGCAAATCAATTTTTGGAACTTTAACACTAGGTACGAGAGCATTACGAGGAGAAATGTTTACATTTTGAACAGAAAGGCCTGCATTTTGATTTGCAGGATTAGCCTCTAATATTCTATTAGCATTTGCAATAACCTTAAAATAAGCATCTTCAAAAGCAGCTCTTTCTATTTTATGAGATTCATCTTCCTCGCTTTCGAGCAACTCTATTTGTACTTGAGCCTCATCAAATTCGTACCACCATTTTTGTGCCTGTTCGATTCGGCTTTTTAATTGAACATAATCGTCAACAAAACTAGTAAGAAAATTCTCAAAACGTGTTAGCTGACCTCTGTAATTAGCTCTTTTCTTTTTAAAAGCTTTTAATTTGGCCTCGACAGTTGTCATTTTAGATCTTTCTTTTTATTTATTTAACTATATAGTAAAGTAGAAATAAACCACCACAACAGTTAAATAATTATTAAAAATAAATAAATATCCAGAAATGACTGCAACTCAAATAAAGGCCTACTTACTTACTCTATGAACTCCAATATACGAAGCTTTCCACACTATCACAAGTACACACAATTCCAAGTCAGCTGTTACGCCCCGAGACGTATATTAATTTAATCAACAAGCCGGCCGACACTAGCCTCGTCAAATCTAGTGAGGTGCGAAATATTCAAATGTCTATAATACGCACAAACTGCACTCCTTGGCGTAAGACTATAATTTCTCGCTTCTCCCAACGGCGATGGCGGCGAACGGCTACGGGCTTGAACGGCAATTCCTTGTTATTTATAACAAATAATTTACGGATTCCTGGTTATAATGCGGGCCGAAGGACCAATGAACCGTATTGGTATGGTTTCAACTGGTGAATCAAAGACCTTGTTAACAAATAGGCATATATTTTCCCAAAGAACACAAGTTCAAAAAGAAATACAAACAAATTAATCTTAGCCTAGTCAAAGTCTCTGTAGCACTGGTTATTTTTACGCGCGCTGCGGTGAAACACAACGTTGCAAGTCGCAGGGCCGTATTAGGAAGTAAGAGTTTAAAAAAAGTGTCCGACGTGTACGGAACATTCAATGTGTGGCAGATATCATCAAAGGATTGCATATACAGAAAATTACATTTTTACAAAAATTAAGGAGCCTTAAATTCTGCCTTCTCCATAAATAATAAATCTGATTCAGCGGTTTGGGCATAATCAACGAATCAATGATAAGCTAACTTTTAAAACGCCAGGGATGCGAAAATGACTATTCCAACTGAAAAATGCAAGATAAGAAAGTTCTAGGACATCAAATTCTTCGTTCAGGGAGCTCCTAACTATCTAACCATCTAAAATTCTCTTAATTCTACGTACAGATACACGCAAAAAAACTAAAAATTTGTAGAGTTATGTAAATTATATTATTTTTTACTTTTTAGTTCAAAAGTTTATAAATAAAAGCTTATTTTTTACATTTATTTTATTATAAAATTATGCATTGGTTGCTAATAACATTAACATATATATAATACCAAAATAAAACTCAAAAAATAGTTTCTAGTTTCTTAATTAGTATTCCATTATAATAAGCATTTTTAGTTATTTTATTAAGAAAGTTCATATTAACTTAATAAGATAAACTACGGCTCAATGGCGTCAATAAGGGTGAGAGGTGGAATAATTGACGATGGAGAATTTTAGTAATCGAAACTTTGGAAATCGTTATCTTTGAAATTTGAAAAATCGAAATTTAGAGTTTGTAGAAACGTGGTATGTACTAAGCAGAGTGCCGTTGTAGGCAGAATAAAATATGTGGTTGGGTTCTCCCATGGCTCCTGGGTGGTCTGCGAACTCAGAGAAAGGAGTGTTAATATTTTTGGTTAAAGTATTCAGATTAATTGGATTAGTTTTTCTTATAGGTACGTTATCATGCAGCTGTAACTTCGGATGATGAGAAAGCCAAACCGAAACGTCGGTTTTAACGTGTTGGGGTTGCTTAGTTATTTGTCAACATTCGCGTCTTAATGAAAAATATTATATTCAGTACTGGAATCAGCAGACACAAAAGAATGTTGGCTAAGTGATTGGGAACTTAAAGATTATCTTATGTTTTGATTCAGTTCTGAGGAACTGTCATTGAAAATTCGGCGCTGAGGACAGCTACGTCGGTTGAACAGCACGTTAGCCAATACAAAAGAGTCATTTTCATCATAAAAGGCCCCAAATTGGCCCTACATGGAGTGACAAATTTTGTATAAATATTCTCCCTTTGAGAGTAGCTATTTCTATTAAACTTAGTTTTTTTTCGGGTTCTCATTCTCATTCGGTTGGTTACTGTTTTTAATAATACTATGCTTATAACTATTGTCACTAAAATTAGATACATTACTCTCATGCTTTATTTTTGTCAGTGTTACGGGGTTCTTATGAGCAGAGTAGTTATTTAGTGAGGCTAACCCCGAAAGATTAGCCGAGGTCCCACCATCATTTACTCTATACTGTTAAGAGAGCTCGTAAGTTTCAGTGCGCTAGCTAGGGATTTAAAAGCGTATTTTCGAAGCTAGACCTTAAATACTATCCTAAGTTCATATATGCCCTAATTTGGGAAAACACTCAGTACATGCAATTTATTGTTACAAGTTTTATATGACAAACAATTCTAGGAACCATCCAATTAAGGAAAGAATATTTAAAAGTCACAAAATCGGTATGCCATGAATGAAAAGTTCGACTCACTTAAGGTAGAACTTAAAAACTTTAAGGGAGAACTGCACGCAAAAAGTGAAAAACCAGGGACAAGGTCTAGTCGAGTTGAAAGTAAGATGAAAAGGTACCCACGCATTAAAAAAAACTTCCTGCACGTCCGACCTCAAAAAAATGTGTTATGTATAGGTAATTTAAATTACATTTCGGTTAAAAATGGATTCAAAAGGGTTCACGCGCTGCAGAAATACAAAGACATGAGTACGATTTACCATTTCAAATTTTGCAGTTACGTCGACAAAGGATCAATGTAAGGCGGTAAAGAGCCATTTTTGTGGAAAAAAAATTATATGCGAAGACATGTGCGTCAAAAAGTGGTCATAAAATGGTCGAAAATGGACAAATCTACTTTTATTTTATAACTCTAGATTTGATTTTTTCATAAAAATCCGCATTTAGCGCCCAACTATACATATTTCCCTATAAAAATCACATTGAAGCTATTACATAACTCTTATAGTTTTAACATAATATTGCAGCGGCGGAAAGCTTGCAAATGATCCAAATTACAGCGTACAGTTCCCCCTTAAATTGTTATTAACTAATCCGAATTAACACTTATAAGTTAACCCAAAATATTTTTGACTTAAAAAACAATCACTTGAAATATGTTTCAGTTATATATATATATATATATATATATATATATATATATATATATATATATATATATATATATATATAAATATATATATTTCGCCCTTTAAGAAAAATATGTTTAAGCAAATCAATAAATAAAAGGGTCGGGAAGTTGGAGAGACTTTATCAAATAACACTAATGTCGCCTACTATGGCGATGTGATCAGTTAAGTTGATTTAAAATTATCAAAGAAAAAATACATCAACATTTTTTGACAAGCCAATTAAAGAATACTTAAATGTTCATATATGTTATTAAATGTTGTTCCAGAGAATAAATCAAAATAATTTTTTTAAAAGGGTATTATTGTAAAAAAAATTGCAAGTTAATGTTAACACTGCTGAAGGCCAAAATTTAAAATCTCAGAAATGTTTTAAACACTAGCAAAACTGGGTTATTTCTTAAATCACTAGTAAAATTTCGGTTCAGATGGGTGCGCACAAATATGGGTAAACACAGAGACTAACTAATAACTTAGAATTGCAGAGAGCAGACTAAATTTGGCTACATACCTGTAGTATTTCTTCCACAAGGTAATTTAAAGTAAAGTTCAGATAGAACCCCGGCGTACATCCTCCGTGGAAGGAAAATTCCTTATGGATGGCTTCGGTACTATACGTGTTAATTTAACATTAACACACAGCCAAATCAGAGCAAAGTTGGATTATCGATATTCTGGAAATTTGGTCAGACATGTAGAAGCAGCAGCAAAATTTGGAGCTCCCGAGAAATCGGTTTATATTTTTTCTTAAGTTTTATGGACTTGCGACTTTTTTTCCCATATTCTACGTACCAAAATCTATGCTTAAGTCTAAGTTTTTCTGGATTTTTTTCCATAAATTTGATTTTCTAAATTCTGTTAAAAATCACTAGGTTATTTTAGTTCGTAGATTGTTGAATTATTTAATAGTGTTCTACGTATAGTTTAGGTGTGCATCGTCGCCGTAGCCTCAAAGGGGTTATTTTGTCGCGTACGTTTTTCAGTGAAAAAGGAAAATTGATCAAAATTAGTTTTCCGTTGAGAATTTGAAAAAAATGTTATTCCAGATAAAACAAATTATTTATTTTTCTCTGTTATGATGCCAGAATGGGCGCGCTAGGTTAAGATTTGTGGAATTTACGACCGATCAGCTGTTCACCCGATGGAAAATTCCCAAAATTTGAAAGAAAAGTCTCAAAATATGAAAAAAATTCTTAGAAATCGGAGATATGCCTAGTTTGAAAGAGAAAGTGACAATACGCATTTTTTCTTAATAAATTTTATTTTTATCACTCTTGATTTAGACGCTATGAGTGAAAATACACAGTTAATTTTTCAAAAAATTCAATTAAATGTAAAATCAGAGTTGTCGAAAAAAGTCATGCCAGGATTCAAAATGAAGATTATTCTAAGTTATACCTTTCGGTTTAGTTTTGAGCTTAATATCGATTTTAGTTTAGGTTTTATGAGGGGTTTTAGGGTTGGGTCAAAATAAGCCTATTTTGAGCTGCAAAAATTTTTCTGAGTCTAATTTCTCTCAAATTTTCAGAAACAGTGTATTTTAACTATACCTTTTATATTCTGAAAGAATTTTAAAAATATCTTTACAAAAATAATGTTTCCTTTTTGAGATACCCCTGATTTGAAGCTCTCGTATCGCCCTATTCTAAAATTCGCAAATAAAGTATAGTATCATATGTTATTCTCGCACCTAAATACAAAAAGTAACTTATATAAGTTGTCGACAGGCTTATATTTTAACCATTTTTTTTTTTTTTTTTTTTTATTTGTTTAGCGCATCAACCACACAGGGTTATTAGCGCGTAACACAGTTGGGGTTAATTACTACAATTATAAATTATATGTGGCAGTATAGATTACAATCTTTGAGAAAATTTAACACATTGTTTAGATTTTTGTTAAGGATGTCTTTTACGTTATCCTGGATTTGGTATTTAAGTCTTTCTGTGGCAAACTTTGGACAGTCTACTAATATATGTTGCACTGATAAAGTTACCGAACATATCTCGCAAACAGGATTATCCTCTTTGGAGATCAGATAACCGTGAGTTAGTCTTGTATGACCGATTCTAAGTCTATTGATAATCGTTTGGTCTTTTCGATTACTTAAATTACATTCCCATTTTCGGACACTGGGTTTACACGTACGAAGTTTGGATGACGATCTATCCCATTCCTGCTGCCATGAGGATATTGTCTGGTTTTTGATGTACCACTTAAAATCACTGCTTAGTGTGTTTAAAACTGCAATTGCGTTGGGGTCTTCTGTGGCGGCCCTAGCCGCTGTGTCGGCTAGTTCGTTACCAATTATTCCTATGTGTGATGGAACCCATATAAATGCTACCTTTCTTCCTTCTGCTTGGATATTGTAAAGGATTCTATAGACTCTTTGGACTAAGGGGTCTTTGGAAAAGGGGTGTTGAATTGCTTTTATAGAGTTAAGCGAGTCTGAGATGATTAATGAAAATTTACGGTTACCTTGTTGTATATACATTAAAGCCTGAACTATTGCGTAAAGTTCTGCCGTGTACGTACTCGTATGTTGTGTGAGTTTGATTTTAAGAGTCATGTTGGGGGTAACAACTGCGGCACCCGTTCCCTTGGTGGACTTTGATGCATCAGTATATATTTTGTCTCCATCAGGTAGATTATTTAGTATCAACTGAAGTTCCAATTTAATTAAACTATGAGGTGTTTCTTCTTTGTTGTACTGGCAGAGCTTCGTAATGATGATGGGTTTTTGAATGGTCCATGGAGGGGGTAAAAAGCGGTCATCTTGGAAAAACTTTGGAAACGAGATTTGAAGATTAGATTGGTACCGATTTATTCGTTCATAGAATGCTGGTCTGGATCTGATTTTACTGGCGTAAAGATCATTATAGCGGTTTGCAAACACATTGTGGTGGGTCGGTTTATTGGGGTTGATTGCTACTGTGGTGGCGTATGACAAAGCAAGGTAGGCCCTTCGAAATTTCAGAGGGGGCTCTGCAGCTTGGCAAAGTAGACTTTCTACAGGGCTTGTGCGGAAGGCGCCTAATGCTATGCGAATAGCTGAGTTATGAATTGTATCCAGAGGTTTTAGAGTAGAGTTTGATGCGGAATCATATGCTATGGAGCCGTAGTCAATTCGTGTTCTGATTAAGGTTCTGAATATTATCAAGAGAATATTGGTGTCGGCTCCCCACGATCGGCTGGACAGGATTTTTAGCATGTTTAGTCCTTTATGGCATGATGATATAAGGTTTTGAATATGTGGTTTCCATGTGAGCTTATTATCAAATATTATTCCTAGAAACTTTGTACTTTCATAAAATTTTAACGTCTTCCCGTTGAGTCTCAATAATGGCGAGACATTTTCGGCACGTTTCGAGAAGAGAATACATTTAGTTTTAGCTAATGAGAATTGAAATCCTGTGGTTTTGGACCATCGCTCCAGGCTTATAAGATTGTTTTGTAGGATTCTGCACATTGAATTCAAGTTCATCCCTTTTGTTAATAAAACAAGATCGTCTGCGTATAGTCTGCATTTTACTGGAGTCGATATGTATTTTGTTATGTTATTTATTGCGGCAAGAAAGAGAGTTGTACTAAGTACTGAGCCTTGGGGAATTCCGTTTTCTAGGGTAGTTTCTTCTGAAACTGTGTTATTTATTCTTACTTGAAAACTTCTTTGTTGCAAAAAGTTGTTGATAAATTTAGCCATATTGCCCTTAATGCCCCAAGAAGTTAGTTGTTGTAAAATTCGATATCTCCAGGCAGTGTCGTAGGCACGTTGGATGTCAAAAAATATGACGACACATTTTTGCTGGTTCACAAATGCTTCATGGACTTCGGATTCCACGTCAATGATGTTGTCTTGTGTTGACCTAGATCTTCGGAAACCACTTTGCTCTGGAATAATTAAATTTTTTCGTTGAAGATACCAAGATAATCTATTATTTACAATTTTCTCCAAGACCCCGCATATAACACAGGTTAGTGAAATCGGTCTGAATGAGTCTGTATTATTTAAGTTGTTATTTTCTTTCGGTATTGGGATAATAATTGCTTTTGACCAGGCTATTGGAAAATCTTGCTCTGTCCAAATTTTGTTGTATATGTCTAATAGAAATTCTTTACTTTTATCGGAGAGTTTTTTTAGAAATATGGCAGGGATATTGTCTGGACCTGGGCTTCCGTTCTTAATATTGTTGAGACTATCGTTTAACTCATCTATTGTTATCAGAGTGTTAAGAGGTGAATCTTTATCGCAACTAAAATCTATTGGGTTTCTTTCTGAGGTTTTTCGGTACATATCAAAGTCTTCAGAAAACTGCCGGCTACTTGAGAATGATTCATATGTTTTTGCAAATAAGTTAGCTATATCATAGGTGTTTGTGATAGTACCTCCGTCTTTAGATATCGAGCGAATAGGGAAGTAAGTGTTTTTACCAGATATTCTTTTAATCTTATTCCATACTTCTGAAGAAGGAGTAGATGGTGTAAGTGAAGATACATATTGGGTCCAAGAGTCTTTTTTACTTTTCTTAATTATAAATCTAGCTTTAGCTCTTAATCTTTTGAAATTCACCATGTTTTCTGTAGTCTTTTCTTTTTTGTATTTGTAAAGTGCTTGTTTATATGATCTGATGGCCGTTTTGCACTGCTCATTCCACCAAGGAACACTCTTATGTCTAAGGTTACTTGAGGTTTTCCCTACGGATTGTTCTCCAGCATTTCTCAAGATATTTGTGAAGGTTTTTACTAAGGAATCGACATTGGAATTACTGATGGATAATGACTTGATTTCGTGTTCAACTAAATTTCGATATTTAGCCCAGTCAGCCTTTTTTAGGTTCCATTTTTGTGGAATAGAAATATCGTATACTTCTGAAGGATCAGTAATAGTTATTGGGAAGTGATCACTACCGTATAGCATTGGAAGCACCTTCCATTGGAGGGAAGCAACAAGGGATGTATCACATAAACTAAGATCAAGGACTGAGGATTCGCCTGTGGAAACGTTAAAGCGGGTGGGTTCTCCAGTATTAAGTAGGATTAAGTTGGCTAAGTCTATGGCCTTATATAGGTTTCTTCCTCTATCGTCGGTGTTTAGGCTACCCCATATGGCATTACGACAGTTAAAATCTCCCAGTATTAGTCGAGGGGCAGGGACTTGAGATATTATGTTGCTGATATCGAGAATTGTGAACTCTTTAGAAGGGGGAATGTATATGTTGCATATTGATAGTTTTTTGGAGAGATTAATTTGTACTGCTACTACTTCTAAGGTCGAGTTGATTAATATCTCATATGCGTTTATGTCTTTCCGTACAAAAATTGACACTCCACCACTTGCCTTGTCTCGATTATCTCTGTTTTTATGGAATCCATTAAAGTTTTTGGGGCAGTGTGTTTTTCCTTGTTTAAAATGTGTTTCTTGTAAGCCAATGATGGATGGGTTTTCTTGTTTGATGAGAATTTGAAGCATTTCTAGGTGCGTAAAATAGCCATTAAGGTTCCATTGTAAAACAGAGTGGAATGATGTATCCATTTTAAATATATTTAAGTTATTATTAATTTTTAAGTTGCTTAATACGTGTCTTGTGAGGCGTCGCTTTCTGTCTCGGATGTTAATCCATCAATATAATTTCTTATCTTCCTCCTAAATTTTGTGCATCTAGTTTTGACAGCTCGGTCGGTAAGGAGTGGGTAAATTTTTTCTAACATATAATTTAATCCTGGAAGGTCTCTTGTGTATTCTAATGCAACATTTATAGGTTCGGAAGAGTTGTGAATATTGGTAAATAAATCGGTTAGTTGATCAAATGTCAGTATAAATGGTGGTGAATGTGTTTCTATTGTCTGCTTAGCTGCTTCAAAAGGTTTTTCGGGATATGAGGCTTTTTGTAATATTTTTTTTCCATGTTTAGGTTTTTTTGGAGTTGGGTTTGGTTTTGGAAATATGTGTTGCTCTTCGGGTCGGTTTTTGATTGCGTCGGCAGGCGGTGTGAGTATTTCCGTAATATTGCGCTTATTGGTTAGTTGGTTGGAGTTAGAATTCTGTAATTTTACGTTTAATGCTACGTCTTCTGAACCAGGTGTATTTTTATTTATTCCAGGTATCACTGGAGAAGGGTGAATTTGAGGGGTTTTATTTGGAGATGTACTTTGTTTATCCGTAATATCTTGTTGATTATCGGAAAACCGTGGACATTTGGACGCAGTATGTCCTTGTTGTTTGCACTTAAAGCAGTTCTTATCTGTGGATAAGAAGATTCTGTAAAGAGAGTCTTCATGATTAATAGTCAAAGAATCTGGAATCTGGGAATCTTCTGTTGGCAATATAAAGACTTGGCGGCGGAAGCTTAAAATATGTGAATATTCTGGATCCGGAATATTTATTCGTATATATGAGATAGGGGAAATTAATTTTAGTCCGAGTTGATGAAGTTCATTTTGCAATATATTGTTAGGAATTGTTGGACAAACATTTGATATTACTAATCGTTCAGATGGAGTAACTAGTCGCCTTCCATGAAGTAATTCATTGTTTATTTTGATAGGTTTATTTTCGGTTATAAATTTATCTACTGCGCTTTTACTGGAAAGATAGATGCAAACGCGGTTGTTGGATATTCTGGATGAGAAGATAATATTTTTGGGGCCAACTAGTGGTCCTACAGCAAGTATGTAGTCAGGAAGTTTGGAATCCTCTACAGAGTTGAAAACAATAGCTTGATCTTTTTTTGGGGTTTGTTGTTGGTAAAGTGCTGAGGCATATGATATTGGCGTGTTGAGATTAGGTATGTTGTGGGTTTCAGGTGGCCTCCCATTTCCAGGATCATCACTTGGATCTGTATTCATTGTTTAGGTTTAGATTTCTTCTTCGACGTCATTAATATGTTACTAAGTGCGGCCCTGTCGTTGCCAGGAGATTCCCGGTAGCGCCGGTGGCAAATACTTTAAACTTTGCCGCTAGTCGTACTGCCGGCTGTAGAAACTAGAATGGTTGCGCGCGCTTCTGCAGTCTTCACGTGTTGATTATCCGTGTATTTGCAGGCTTATTCGTTAATTTAAGGCGTACTTACAGTTTTCTAGTTGATACTGGGTTGTTATAAGGTATATAGAACACTACTTTAACTAATTAAAATCTCTGCAACTTCGACGAAATCGACTTTTGTACGGGCTAACAATAACAATGCTATAGCTGTCACAGTCAGAACCGGACTCTTTAACCATTTTTGTTGCGGTGTTTTGAAAAAAAATCGATTCAAATTGCCTCTTGTTTATATTCGCATTAAGGGCTTATGATATCTTGTTAAATCATTTAGTTTAACAGCAAATTGGTATAATATTATTATAAAAGCATTGATTGGTCTTAGAATCTTTATTTATTTAGATATAAATTAGTTATTCCAGCGTCAAGTGAATCTCAGATTGCGATCTTTTACATGTAAAAGGATAGGAAAAGTGATTCTTGTCGCCTATTACGTTATTAGACTGATTTTAAAGCTTTATTTGAGATTTTTGTGCACAACATTGGCTTATGGCCTTATAATGTCGTGAATTTTTGTTAAAAGTTGATTTGTTTTAGCTTTTATGAAGGGGACTGAAAGTTTTCTAAACTAAGAATTTTATATCTGTAGACATTTCATAGTATGTTTTTATGTTAAAATATACGATTTCATGACAATATGTGTGCGAAAGGAAGAGATTGGAAGCCCAAATTTGACGTACGAACGCCTAAATAAAGGACCTTTGGATGGCCAGACTGGTGAGATACATGCTCCTCTTAAGAAAATAAGGTAACTAGGGCGTCCAAAAATATTTTGTCCCGCCCAAAAAAAGGCTCGGCTCGGACCTGCTGCAGGATATGCCGCAAACAGGGATCATGATTTTCTTGTTGTGACGTTCGTTTAAAGTGATATACAAATATATAAACTTAATTAAAACGTTTTATTAAGAAGTACTGAGTAATGAAATGTTATTAGGGTATTCCACTTTCGCGATGTTGCCTCCTTCACAATTAAAAAAAGTCTTTTATCCCGGAGCGGGTTCTTGCTCCGGTGAACACAACCTTAAAAAATATTAAAGTGCATATACCTGCGCTCTCCGCGAATAACCTTAATGAAACAGACTCTCCTAGTGTGAATAAATCTGGAGAATTAAGGATCGCCGTCACCGGATAAATGATCGGGCTTTCCGTGTCACTCCGCGAAGCGAGCTGTAGAGCGTTTTTCGTTTATTTGGGCTCTTCCGATTGTCTAATTAGGATTTTTTTATTGCATTCCTTGCGTGCCTATTCAGGCAGGAAACTCGAATAAATCTCGAAGTTTTTATACTTCACGAATATTTGTCTGGATTATTGCAACAAGACCGATTCGTCTTCCGACTTGAAATTCGGCATACTGATTGTCGCTGGTGGAACTTATGTAGGCCCATATTATGTAATATTTTATTCATTAGAGCATCTTATGGTATTGGGATAATTATTGTGTGTACGTTAGTAATCCAATTACTAAATTACTACTACCTGAATTTAATTAAAGAATATTATTAAAACCCACCACTCACTATCCGGTTCGACTCGTCGGTTCGATTCGTTGATTCGATTCATCCATTCATATTCATATGAATGAACGAATGGGCAAATTAACGAATGGATGAATATTTAATCCACATTACTCATCAATTTTTACTTCTCTCGTAAAAGGAAAGTATTGTAATCGTTAAAAATTCAGCCTACGATCGTGTTTTCTCAATTCCGTCCAGTCTGTCTGACTATTCGCGACATAGCTAAAAAACTACTTATCCGACTGGCTTCAAATTTTAATCGAAAAATGAGGGGTCATATGGGGAGAACTCGGTATATTTTGGCAAAAATCCAATTTGGCAAAACAAAATGTCGGTTTAGTGAAATGTTAAAAAAATTATTACTAAAAATCTGCTTATCCAATTTATCTCAAATTTTGCTTAAAAATCAAGTGTTATGTAGGAATCAATTGGTGACATTTTGGTGAGAATACAAGATGACGGAACAAAATGGTGGCTTAATAACATATTTAAAAATTCGGCGTACTTAATGGACTTATTTAAAATTGTAGGCCATACCTAATTCTGGTATAGAGATGAACTAGTAAACTGTAGTACTAATTCAAAACGGTGAAACGAAATGGCGGCCAAATAAAAATGTTTGTAATCTTGAAAAAATCATCCTCTTAGGTTTTACATATCTTTAAGCTTTAGCGTCTTTATAAACAAAAAAATATATTTATCAGTTCCTTCTATCCCTCTGCCGGTTTGTCTGTCTGTCAGTTCGCGGCATAGCTTAAAAACAACTTACTAGATTGACTCCAAATTTTAGTCAAAAATTATATTAGGGATGACCTGGTAATATTTTGGTAAAAAAATTCAATATGCCGGAACAAGATGACGGCCCAGTGAAACGTAAAAAAAAATATTTAAAAAAAAATAATTATTCAGCTTACCTCAAATTTTGCACAAAAATCAAGTGTTACATAGTAAGAACATTTTGGTATGAATATAAGATAGCAAAACAAAATGACCGCCTAATAAAATATTTAAAAAATAAGCCCGAAAAAAATGTTATTACATTAGTTTCAAATTTGATGCAAGCATTAAGCGTGATATAGAAATAAACTGGTAAAGTTGTAGTACGAATTCAAGATGGCGGAACAAAATGGCAACAAAATATATTTTTTTTAAATCAACGTAAAAAATTAAATGGGATTAACGAAATGGCGGTGTGTGTCATTGAAAAAACTACTTATTGAATGTATTTTAAATTATGCCCAAAAATGAAGTGTGGCGTCAGTAGAAACTGATAAAATATTGGTAGGAATCTAATATGATCGACGAAAATGGTGTTCAAAATAATGTTCAGAGCGACAGTATATATGTGTTACTAAATGAAATGACTATGTACTGAACTAAACTGAGTCATATTTCGCCATTCGCAATAAAAGAAAAATTCATATCTAGGAAACTTCCGGGTAAAGGAAATTTACCGATTTTTATTTAATACTTTCACATGGAACGGATGAATCTGACCCTGCACACTATGCGGACGAATTAAAAAATTAATCGAATCGACGAATAGTGAGTAGCGAGCTTTATAATCAAGGACACACCCAAGAGAAGTTTTAGAAAGGGGGAGAGGGGGGGTATTTCCATCTAACCAACAGATTTCCAACTTTGCCAAAACACCATTTATTTATTGAAATAAAAATATAAGTTGTTAAACTTATTACATAAAAACAAGTATTAAATTTCATTCTTACCTACTATTAAGAGTATTATTAATTTTTTTACCTCAATGTCCAAATGTTTATGATTTTAATATTATATTTATTTATAGCGTCATAGTTTTTGACATGTCGATATCATATTATCATCGATTAGCGGTGGCGGATCCATGGGGGGACTACTGTGAATTTTTAATGACATTCTGGCATCAAGCGCTTTATAGGCATCTAAGAGTTCATTAACTAATTGTTCATAATTTTCATCCATATTGTTGCCTAAAAATCCTCTTACTACATTAACAAATTCCATGCTCTGAGTTCCTGCCTGGTAAGCTTTTCCGTAAAATTGACATCGTCCAGCAATTTTCTGATTTGTGACCCAATAAAAATGCCCTCTTTTAATTTGGCATCACCTAACTGGGAAAAGACTTAGGTATTTAAATCCATCACTATCTTGATTCAAAGCCTTCAGAAAGTTGTTCATCAGCCCAAGTTTAATATGAAGAGGAGGCAAAAGGACATTTTTAGGATCAACAAGAGGTATAAATTTAACATATTGGGATCCCGGTTGAAATTCTTTTCTTTCTGGCCAAATTGTTGTTAAATAATGCTCATTTATTGCACGACTGTCCCATAAACAAAGAAAACAGATTTATTTTGTAAATCCCCCTTGAAGTCCCACTAAAATCCCACTAAGTCCACACATATCTGCCATTTATACATATTGCAGATATATATTTTGATAATTTTCTTTCATTGCAACTGATTGGGCATCTGGTATAGAGAGTTTTAAATTTCCATTATGCAATAATACAGCTTTTAAGCTATATTTAGATGAGTCTATGAATAAGCGCCACTCACGGGGAGAATGTTCAATATCAAGTGCCTGCATTAAACTGTCTATATCAGTACGTGCGCACAACGAATTTTCCGTACTGTAGAATTCAGAAAACAGCATTTTTTTTTCTGAAATTCGTAATTTTTGTTTCTTTGGCCAATAGGTTCCATTCCTTAAGACGGGGACCCAGAAGTTCTGACTGTTGCTTGGATTGCTTGGATAACCCCAAAGTACGTACTAAATCATTTAATTCACTTTGAACAATCAAATGGGGCTCGCCGGAACTGAGACATGTGGGATCGGTGCACTGTTCTTCTGAGCTGCCTGATGATGCGTTATCTCTATTATCTCCCAAATCAATAGCTTGCCAATTTAAAGGCGCAATCGGCACTGGCAAATTTCTATTATGAGGAACAGGTCATATGGCATATTGCAAATTTGGATATTCTATATTGTGCTTTCCCTTTTTGGAATAACCTTCAGTCTTTGTCAGGCAAAAATAACAATCATCAGAATGATTGGTGGGTTCTCGCCATAACATTGGAACCGCACAAGACATACTTTTTCTCTTTCCCTTCATCCACTGCACCAATGATACACTACACCTAACACAGCACACATGGGGAGCCCACCGCTTATCTTGACCCCAATTAACACACCAAAATATTTAGAGTAGGTTTTTTTTAAATTTTCGGCTTGTGATTTCACCAGAAATTCTCCACAAATATAACAAAATTTGTCAGGAGAAATTTTGCAACTTCGGCGCGTTTGACTCGACATTCTCGTCTTCACATACACTTACTTATCGATACACAAGAACCACTCAATTCGAAAATCAATAGAAAAGTGATGTTTAACGTTTATTTTATGTGTAATGTTGTCTCAGTCTAGGAAATTTTTCCGTTGTATAATGGACCGATTTTAGCCGCCCCTCAATAAAATTGTTTACCTGCCAATATAAAAGGTTTTAATTAGGCTATTAAAAAATGGTATGTATTAGGGCTTTCCCAATATTTTTTTTATTATTGGGAGGGTATTTCCATGGTGAAAATAATGAGCTGGCCTGTATTAGAAAAATCTTGTCGGCCAGTGATAATTAAGGGTCATATAGGAATGACCTGGTAAAATTTTGGTAAAATACCAATTGGCGGAACAAAATGGCATTACATGTGATATAGGGATAAACTGGTACGAATTCAACATGTCGTAACAAAATGGCGGTGTGCGTTAATATAAAAACTACTTATTGAATTTATTTTAAAATATTGGTAGGAATCCAATATACAAAATAGCTAAGATTAAAAATGTTTTAAAAGTCAGTATATATGTGTTACTAAATGACTATGTACTGAACTCACTCGCGTATTTAGGGGAGGGCAAATCCCCCCTTGAGCTACTAACGCTAACCGAAGCAAAATTACCACGATTTTATAAGTGATGATAATCCTTTTTTTTTTAATTGTCGTTGATTTTGATGGGTGTTATATTGTTAATAAAAACTAAAGAGCTTGTTTTTTTAGTCAGGATGAGTGTTATGTTGTTAAAAAAAACCAAAGACATTTTTTTTAGTTGCCAAATTATGACCCCCCCCAGAAAGTTATTCTAAGTACGCCACTAACTGAACTAAATTAGGCCACACAGAAGTTCAAGCTAAAGGAAATTTACTTTTTTATATACACTTACCTGAAAAGGTTTAAACAAATACACCTAACTACAGAGGCTGTCAATGTTAAAAAAAATTTTAATTCCGTCTTTTTGTTCCTTATTAGTTACTTGTTATACTCATTTCGTTTACAATACATCGTTACAATCGTTAGATTTTTAATTTAGGTTAAATTTTTTCTGTTATAATAAATTAATACTTCTATCTTATAAAGGGAATATAAAACACAAACTGTGTGTTTAAATTAGAGCTTTTGGTTTGAAAACCGCTACAAAAATCATAGACAATACTGTATTGTGTTACCCCGTCTCAGCCATAGAAATTCATTATCCCCCCTAATATTCTTTGACGACACGGAGAAAAACGTGACATACGAATTGCTATAACCCAAAATGAAACTCCGAATAAAATAATAACAAACAATGGAGACGGTCATAAATTGCAACTGAAACATGGAAGCAACTGAAGGGAATGGATGAGCCTCATTTGTTTCATGCCCTGAATGAAAAATATATACATAAAAAAGCACTAGCGAGAACGTTTCGGGTATACGGGAGGTGGAAATATTAGGAGAAAATCCCTCAAAGAGGCGTTACTGCAAAGTAAAAACTTTGCCTTTCCTTCCTTATTTATTCGCCTAGAAGTTGTTCTTGACAGAATGGTGAATCGAAATCATCTGCGTTTCTAAGTGTCTTAGATTATGATTAAAAGCGGATATACAGTATTTTAGGAGAGAAAAAAACAGCGGTTAAATAAAGAGTGCAAACCGATAATGTTTTAACTAATTGTTACTTGATTGTATACGCGAAGTATTAAGTAATACAATAATATTGTAATACTGAGTAATCCATTCTTTAAATGTGGCGGGGTACCTCTTGAAGAATATGGTATATAACAACAGAACAAGAAATGCAAACCAACTGAAAATTGAAGAAGTAAGATATATAAATGCAATAATCAACGCAACAAAGTTGGAGGAAATTTTTGCACCCTGGATCACTGAGAACAGGCCATATTTTGCTCATCTATTCCAATAGTGAATTATTGTTTATAGTTATACATTTTCTTTTTAATAAACATATTTTCAAGATATAGAGCAGACTGAAGCGTCTACATCATATCAGTGTAGTGACAAAACTACAAAGACGGCTAAGGCTAAAATTACAGATATCCGTCCCCTTTCTGAGCAACAAATCCATAAACGCCGTAAAAGGGAAAGTAAATCTAAAATCTACACTCCTACAACAGTTCTTAATGAGCTATTAGAGCATGATAAAGAAAAAGAAGGAGCAGAAAGTTTAAAACAATTTATGTGATCTGGCTTCTAAAAGTGATAATGGGAGCGAACCGAGGTCTAAAAAGGCAAAAACAAAAATATTTTCAAGGAAAGTTCCTCATTATAGTTCAAATGGGATCTCTGAGAATGAGAGCGTTTTGTTATTTAAGTTGATAGACGCTGATGATGATTCTTCAACAGACGAGTTTTCCTTCTCTGTGAACAAAGAATTCTCAGGGATTTTGTAATAACAAAATTTGTTACAAAAAAATAATTTACGATATTTTGTTGGCGAAATACTTCAGGTAAATGATGAAGAATGTGAGATAAAATTTCCCAGAAGGAAAAGTAATTCAAACACCTTGACATTTACATTAATAGGCGACATCGCTTCTGTTGACAGAAGGGACATTATCAGGGAACTCCCGAAACACCAGAGTCAAAGCACTGCGAGAGCTTGTTCTTTGCTTAAATTCAAAGTTAATTTTAGAAGATGGAACTTTTTCTAAAAGTTTTTACATAACGAAGTTAATTCTTAGATTCTATTATATTTAAAAAAAATCTTTTTCGTTTGTTGTTGTTTCCTATTTAGAGTTTTTAGTAATTTAAAATGCTTTCCGCTTTTTTGTATATCGTTATTTTCATATTAACAGTTTATTTGTTTACTTGCATAGTTAACAATTCGTTTACAATTAAAGGTTTGAAAAAATATATTTTTCTGTTTTATGTTCCTATTTTGTTTAAATGGTTGATTTTTCCCCAAGTCATGGTTGAATCCTCCATAGCCTGGGGATGATTCAACAAAAATGCACTTTCCAAAAATTGTTTTTTGTTCCTTTAAACAATAAGTCTTTTATCTTTCATACAAAGCAAATTAAAATAGCATGGCCCTAAGCTAAACGTATGTTTATGAACGAAAATTAAATTTTGTTTTTTCTCGTCGCATTTCCAATCACACAGTTTTGTTGGTGAAGCATTTCAAAATAAAACAGAGTAGGCGTAATAAAGGAAGAAGTAAACCACTTTAGATGGTTTAGTAATAACTGAACTCACTATATTATTCGTTGTTTGTAGTCATGTGACTTCAATAAACCAATCAACATATTTGTTCCTAATGATTAAAGTTATTGCTAATACTAAATTTTGCTAGATGAACCAAGCTTTAGAAAGTTAAAAATGCCGAAAAATAAATGTTCGACAGCAGACAGCATCACATTTCTATACTTGATTACTTCGGAAACACGAAGAGATAGATACTTATAGAATATTCTTAGGAAATTTTACCTTAAATGACTCAAAAATTCAAAATCAGAAAATTATACTGTAAATTATGTGTAAATTATGTCCATTCCTGAAACTATATACAAAACACTTCGTATATTTTTTCGCATTTCCGACAAAAACGTAATAATTCTCTTATTTTATTTAAATAATCTCAAGTTTTTAAATATGTCTTTTTGACCATTTTTTCTTTAACTTGCTTGATGCTCCCAAAAGCTTTGATATAGAAACAATTCCATGGAGTAAAAAATGCTCAGAATTTTGTGCAGAAATCGAATATGCAGAAAATGAAAAGAGTATACTTTTTGAAAAATGACCATGTTGTCACACAGAGTACATTTGAAAGTATTATAATTTTTTAAGTATTAGTGACGCCGCACAACTTTTATATTTAAACCCAACTAACACAGTCAACTGTAAATTTTCTATGGCAGCTATTATAGCTTTTATAATCTTGAAAATAGTTGTTGCGGAATTGCTGTCAGAACGTTGTAACATTTAAATAGGAGCGCTTTTTTGTGTCTGTAAGGCTGTAAACCACCCACTGTAATGTTTACATTAAAGCTGGACATTCCCTGTAACGTGTACTACAAAGCTATTTATAGTTGTAAAATGTCACTACAGCATCCATTGTAGCTGTATTATGGCTACCTAAGTAGCACAAATTAGCTGATAGCCATAAAAGACACATAAAAACCAGAGATTTGTCAAATTTTGGCAAATGATTGCTGGTTTGTTTTAAAGCCATGAAAGCTGGCCTCAAATTCGTTTTTTTTTTTTGGTTTTAAAAGTAGCAATTTTAAATGTCGATAGGCTATAGCATAATTACTTGGTCAAAAAATATCTTTTATGAGGTAATTAAACCTCCTTTTTTTTAAAATTGGATGGGTCAAAAGTAGAAATATCTGTCAATTTTATTGCCACAGCGTAACCAGATATATTCTAGTAAGTATTGAAGTTAAATTATAGTACTAAGGAACTGAAGACTGAGAATACGGACTGTATTTGTATGTAAGTGTTTTTATTTTTCTTAATATAAATTTATTTTCTTTCTCTCTCCTTTATGTCATAAGTATATTTAATATAATGGGTTTATGTAAGTAGTATAGAAGGCGGGGTACTGTGACCGAGGATGGCCTGTCTGTCCAAAGATTGGGTGTGTCCAACTTCTTCGGCGACGAAGTGACACAATCCTGAAAAATGCCTGAAAAAGGCCGAAGAAGTGGTCGACAATGACCAGAGGCTGTTGACCAGAAGGGCCTTATTAGTGTAGGTGTTCAAAAAGTACGTGTTAAAAAGTGACACAATCCTGAAAAATGCCTGAAAATGGCCGAAGAAGAAGTGGTCGACAATGACCAGAGGCTGTTGACCAGAAGGGCCTTATTAGTGTAGGTGTTCAAAAAGGCGTTGAGACCCGTCGGGTAGTTTTATTTTATGGGGGGATGGTAGTGTTTTTATAAGGATGTAAATAGGTAGAAGCAAAAAAGACTTATATGTGAAGTGTCTTTTTGGCACTCACACACACACATGCACCGCTATAATTATTACTAATTTGTTTCTTAGAAGAAAAAAAAAAAAGCCCACGCGCCCGCCTGGATTCGAACCGTCGACACCGAGATTTGTTTTTTGTCAAATTTTGAACTTCTAGACTACTACTACCGCCATGCAGTACGTCGTAATAAGTAAACAATTTATATGATCTTGTTTATCTTTTAAACGAGCAATAATAGTAATAATACGCAGTTATACAGTACAACACATGTGGTAAAAAAAAAAAAAATAGAATGTTTGTAGGGCTTCACGCCGCACTTCTGGTATAATTTCATGAGCCGAGCCTCGCCTCGCCGAATTCCGTAGTACCGAGAATTGTTTTTCTGTTAATTAAAATTAATATGTTCGACGTAAGACTAGAGGTCAGGTTCGCAGATAAGAAAAGGTCGAGTACCGAGAATTGTTTTTCTGTTAATGTTGGACGTAAGACTAGAGGTCAGGTTCGCAGATAAGAAAAGGTCGAGGATGTAGATAAGGAGATGTTTGGGTAGTATTGAGATGAGCAATATTTGAATAAATACGTAAAATATTAGTTTTTGGAAAAATACCGAGAATAGCTTGTTTTCATTTTCGACGACGACGACGACGACGTAAGACTAGAGTTCAGGTTCGCAGATAAGAAAAGGTCGAGGATGTAGATAAGGAGATGTTTGTGTAGTATTGAGATGATCAATAATAATGTTGTTATAATAAATAATATTTGTTTCGAATAATAGCTTATACCAGATGATAAAAAACGTATAGCACTTAAAGTAATTAATATATACGTAAAATAGCCTCGTCTAACCGAAAATAAATGAAACAAATAATTATATCTTTAATATATTTTTTATTATTTAAATCAATTAAACCTTTCAATATAAATTCTAGTCCTATTTTTTCAACTTTTTGTTTGGGTTAGGGTTTACATTAGGTTGGTGGTGGTATTTAAATTGCTGAGTGTTATAATATGTTTCATGTTTAATTCTGTTCCAATATTTTCTGGTAGTAGCATCCTCTATTTCAGCGCTGTGAAATCTCCAGTTCATTTCTTCCCACTCCCATGGTGTGCGTGGTTGTGCTTGATAGAGTCGAAAACAATCAGTGGTGGAATCCGTCACTATTGCAGATTTAATGTCAAATAGTTGCTTTGCAGATGGTACAGGAGGGCAACTACTGCTACTACTACAACCACCACCAGATATCTAAAATGAAAAGTCTAAGAATCTGACATGGACTCCCTACAGTACAGATCAATTGGTTCGGTATTTAATGTAGATGGTAGACTGTGTTTTTTAATTGATGACTCACAGAAACAAAAAAAACGTTGGCAGCTGAAGCAAAATCTGGAACCATGTACATGAGTACATAGCGTAATGGGTTTAATTTTTTTGTGTGATTGAATGTTGGAGTAAAATCGTTTAGGATTATCTATGGCAGAGTACCAAATATCCTTCTTATCATCAGTCTAAAAAGAAAAAATTAATAGATAATTTTTATCACTGTTATTATTATTATTATTATATTACCATTTTTGATTGAGACTAATGAACAAGAGGCCTGCAGTCAGCTGTAGACTACTTGTGACAAGAGAAGAACAAGAATACCAGTTTACTATTAAGATATTAAGCTAATCATGAAATCCCCAAGGTAATGTGTCTGTGTAACTATAATTTACAATTCGCTTATCATCGAATGGACTTAGTGCAGTTTTAACTTGTTTCATTGTATAAACGTTGTGTTTTTCAGACCTAATATAATTTTGAGGGACATCAATAGTAATATTGTTAAATAAACATTCGTAATAATCATCAAATGATATGCATTTTAAAGCTGAAGATTGAACTCCCTTAGCTTTTTTGACAATTCCTATATTTGAAACCATATTTTTAAACTGATTCGCGTTTATGCTTTTGTCAGCGATGTTTTTATCAGTATCATTGTTTTTAAGCAATTTAAAACAATACATTTTAGAACGTAAACCAATAAATTCAGTCATAATATTTCCATTATTTTCGTCTTTCATTAGTCCGTAAATCTTTTTATTTTTAAGTGGAATATCATATACATTAGTTTTAGGATAGTCAGATGTATCAAATAAGTGTATGTCTTCTTTAATGTGAGCATAAATATCAACATCTGAAAATTGATATATTAAACTATCTGTATCAGTGTATAATAATTTTGAGTTGGATTGAAATTTTGGTTTAATATAATTGTAATGAAAATTGAATAAAATTGTTTTCGAAATATCCAAAATTGACATTCCAATATAAATGGGTTTATTAAATTTAATATTTAATCTATTCATTTCAATAAGAATCATGTCTTTATCAAATATTTCACAACTATGAAAATTAGGTTGAGAGATATAATAATTTGCGCCAAAACGTCCTGACCATTTAGTAACCACTTTTACGTCTCGGTATTTTCTTACATTTTCAATGGTTTTACCGTAAGGTGCATTATTCATGAGTTTAAAAAAGTTCTTCTCAAAATCATTTTTGCTACGTTTACGTAGTTCAGTATTTAAATCAATATAGGTTTTTAACCATGGAGATTGTTTAAATTTTAAACATCTATAAATATTTCCAACTTTAAGACCCAGCTGAATAGCTTGTTGTAAAGCTATATAATGAATAACATATTTTTTTTTGTCAAAAAGTGTATTTAATAATTTGGGAATAAGAGTCGCAGAAGTGGGAGGGACTAAATGCTCAGGACAAAGTGGTAAATCTTTATGTAGGTCAAATAAATTTTTGGGATATTGAAGATCCAATTCAAAAATGTAACCATAATCAGAATCAGTGGGTATTTCTAAAATATTTAACTCATGATAAATATCCTCAATCCATTGAAAATCTCCAGTGGGTAGAGGATAACTCATGGCAGCTCCATATAAGTTGTTTACGTCAAAATACATAAGATAAGTAGTTGGTTCGTGAGGTTTATAATCACTGCCCAAATATTTATTATTAGCCTTACCATATCTATTAGAACACTGAGAAATACCACCTCCAATTCCTTTTTCAATAAACATAATCATATCAATGTCAGTTAATAAATCAAGCTTTACTTTAGTTATTTTTAACATGCTGTCAAATGCCAAACCAGGAGCCGTAAAATAATGTAAACTATCTAACTGGTAAGTATTTAAACAAATTTTCCGAAAATTCTCAAAAACATCGACGAGAAGTAAGACATCAGTTTTTAAATAGAGTTCAGCGTATTGTTGAAGAGTCTGAATATTAAAGGTGTCCCACACTTGGCATGCATGTTGATATTCCTCTGGTGAAATGGAGGAATTATGAATTTTGCTAAAAAATTTTTCAATCGGTGGCAAACATTTTGATTGCAACTTTTCCCAACAGTCAACATATTCATATGGAAAAACCCCTTTTCGTGTAACTAACTTAAATTGTGATTCATTTTTATAAAATCGTTTTGTAACTGTTTTCTGATCATCATTTAGATATGAAGCTAATTTATTTAAACTACTAGCCATAAATTTGAAAGAGTCTAAAAATCGAAATTGAATGTTGGAATTTTCAATATATTTTGTAAATGAAATATATTTCTCTTTATTGATAGGAAGTATACTTATTTTTCCTTTTATATCAGTACAAAGGGCTTTTATTATGAAATGACTGTCGTAGCCAGAGAGATTGTGAAATATTACAGGGATAAAGAGTTTATTTTTAAAGTTTAAATTACAAGAATTGTGTGCAGGTCCCCTATAATTTCCAGTTAAGTGGCAGTGATCTTTAACTTTGAAATCAGACTCTGAAAATGGTTTCGAACAGATGTGACAAACCGTTGAGCGATAAAAAGTATTATTTTCTTCTTGGGTTAATTTATTCATGGTAATAGTATTTGAATATATAGACTTTATTTTTAAAGCAATTTTTTCAAGTTTCCTTACAAACCATGTCTGACAGTCTGTTCCAGTGTGCATTTGAAATGTAGAAAGAGAGTCATCAAAAGAACATTTTAAATAAAATGCAATACTAAAAGGTTCATGTTTTTGATACTTTTTGGTTTTATTTGTTTTATTTGTATCATTATAACTTAGAAGCAAACTTTCCAAGTCTGCATAAATTACAAAAGGAACTTCCAATCTATTTGAATAATTTTTAAAGGTTAAAGTCTTATCATTTTCTGTAGGTAAAGTTATTTTAGACTTATTTACAAGTTGACATTCAGTTGAATGTTTTAATAAAATTGATTCACTTTTAAAATGATTAAAACATCGCTCACAAAACCATTTTTTATTTTGTACATTTCCAACTTGTTTGTTTAATAATCGACTTAAATTTTTAATACAGACAAAATGAAAATGGTTTAAACGACTACTACTGTTAATATTGTTTTCAGAATAGCTAATTTCCTTAGAGTTATTACAAGGTAAAATTAGTAAATTGATTTTTGTGGGAAAATTTGTTTTGGTCAAAGTTAATGGTAAAATTGTTTGTTTTTCAATGCAAAATACATTTATAGCTAACCTGTTTAGAGATTCAAATTTTGGGATATCTTTTAAAGTCATAGGAAAGGTAATTTCATTGTATTTTAAAACTTGACTGAAATGAGGATAAGACGATGTACGATAAACATTTTTGTACTGAGGTGGTGGATGCAAGGCGCAAACCACAGACCACAAAAAACAATATGAATCATTATTTTTAATATTTATTACACTCTTAGTTTTTTGAATAAATTTTGGTACTTCTACATATGTGCTGAAACCTACTGTAATTGGATTATATTTATTTATATTAACTTTTAGATACCAAATTTCACACAAAGCCCAACCACTATCTTTTTCTTGAAAGTCCTCTAATTTACATAAAATTTTATCAACAACGTTCTCTTGAAACCATTGAAAAATATTTGTATTATGGTCAATAATATTATTTTTTGTTGAAAAATGCTTTACTGATGTTTCCAGATTTTGAGGTTTTATAAATAATCCCGAAAACACAACGTTTACTTTTAACAAACAATGATTTAACTCTTTTTTAACTCTGAAAGAAAAAATCCTAAATGCTTGTCGTAAAAATTCTTTTGGTTCTTTAAATTTTAAATTTGTGATAATTCCGGACTTAATTCTACCATTAAAGCAAGAGTCTATGTCTTGCCATATTAACTGCCTTTTGGTTAAAACTTTGTTACTTTTACTTTTCATTTTAAACGTTTGCAAATAGTTTTTTAAAATACTTAGATTAGTTTCAACTTTGTTATAATTATTGACATAAACCTTATTTTTTAAAGCTTTTTTTTAAAATAAAAATAGTTTTTTTAAGTAAATGAATATGGTGTCTATATTCTTCTTTCGTTTTAAGTAGTCTACTCACCAATTCAGTTTTTTTGACAGTTTCTGTTGAATATTTATCCATTGTTGTTGTTGTTGTTGTTGTTGTTGTTGTTGTTGGTATCTAAGTGCTGTATGCTTCTGCTGGCTACTTGACTAGTCTGAGATTTTCATTAATTCGACGATCTATTTAACTAAAATTTTCATTACAAAAAATGCTGCATATGTTTGATAAATGTTTTTTTTTTTTTAATGATAAGCACATGTTTGTTAACTTGAACTTGACCTTGTTTTGCTGATTTTGCTTATCTGGTTGTTGTTGTTGTTATTCAAAATATATGATGTGTTGGAACTAGCGTGAAATCTTTAATTACAAAATATTAATAGATCAATAAAAAAAAAAAAAAAAACTTTTCGAAAATGAAATGAAAATGGATATCCAAACGTTTAACAAGCGTAAAGCAGATATTTCGTCTGATATTGACTATGATAACAATACAAAAAAACCGAAGTTAGAAATCAACGACAACAATTTAATTTCACAAAAATTGCAAAAACGTAAACGAAGTGATTCTGAGGACAACAACAACAACAATATTGTTTTTGAACCGAAGAAAAGATTTAAAGGCTAGATACCGTATAAATATTTAAGATTTTTAGTTTTCAAATTAGTTAATACCGAGCACTATTAAAGTAACAATGTCCTCAAAGAATAAGCAACGTAACCGAAAGAAAAGATCCTCCAAAGTGATGAAAAGACAACAACAACAAAAAATACAACACAAAAAGATGCAGAGAAGCAGAAAACAAGGAAAGAAACGTATAAACTTTCCACAGTTAACTAAAAAAATTAAAAATAATGTTTTAAAAAATCAACCTCGTACTATCGATGACGCTTTAAAGATTGCAGTTCAAACAGTTAAGGGTGAAAAACGAAGGATCAAACCACCATCCTCGAGAATAATTAGAATTCCCAAGACAGGAGGTGTGTTACCACTAATACCGATTTTTGCCGGTTTGAGTGCCTTGGGAGCATTAAGCGGTGGAGCTTCAGCCATAGCAAAAACTATCAATGATGCACAAGCAGCGAAACGTCAATTGGAAGAAAATAAACGACACAATAGAACTATGGAAGCAGTTGCACTTGGCAAGGGACTCTACTTGAAACCCTTTAAAACTGGATATGGACTTTTTTTTCCCAACTTAGGTCCAAAGCGTCAAATAAGCTAACATTACCAGCACACGCCCTAAACAACTTGGAACTTGATTTCTATGCAAAAAAATTGAAAATACCCTATTTTCGTGGAACTTTTATGAAAGATAAACTCCCCAAAAAAATTTATAGAAATGTATCGGCTATAGTTAATTTGGACAACTCCTACGGACCTGGCACTCATTGGACTGCATATCGAAAATATGGAAAAAATATTATTTACTTTGACAGTTTTGGTAATTTACACCCACCCGTAGAGCTTTTAAGATATTTTAATTCTAATGGTACTTGTAATATATTTTATAATCATTCTCAGTTTCAGTCCTACAATTCTTACAACTGTGGCCATTTATGTTTGAATTTTTTATCTCATATGGAACAATGAATAAATAGATTAACATTATCTGGTTTGTTTCATTTATTTTAATAGATTTGTAGTGATCGTTTCTCTCTCTTTAGTTATAATGTCATATACATTTACCTTATCGGGGAAAGAATCAACAATTTCTGCAAAGATTTACCCACCAATTATATTGAGTGAAAGTGACGAGTACGTTTTAGGTTTAATAAATTTCGAAAGTTACAATTCAATTCCAAATGTGGATAAATCAAACAATGTATTTCACTATGGTAAAAATAAAAAAATAGAACTACCTGAAGGCTCTTATGAAATACAGGATATCCAGAACTACTTGTTTAGGGCGTTAAATTTGGAAAAAGAAGGTGATCCAATTGTACTGCGATTGCAAGCAAACCATAATACACTACAGTGTGAAATAAAATGCAATAGGTCAATAGACTTTTCAAAAGACAACTCAATTGGAAGTTTGTTGGGGTTCAAAAATAAAGTATTGGAAGCAGACAAATTGCATATATCCGAAAACCCAGTAGATATATTTAAGGTCAACTCCATTGCTGTAGACTGTAATTTAGTTACAAATGCCTACAATAACGGTAATCTGGTTCACATAGTTCACATGTTTTATCCCGAGGTGGCGCCCGGTTTTAAGATTGTTGAAAAACCCTCAAACGTTATATATTTACCAATAAACACGCGCTATGTGGATGAAATATTGCTTAAAATAACCGATCAGGACGGAAAATTGGTCAATTTCCGAAAAGAACTGATAACAGTAAGACTACATCTAAAGCAGGTATAAGAGCATGGTTTTTCTTTATGAAGATAATGCATTAGGGTTACCCATTAAGTACCATAAAAACAAGTCGTCCACTGGAATAATCAATAGTCCAAGACTACGTGAACATCAGTTAACATCTGAAAATAGAGCTTTAATAATTTCCTTAGGATTTAAACTAAATAATAATAATAATAGGAAAAATAAGGAGATATTGGTGTAGTTTTAAGTTACTTCTTAGTGCAAATCTTCGACACTTTTTTTTAATATTCAACTGGAATTGTGCCTATAGTCAAAGAAATGAGTTCCAATATTCTAAAAGTAGGAGACAACGTAATAAGTGATGATTCAATAGTTAGTTACCAATATCATACACATCAACCGTACTCTGCTACGACTTTGAACAACAACGATGAAATTAGGATACCTATTCAAACCCAAGATCTCTATACCTTACCTAGTCAAAGCTTTCTATACATTGAAGGCAAACTGACAAAAGAGGATGGTACATTTAGTGACAACATAAAGTTTACCAACAATGGTCTTATGTACCTTTTCGAAGAGATCCGTTACGAATTGGGAGGAGTATGCATAGATCGAGTAAGGAATCCTGGAATAACCTCAACTATTAAAGGTTATGTATCGCTTACGCGAAGTGAAAGTTCTAATTTACAAAATGCAGGATGGAACACTGAAAACCATCCAAGTCTATTAGATGAGAAAGGAAACTTTAGTGTATGCATTCCCTTAAAACTTATAATGGGCTATGCAGAAGACTTTAATAAAATTATCATGAATATTCGACAAGAATTAGTGCTTATTAGAAGCAACAATGATTTGAATGCAATATGTCAGTTGGCCGATAGAAAGGAAACTTATAAAATTGCACTTAGTAAGGTGTTGTGGAAAATACCACACGTCACCGTGAGTGATAGCCAGAAGTTACGTCTGTTAAGACAATTTGAAAGTAACAGAGATTTGAATATTGCTTTTAGAAGCTGGGAATTACATGAATACCCTCAGCTGCAACAGAGTGAAAATCACAGTTGGGCAGTCAAATCATCAAATCAGCTGGGGAAACCTCGTTTCATAATAATAGGGTTTCAAACCGATGTGAAAGGAAAAATTGCTAAAAACAGCAGTCATTTTAACCACTGTGGTTTAACAAACCTGAAGGTTTACCTAAATTCAGAAGTATTTCCATACGATAACTTAAACGTGGACTATGACACCAACAAATTTGCCATTCTTTACGATATGTATGCACAGTTCCAAAGATTGTATTATTACAAACGTCACAGCGATCCATGTTATGAACCTGCAAGTTTTAAAGGTAAAGCTCCACTGGTAGTCGTCGATTGTTCTCGACAAGGTGAAGACGTGCTGAAAGGAGGGGCCGTAGATGTTCGCATAGAGTTTGAAACAAGTAAAGCAGTGTCTGTCAAGACTACAGCCTATTGTCTTATTCTACACGATAGACTAGTTAAATATAATCCTCTAACTAGCACAGTAAAAGTTCTTTAGTAGAAAAAACAAAAAAAAAATGTACGTTTTGGACGTTCAAGGATTTCAATATGGAAACACTAGTTTTTTTTGTAAAGAAATTGCAATTCTGGATACTTCAAGTGGTAACTACAAGCACGCAATGGTTAAATTTCAATTTGATCTAAATCTATTTAAGTACAAGATTGAAAACCACATGAATTGGTTAACTCGAAATATACATGGTTTGGAATGGTTTAGTGATCGTTGTGGTGGTGTCGAAAGTATTATTATAAACTATGAAAACTTGACAGATTTTATCAAGAATTTTATCAATACATCTTATGGTGTTGACACTGTTGATGGAGCAAATGTCATAATCGCCGTAAAGGGAGGTCAAAAGAAAGAGTGGTTAATCAAGCTGTTGGAAGAGAATTACCATGTAATTGATTTAGAGGAAAACAACTGTCCTTCTTTGGAAAATTTAAAGAAAATGTTAAAATCTAATCACTGTAATAAACATGTAAATAACGACTTAAATTGTGCGTTAGAAAATGTATTTTTTATATACTACTACTGGAATTTGCTAGGAGTAAAACCTTGTAAACAATTTTGTAAATAAAACTGTATATTAAATAAACCATTTTGTTTTTTTTTTTCTCAAATAGTTAAAATGCTGAAAGTGGGAGTGATTAAATTTAATATAAATACCTGCAGCTCATTCAAAGTAAAAAAAAAAAAATTAGTTCACATTTCGTTCGTGGACTGAGTGGTATTACAAGTTCTATTTATGGAGTCTATTTCAGCCAACTCTAGTTTTAAACAAAATTCTAAAAGAAAAACTAACAACGATGAAAAATGGTTGCTGACGTATGGACCGACTACACTGTGTATTGAAAAAGCAAGAGCGTTAATTCCACCTGGTGTAAATAAGTTTATTTTATGTTTATATATAAATCGAGGATGGGTGAATAGTGGCATAAAATTCATACCTGTGACGTCTTCCATTGAAGAAACAAGAACTTTATTAGAAATTGTGTTTAAAAATTTCACATACAAATTACCAAGTGAGGAAAAGATGAAAAATCGACGGAATATTTATAAACACGCGGCACGGGAAGAAGCAGATGATGGAATGTTTTCTATTTGTATTGCCGAAGAACACGCCTACATATGTGTTGCTAAAGCTATGCATTCAACAGAAAATTATAAGGAAACCTTCTTTGACTTTCTGGAATTTCGTTACCGTAAAAATAAGGAAGAATTACGAAATATGTGATTGTAACTATTTATTATTACATACATGTACATTATTTTTAACACTTGTTATTTTTCTAAGACATAGCATAGAAGAATCTGCATTTAATTCATGTTCAGTACGCCTTGATATATATTCAACACGACGCGATACTCTTGCTACACAATCTTCAATACTTTTCATTTGATTCATTTTTATGACATGTAATGTATTGTTGATTAAAAGTAATGCTGTTTTACATATATGGAAATCAAATTCCATTATTGTCTTTACAATTAATTCTTCGTAAGTTAAATATATATAGTTAGCTTTTAAAAATATACACTGTATAAGCATATTTTTCTTTTTTGTTTTTAAAGTAATATTTCAATATCAAAAAATTTGAAAGGTTTGTAATTTACTTCTCTTCTTGTATCAGTATATATTATATCTCTATAATCATTTTCTATGAGTTTCTCAATAAAAATATTTAACGCTAATAAACATACCTCTTCTTTCAAAGGATTGAGTTCGATATGAATGTCTATGTCGGAAAATCTGTCAGTCCGTCCTACCAAAAAACTAGGAAAGCCTCCTGCTACGAAAGATCTTAACGGTACAGATTTTAGAAATAACGTTATAATTTTTAATTCATCTCCCAGATTGTGTGAATATAGAATAGTTTCAATTAAAGGTTTAGAAGTCCAGAACTTTTTAGAGCTGAAATAATCGTAACACTCTACCAATGTTAAATCTTTCTAAAATTAGTAAAATAAATTGATATTAATAATAATAATAAAATATTTATTTTTATTTATATTACATAGCTTGATTCCGCTTGGCTTGGTCCCGCTTGGGTCAAATTCTTCTGCTGCTTCTCCTCCTCCTCCTCCTCCAAATCACTAAAGATGTCTTCAAATAACTTTCTTTTTCCACCCGATTCCAGTATTTTATGTGTTTGTTGTTGTTTTTGTTGTTCTTCTGTATTATCATCCAACAAATTAAATTTATACCTTTTTACAACCTTTTCTAAAATCTTGAAATCTTCATTGTTTTCAATTTTTGTTCTCATATAACGAACCGGTAAATTTCCAAACTTCCTTTTTAAGGTTATAGCCTTAGGACTGTATGTTAGTGATATAAAAATTTTATCACCTTTTTCCAGTATTTCTTTTACACCATACCTACAAATTTATACACAACAGTAGAATTACATCAACCCACTTCAAAACACACACACACACACACACACACACTTTTCCCTAGCGGATAACAATCGGGCAGTGAACTGGTCACTCCGTCAAGCCGATCAAACCATACAGTTCGCACGTAGCCAGACAAAGCACTTGCTACACGCGAGCACATTATGATTCAATATGTAACTTATATCTATTCACACACACACACACACACACACACACACTTTTCCCTAGCGGATAACAATCGGGCAGTGAACTGGTCACTCCGTCAAGCCGATCAAACCATACAGTTCGCACGTAGCCAGACAAAGCACTTGCTACACGCGAGCACATTATGATTCAATATGTAAATTATATATATTCACACACACACACACTTTTCCCTAGCGGATAACAATCGGGCAGTGAACTGGTCACTCGTCGACCGATCAAACCATACATCTCGCACGTAGCCAGACAAAGCACTTGCTACACGCGAGCACATTATGATTCAATATCTAGTTACTATCTATTCACACACACTTTTCCCTAGCGGATAACAATCAGGCAGTGAACTGGTCACTCCGTCAAGCCGATCAAACCATACAGTTCGCACGTAGCCAGACAAAGCACTTGCTACACGCGAGCACATTATGATTCAATATGTAACTTACAATCTAACACTGTATATCTATTAACAAAAACCAAAAAAAAAAAAAATAACTTACTGGAAAAGTTGTTTTATAACAACGGACGCATATTTTAGAGGAAAATTAATTTTGTTCTCGGTATACACTACTATGGTGGTTGGAGTGGATGCCATTTCTTATAGTTGTTACTGCTGTTGCTACGTCTTGTAGTAGTAGTAATGAAGAAGAACAAACGAAGACTGGTGATTTTTGCATGTTCAGTTTAATTGCTTATATATGAATATACAAAAAAAAAATCTATTAATATTTTGTAATTAAAGATTTCACGCGAGTTCCAACACATCATATATTTTGAATAACAACAACAACAACCAGATAAGCAAAATGAGCAAAACAAGTTCAAGTTCAAGTTAACAAACATGTGCTTATCATTAAAAAAAACATTTATCAAACATATGCAGCATTTTTTGTAATGAAAATTTTAGTTAAATAGATCATCGAATTAATGAAAATCTCAGACTAGTCAAGTAGCCAGCTATCAGTTGTCGCTATTATTTATAACGTATAACCAAATTTTTTATCAAATAAATCTATCTAAATCTAATCTAAAGTTCCTAACGATGGCAGAAAATATGATTGGAAACGCTGTCCAAATTGAAGAAAATAATGTGGAGATCACACTCAAATTAGAAGAAAGAGGAAGAAGGATCAATAACTTGGAAGGTGATTCCATCAGTTATAAACATTCATTTTTGGACAAATCATCTAGGCTTGTTAGAAGATCATTCTTGTTTAGCATTGATATTAATTATATTGAAGAGGAGGAAGAAGAAGAGCTGGAGGAAGATGATCAGGAAATTGACGAAGGAGTGGACATGGATGGACAACTGCTAAATTTAGGAACCGAGGCTGACGTAAAAGTAAGCAAATTTAGAGCTAGTGAATTATTTAATAATTTCGAAGAAAAAGATGTATGTGTTATACAAAGCTACACTAAAATTGAAAGTCGAACACTAGGAACATTTGCTATTTGCCTTCCGTGTAGTGCAATTCACATGAGATATTTACGGAGAGGGGAATCCGATCATGTGAGCTGCCACTACAAAAGAGCTTATGTTGTTAGTGCTTCTGATTTACATTGTGCTATTTGTAGCATACATCTTTTTCTACTAATTCCTGAACAT